>OV049863.1:4212500-4682500 GCA_920104075.1 Melanargia galathea | reverse complement strand
AGATACGGATACTTTGACGTTATGAATTCAGTCTCAATCTGAGACCGCATCTATCGACCTGAAGATGCTTCGGAGCCACATTTTAGATCAACAAACACCTTTATTTATAACCCTCACGTATATCGACCATTAGCCAAAGCAAACAACAAACCATAATTTATGAATTTGCGTCTTTAAAGTGGTTCAAGATATCCCGAAAGCACCTCTCCGTCACTCAATGTCTGTGAGATAACCTGTACGCAAAAGCGATGACCTTCGTACTGAAAGCTAAAACGCCCGCTCCATATTCCCTGAAAGCTTTTGGATTAGTCAGCAATGAATATCGATGTGTTTTAATTTTAACTGGCTTATAGCCGCGATTTCATCTGCGTGGATTAAGAATTTAAGCCGGGATTTACTTTTTATCCTGGAAAAGTCCGCAGTTCCCTAGGGATTTTGAAAAAACCGAACTCTATACCTACAGCTGTCGATTACCTACTATAGCAAACTTCCTTGAAAGTAGGTATAAAGGTTGGAAAAGGGAGCGGAAACGGGACCCGGAAATCCACGATTCCCTTGGGATTTGTAAAAAACCGAAATTCACGCGGGCGAAACCGTGAGCAGAAGCTAGTTGTAAATATTTTCGGGATAAAAAAGTACATAACTCGTTGTATAATCCTCAATCTGTCTGTGAAAGTCCCACCAAAATCAGTTAAGCCGTTCCGAAGTTTAGTCGGCACAATGAGACAAGAGAGACGAAATTTTTAAAAACCTGTACTTATTTGCGTTTTGTGTATTCTGTGGTTACTGGTTATGTTGTGATTTATAGGTATAATAAATAATCATATTATGACCTTAATTAAAGACAGCAGTATATTATTTCGAAATCAATGAATACACACAGATTTTATTTATTTGTATACGTAGATTGGAATCCGCTAAATGACAGAATGATACGTCTGCAGTTTGTATAGCAGTAATTTTTGACTAGGTTAAGCAGGAAGAGGCATTCTTATCGCTAAAATCTCTCCCATACATCGTTAAAACTAGGCAGAAACTGGATAAGTGGACAGTGGGAGGTGGTGTTTACATCTATAAGAAGTATTTAATTTGAACCAAACTTCTCATGGACTTTTCAGTCCGATCTTGATAGGAATTTTAATAGAAAGTTGGACACATTGACTTGTACAAGTACATAAAACACGGTACAAACCCTCGAGCGTTCTTTGCATCACCAAAACAACAGTTAGCGGTTCACCTTGACTGACTGACCATTTTGACTTGTGTAAATAACCTACAAATGTAAAGGCTTGGACAGACATAACGCGTCACGGCAGGACGCGGACGTTACACTGAACGCGTCTGCGGTCTGTAATAAAGTCAGTATTAGGCCGGCTTCACACCGCCGGAATTATTCAGAATCTGAAATCTTCAGATTCTGAATTCCGGCTGTGTGAGGCCGGCCTCAGACACATTTTGTCAGATCGATCTGAAAAATTAAGAATCTGAAAAAATCAGAATGTATGTGGGGAACAGTGAAATTGTATGCATTTCTTTGCTTTCTGAATTAAGATTCTGAATTCAGACAGGCATTCCGGCTGTGTGAGGCTGGCCTTAGCACTGTGCGAGGGTAACGGTGTGGTTCGATGGCAGCAGCGCGCTCCGCAATAAGAATGCCTTTTTACTTGCCTAATGCCTTGTATCATATTTGGCGAGCGAAGCGAGGTCCCCCGATTATTTGGGTGAATTTGCACATTCAATTTGTCGGTCTGTCCGTCAGTCGGCAGTCCGTCTATCAGAAACTTTCACACATAATTCACAAATAATATGTAAATGGATGACCCAAATGCTATAGTTACATAAAAGCTATAAAAACGTTATTAGAAGAGGGGTGCTCATAGATGCATATTAAAATTATTTTAGCACTACATATATTGCTATGTACGACGATGGACTGTTTGTATGTACGAATTTATAGTAGAACGTGAGGTCTTCGTTTCGGGCGAATCTTTATAATCTTAATATTTTTTTTTAAACGACTTAAAACAAATGAAACAAATCACATATTAATTATAACTTCTCGGAGAAATATAAAACGACGCGCTTTGTCCGGGCGCTTTAGACACTATAATTAGGTTTTTCGTATTACCCTTTCATTGTTTTCTCGCGGAAAGAACGTCCTATGCACCGTAAAAAGCGCGTTCTACGAGAGGCGAATCGTGTTAGGTACACGAATTTCTTTTGAATCATCTATGGAAAAATATTTTGTACAACTTCTAGGATAACTGCGTTTACTGCCGTCGGGCTTGTGTCTGTCCAAGCCTTTACAATACTCTACAAATGTTTATTTAGTTAACTGTGAGAATATGGTGAGAATACATTATACACTGTAGTTTTAAGATAGTTCTCAAGGATTTTCATATTTATTGTATGCAAACATTAAGAATGTCTAATATTACCTAACTCCTAGTCCTACTGGCACCTCACCTATTCTATTACATTGCAACAAGTTGGCCTACATAAATTATTTTTTTTTTATAATTTTCAACTTACGTGTACCAAGATCTACAAGCTACTGTTGAAAATTGATTTTCATTTCGGTAAGTTTCTGTCGGATCTGAACATATATTATGAGATTAAATTGTTCTTAGTCACCTGATTATGTTGATGACGAAATAAGACCTTAGTAGTAATCGTTTACTATTCAACGTTCACAATAAACTAAGAATAGACTGTTAGGTGTAAAATAATAGCGTCTTCTCCATGGATGAGGATACACGTGTAAGTAAATGCTAAACTAAACCAATGATGCAATGTTGCAGCCTTAGCCTTTTTGAGACAAATAGAGGCGTAAAGAAATATTAGAAATACGTAATGTGTAGTGTATAAGGGTGAGTTAAATTTAAGACTTAAGTTGAACAAGTAAATAAATGGTCTCAGACTTACAAAAATTTATGAAAAAACGGCTTCTTATGAACCTAATATTCTGAAAAACTGTATATTACGGTACATCTGTCGGTCATTCGACCTCCAAATGAGTTATGGAATTAACCGTACGAGAATCTAAATGTTTGAAATTAACCCATTATCCTTTAATTGGGTATAATTTATGTCACACATTTTACTCAATTAAAGGGTTAATCCCACAGATTTAGCGATGAACATGAGCCCATTTAATCCCATTTCCAAATGAATATGCGCAGTTTCAGTATTAACAATGATATGTCGTGCAGAGGTAAATAATAAATGCAATCACAGAACAAGTAAAGATATAGAGCTACGTGACTTTAATTTGCGTAATAATATTTCAGTCACATATTGTATAGATTAATGTGACAGCAGACACAACGGTTCTCGAGGCTCATATAACGGAAAGCCTGCAAAGGAAAGCGTAGCTTCCGTTTTAATTGTTATTCTGTCTGCACGCGTGATGTTTGAAAGTTGACGTCACAACTCACAACTTATTATATGAGTTATTTATGAAACTGTCGTATAATGCCGAGTTTCTTACTGGTTATTCTCGGTTGGAATGGCATTCCAGTGGTAGATTCTAATGACGATTCAAAAGTAGGTACTTGTAAAAGTTTATAAGGCTCCGCTGTCCGTCCGTCCGTCTGTCTGTCTGTCAGTCTGTCCGTCTGTCCGTCCGTCCGTCCGTCACAAGGTTGTATCTCATGAACCGTGATAGCTAGACAGTTGAAATTTTCACAGATGATGTATTTCTTTTGCCGCTATAACAACAAATACTAAAAAACTGAATAAAATAAATATTTAAGGGGGGGGCTACCATACAACAAACGTGATTTTTCTGCTCGCTTTTGCTTGAAATATTCACAAAATATTTAGTTACATATTCACTTTAAAAATAAATGCCCCCCTTAAATATTAAAATAAAACAAATATTTAAGGGGGGCTCCCATACAGTAGACGATTTTTCTACCGTTTTTATAGACAATGGTACGGAACCCTTTGTGCGCGAGTCAGTCTCGCACTTGGCCAGTTTTTTTTGTTTATTGGCCGCTTTTGTATACTTGCAGGTTACTGAGTAAGTAAGTACCTACTATCTTTGGTGAGAGTTGCCAGGGTATTTATTAGAAAAAGCCCACATGTCAAGGACTTTGGTGTTTCTCAACTAAATCTAAAGTTCGATGGGCTATAAAATTGTACGCATGAAGTAGGAATTGTGGACTTTTTTCCGTGACTTGTGTATTTACCCTCACTGAATAATTTGTAATCCTTAACTCAATTTTGTCAAAATTGGGACTAGTGGGGTTTCTCAAATAATCAATTCACTCATGAGGTGGTGAAACAGGTCCTAAATATCGTAAAATCGAAAACTTAATTTACGATTACTTTTCTAACGAATTCATTACTAGATATTTTACATTTGATTTTCACGAAAGCGTCTCGTTGCTTTGAATTTTAGAGTTAAGCTAGGGCCACACGTGAGCTATGGATTATAAATAGCCACTGTTGATGTGCCGTTTCCGTTCTTTCTAACATACGGTTCATAGTTCAATGTACTGCAAATTATTAACTTGTATATTGTCTGTAACGGCCTTATAATGAAAAGTCAATAATATTCTGAGCGTCTTAATATTAAGTGAATGTTCAATTAAGTTTGCAGTACAAAATCCTCTGATAAGATGCTTTTCAGTAAACACGATTACAAAAGTATTAATGAAAACTTGAACAATAGCTAATTATAATTATGGAAAACAATCATAAAATACTTTAAGTACTTGATTGGTGTGCGTTGATTACGAATAAAAAATAATTAGGAGCATTTTGAATTCAATGTTTATTGTCTTGAAAATAGATGGGGACGATTTTTTTCAGTCATTCAA
Source organism: Melanargia galathea (assembly GCA_920104075.1). Classification (NCBI taxonomy): domain Eukaryota; kingdom Metazoa; phylum Arthropoda; class Insecta; order Lepidoptera; family Nymphalidae; genus Melanargia; species Melanargia galathea. The sequence goes on along the minus strand of OV049863.1, from coordinate 4,677,674 downwards.
CGCTCTTACTTATTTTTTCTTACGCGCGTTTTTGAAAAACAAAAAAGGGTTTTTTACCAGACTGAGATTGGTTTACAATTTTTTTGTTTTCTAAAATTGTATTAACCGCTTTGCGGTAAATCTTTTATGTACCTATTATATTCTTTATTTACTTCTCAGATCAGGTAAACGCAAACTTTGAATAATTTATAGCTGGCATAGCAGGTCTTGGTACTTGCGTATTATTCGCAAGCCAGACATTAGATCTACACTAGTAGTAGTGTATAGTATGTAATCGCATCACAGGGCATCAGCCTCCCACCCACGACGTTATCAACGCATTCCAGAGGATTAGCTCCAATTGGATGACGTCACAATATGGCCGCTTCCGTTGTTACACTTAAATTGTTCGTCTACAAGTTATTTAAAGCCTTTTGCATAAAATATTATTAACACGACAATTATGCTATTTTATATTACGTAAGGGCAAAGGGTAGGGTAATTATACCTATTTCTTTATTTACTGTTATTAATTATTATTCATTGTTTAGAAAATTATTTGTGTGAACCAGTAGGTACTGGATTTCAAATGAAATAATATGATTAATTTTTCAAATACATAGGCCTCTTTACAGGCTCTTTAGATACGTCAAGTGTACATATGTCTACGAGAGATGTAAATAATATCCAAAAAAATAACTGAATCCCATAATATGCACTATAATATATAATGCAATCCCATATAATGTACTATATGGCCAGGTTTTGTTGAACGCCGCGCTACATTACATCCAGGATAATCAAAGAGTTCAGTTATCAGCTAGTATACCTTTCATAAAATCTGACCTTAAGCTATGTATCACTGAACTTTGCCTTTATAATAAATTTTATCAAGTGACACAAATCAAAACTAGCGATAAATTGTATATATGACCATATAACCCAACGATAAGGTGATAATAAAATAACAAGAAAGCCTCTATTATCGGTTTCGTATTGGCAGCCTATAAAGTAGGTTTAAAGGCCATAAATCTGTCTAAGGCGTGTGTAGGCGCGAAATGCACTGCAAATAACCGTGATCAAATATTGCTTATGTAAAATAGCCTTTATATTTTGTCATATAGATCAAGGGATATCTGTATTGGATATAATAAAATCATACACAAATAAATAGATACCATATTAAGTGCTCAATAAAAATTAAACAGGCAAGTTATGTATGAATTTTTTATCTATTCGATACATTCCAGAGTCAGAAAGCACTATGACTTACTCAAAGTGGTTTTTTATAAGATATTAGATTTAGATTTTATAGAAGACCTTTTGCCTAATATTCATAAAGAAATGAGAAATTGCTGATTCTAGGTTCACAAGATAAAAACCAACTCTCCGATGCCAAATTATGTTCACTTCAAATATTCCTATGTAATTTTCTAGTTTATATTATTAGTTATATCTACACTTAAAGTAGAACGCATCCTTTAGAATGCTTTGTTCGTAGGTAATATGTAATAATGAAAAGGATATTGTATACCTACGTACCTCCTACGATGAGAGGCATTTACGTAGGCAAGATATTCAATGCCAAAACTTTATTTACTGACACCAGACCACACGAGTAGATATTATACAGAGGGAAAGCTACCTACAAGCGGCCCGCTATTGGTACACTCACACATAGCGCCGCTCACGCACACACGAGCTCTCACCAACGGTTCACGTACGCTCCGCTGGTAGGACAGTTGGTAAACAAACGACAGGGCTGTGGGTCGTGCGCACTTTTCCAATCTCTTTTTTTGTGTACCCTAGAGATCAAATGAAGTAAGTATACCTACCTTTACATATCTATACAATAAAATTAATGAAATGAAATTAATTGAAATGACATGAATTTATTTATTGTAGGATAGTATGTGCCACTTATGATACTATGTCAAGACTCTACTACTGGTTCGGAAAGCAGATTCTACTGAATAGAATTGAGTAATAACATTGCCAGGTACAACCCGTTTACTAAAAGATTGGACCTGGCGTCGATGACGTCACTACGACGCATGGGTACGGTGTGCAAAAAAGCATCATTAAGAATATTTAGGTATTGTATGAAACTTAAATGTTTGTGAAAAACTCTGGGTATGCTGTGTTAGTATTGTCTTGCGAGCGAGCGAGTCAAAGCAACTTGTCAGCGAGGTCCTATCTTTTAGTAAACGGGTTGTAAGTTAAAATGTGTTATAGATCCTCTATGCAACGGGCCATCGGGATGGGCATATCTAAGGTACCTATCTAAATAAATAATTAAATACTCACACATACACACACGGCCGTCTATTCCTAAAGTAGGCAACTTCATGCCTGTGTTATAGGTAATAGCCAACTGATAGACATATTTACATTAAATACATATATATATATATATATATATATTATATAAAGGTATATATACATACATATTATAAATACACCCAGACTCGGGGCGGGAATCGAACCCGCGACCCCGGAGCGGAAGGCAGGGTCACTGCCAACCGCGCTAACGGGTCAATCTAAATAACTAGGTACTTAAATCATTCAATTTACTAAAGTAAGTAAGTGTCTAGATTCTAGGTACTGTCACTAGGGATATCTACGCACGTGCTATCACACTTATTTTTAGTAAGTATCTGTTCATAAAAATGTCTACGGTTTTATAATCTACTACCTACCTAAGTAACTAGGTATTTAATTCATTTATTTTACTAAAGTAAGTATCTAAGTACTATCACTAGGGACATCTACGCATGTGCTATTACACTGACTTTTAGTAGGTACCTACTACCTACCTAAGTAACTAGGTACTTAATTCATTCATTTTACTAAAGTATCTAGTTCTGTCACTAGGGATATCTATGCATGTGCTATCACACTTAGTTTTAGTAAGTACCTACTACATACCTAATAGTAACTAGGTACTTAATTTACAAAAGTAAGTAAGTATGTAGGTACTATCGCTAGGGATATCTACGCATGTGCTATTACATAATATACTTTTAGTAGGTACCTACTAAAAGTAGTAAAAGTACCTACCTAAGTAACTACATAACTTATATTTAGTATAGTAATATAATATAAAAACATATTTTTCCAATCATTATTACATATCTTGCTATATTATGTATACTAGTATATAATATTTTTATTTTTACCCATAATTTTTCACATGCAACAGGTGACAACCCTATCAGAATAGGTATAAATTTTGGACGTTCTTAGGTAGCTTTTCCTCTGTATAATATCTACTCGTGTGACCAGACTGTGGATCCCATCCCTTTCTATTTCACAGGACGAGTCTTACATCTTACTTAAGTCATAGTAGCGCAACTTCCTCTTATGTGTAATGTGACCCGTATCACTTATGTACCTACCAGTCCTTTGGGTCAAAATAATAAGACTTTTCTCAGGTCTCTACAAAAGACTGCTGAATTTATGGAGCTTGAGAACTCCTTACTGCTATTGTCGATATAACTTACGAAACTGTATCCTAAATTTTGAAATTCATCTATGGTAACTCTACTAAAGTTGAAAGCTAATCCTAACAATATAACCGCAAGCAAGGAATGAATGATTGTGCAATTCGTGCGCCATATGGCGCCACCCGAGAGGCGTTTCGATTTCGTTCCAAGAGCTAATACAATACGTTTCTGTCTTCTAGGCTTGTAGCTTGATATCAAACGCAAAAAAATACATTTTGCTACTGTTGCAGATTATTATAGGTATTTATTGTATTTAAGTTAGTGTCGTACCAACGCGATGGTTTTAGTAACGTGTTTGACACTTCTGAGGTATACGGGAAAAATGAATGCTCAAAATCGCCTAGGTGTTCTATACTTACAAAATGAAAAATAAAATAAAAAATCCTGTATAAAAATCCGTCACACGTTGCGCTGCGTCGCGTCGCCGCAACGCGTTGTTGCGTGGCCGCGCTGCTTTTCGCTACCGCATCGTAAATAGAAAAATCTGCGGAGTCTCACAGAGTCATGGTGCGCTTGCTAAATGCAAAAAGTGCACCGCAGCGCCTGTTTGTGTGTACTTCCGCACGACGCCAAATGGCGTTCTGTCAAAACCAGCACAGCCGCCGTACGGCTACGCTCTGGCTTCTGAAGTACTTTGGATTTCTTTGCGGTTTTCGCCATCATATACAAATATTTAAATCTTCCTTGTAATAAGCATTCTAACGAGGAATGTAATAACATTCATGGCCTGTTTCACAATCTTCTGATAAATGTCGTATACTTTGCTTAGTCACAACTTTTGCGTTTATCACTTGACATAAAGTAAGAAAGTGACAAAACTTACGTTTAGGCTATCTGGTACTTATAAGGTGGTGAAACAGGCCCTTAAAGTCTTTAATAGAATCCGCTGTAACAAAAATATCTTTCTGCACAAATAATATAACAACAATTATCAACAACAATAATTATTATTCTTTCTTCTCTTTAAATCTACTTTTTAGATACGTCAAGTGTATGTCTACGAGAGATGTAAATAAAAGTATATCCGGAACAAGTATAAATTAAAAATTTAAAAACCCCCGACGTTCGCCATTATGTGGCGGCGGCCATCTTGAATTTTCAATAGTGCTATTCTACTAGTCAAGCCCTTTCATTTGATACCCATATTAAGGGAGTTGTGAAAAAATATGTAATCCGCCATTTTGTAGCGGCGGCCATCTTGGACCGATTTTCATCAAACATAAGTAACAACACTCTCGAGTCTCGACTAATTCGCCTTTCAAACAAAAAACAACCTCATTCAAATCGGTCCACCCGTTTGAGCGCCACAGGGGAACAGACAGACACACGCACACATACACACACAAACACACACACAGACACGTCAAACTTATAACACCCCGTCGTTTTTGCGTCGGGGGTTAAAAAATGATCCGCATCGTTAAATCAGTAAAAGGAAAATAATTTCTGAATTTCTAGTTCGCATTTCACTGAATATTCTGACTCTTAAACTCCTTTAGTTGAACTTCGAAAGTTAAAATCTTCAGCAATTAAAGATTTCAAAGGAAACTTTCATTCAGTTCAATTGATGGGTTCCGTAACTCAACTTCTGAGGTGAATCGGATCAACGCTGATCTCAATTATTTGAGATCAATAATTGTTGGTAGAAAGTTTTTAAGCGCTCCAATAGAACGTATTTGTTGAAATTGTTATTGCTTGGCAGTGAGTTGTTTTCTACACCTACTAGAGGTGGCTGTCCCACAAAGCGATCTCATTAATAAACATTATTTTCCTGACCGAATTTCAGTCACGTCGACCAATCTCGCAGGAGATTAGCCAATTACCCAGGACATATTATAGGGCACAAGTGTGTGCGTAGACACTCTATGTTTCTTCACTGAAACTCTCGTAGTCAGTCCGATTAGCCGGCAATCTGAAACCACGAGGGAGAGATCAGGTGCTTTACGTGTTTTCCGAGATGCGAGGGTACCAACTTCTCTACTCCATTTTAACATTTAAACTATCGGGAGTGATATTCATTTTACGGGACTATGTAAACGGCTTAAACTCACGTGTATTTTGTCGGAGTATGCCTGAATAGTTTTGAACTCGTCCGGGGCTCTTAATCCTCAACTCCAGGTTGTTGACAGAATTAGACTCCGTTCCCATGAAAAGCGTCCAGCGCGTGTTATACCGCGCGATTTAACGCGCGTTAAATGCTTGTCGTGGGAACGGGGTCTAAAAATACATAACACAATAACTTTTTTTGACTCAAATCAGGAATTAAACCCTGGACTCCATGGACCGCAGGCGAATGAATATGCTTGCCACTAAACCAACGAGTAAAGGAGAAAAATAATGTGTTTTTCTTTAACATAATTATAAATCTTATCAATTATTATTATGTATTACGAATAGTCTTGTAAATAGAAATTATCAAATTATTCAAATCGAATGGAATCAAATCAAATTTCTTAATTCAAAATTGATTCAATTACCTATCTATTAGGGCGCTTCTTGGTCTGTGTGACATCTGCAGCTTCTCTATAGTCTACAACTCAATGTTGCTAGGTAAAATCAGAAAGGCTATAAAATTGCTCAACGATCACGTTACCGCATCAGATATAGCCACTCGAAATTGTTGAAGTTAATTTAAGATGAAAAATATTTTTTTATACAACTAGTAGTAAATTGAAGTTTTTTTTATTATCAACTTCTAACCATCGAAATAGCTGGCAGTAAATAGTTTGATCAACAAGTTTAATAAAAAAATGTGATTTCTACTTTTCACAAGCTATTTTACATAAGGGCGGATTCATGTTAGACCGCGCACGACTCGGGCCCGTGCTTCCAACGGAACGCAGTGAAAGAAAGTAATAAGTGGTTTCGTAAGAAGATTCATGCTAGATTGCTCTGCGGCCGTGCCACGTCCGGGCAATTAGTCAGTTTCCCGAACGCCTTCGATGCGTTTCATGGGAGCATCCAAACGCGCACGTATTTGTAAATTCCTACAAATTTATAATGCAAACGGCATTAGAAGACACGTATCTAAATATACAAAATGAAAAAGTGACCGACTGACTGACTGATCTATCAGTGCACAGCTCAAACAACTAGACGAATCGGGCTGAAATTTAGCATACATATAGCTATTACCTATTACGGTATTACGTAGGTATCCGCTAAGGATTTTTGAACATTCAACCCCTAAGAGGGTTAATTAGGGGTCGGAAGTTTGTATGAGATTTATATGAATCCACGCGGATGAAGTCGTGGGCATCAGCTAGTCCTACAGTAAAGCAAGAGTTTGCACAGGATATGTTTTTCGCATATCATGTACCTACAAATCCTTGGGTTATTGGAAGATGCGTATGTTCTATTGAACACGCCTTTGTAGTAGTTTAGCTTACATATCCTTGCGCGTTTAGAAGCTGTCACATCGTACTAACTTCATTTTATCTATGGTACTAACAGCCCGGCCCGTGCACGGTGTAGCGTGAAGCATTCCTTAAAAATACCAGACCCAATATTGAGGTTTAGGTTAATCAATCTACCACATACAGAGAACGAGGCATATAATAAAAACCTATTATAGTTTAAGGTAGAGATGAGAAATTAATTGTAGAGAAAATGCCATAACCAGATAGATAATCCCATAAAGTTAATGACGCTTTAGTAAGTATAGAGTAGCTCTGACTCTAATCTAGATAGAAAGGAAGCTGATATTGGATATACTTATCTTCAGTTATCTGTGCTGGTTTAAGGTTTCCTCAATTAGCCACTTTCTCACGTTTCAATTATTTAGTTAATTAACTCTACCTTCCATTTGTACTTGTATAGATTTTCTTTTATAAGAAACCTAATACATACTATCACAGACTACAATTTATTTCTCTATGATCTAATTTTATACCAATCTACTTATAGTTTAACTTTCATAAAAGCACACTTTAGTTTTGATAAAAGTTACAAAAAACTATAAATATGTTTATTTTTTTGTTTCAGGTAATTCCGTCATCATTGGTTAAATCCGTTTCAGTGAGTTTCTATTTAGATTCAGTTTTTACAGGAAAGTTAACGGGAATCCTGTACAGTAGACACCGATCTCGTCGAGTGTTTCGGCTCGTAAAATGATACGCGGCATCAATAAAATGAGGTGACTTTACTCAACTATGAAATTGAAGCCTCAAGAAACATTAATATACTACTTGTTACTTTTAGAGTTATGCCGAGTTTACAAATTGCGATAACTGATCGATTTCGAGTATCGAAACGCAATTAGTTTAAAGTAAAATATACCTAAACTGACATGTTTAAAAGGTTTAGTTCGTCTATAGGTACATTTACAGCCAGCGCCTCAAGTGGAAATTTTGCAAAATAAAAATCAAAATTACCGAATGTAAGACTTTAAAGTAAGAGGCTTTAGGTCCGTTTTACTCTGATATTACAATTTTTCGATCTTCAAAATCTAGTAACGTTGTCAAAAGGTGCAGACTAAGCATCACTACATAGTATAAAACAAAGTCGCTTTCTCTGTCCCTATATCCCTATGTCCCTATGTATGCTTAAATCTTTAAAACTACGCAACGGATTTTGATGCGGTTTTTTTAAATAGATAGAGTGATTCAAGAGGAAGCTTTATAAGTAGAAAAATTGGACCCGGTAGGTGGCACTAATAGCGGGCAGGACGACGTCTGCCGGGTCCGCTAGTAACCCTATAAGTTGAAAAGTTTCCCTTACATTGTTACGGAGCTATAGACGAACCTATCATCATAAAGCGTGTACAAAACCGAAACAACACTCCGTAGATGATAAATACGCTCCAAATTACGACGAAACGGCGCAACTATCCAACTGGTTCACATATAGATAAGCACAAAGCAGAGGGAGCACAAAATAGAGTATCCTTTCAGGCAACTTTCAGCCGAGATTCTCCTTTAGCTGCACCGGATACTGAATGGGCCGTGTAATGAAACTCGCCTGCATGGCTAATGTATGTGTGAATGAGCGGCCGAGACTCGAGGCTCACCGCTGGGTTAGTGACCTCCTTTTGTAATGTTTTCGCAGCTTATGATAACCTAGTAGCTTTCACGAAGCATTTTTTTTTTGTAGGATTCCGTTTTCCATATTCAAACTAGGGAACTTTGACTTTAAAAATTAGTAGGCCTTTGAGTATGTTAATGGATCTTCTAATTGCTAACACATTGATTTTTCATTTGTCATGGGCACGATGTTACTTTACAGTTCACTAGTTGATACCTATATCCTCGCGTGGATATAGATTTTGAGAATCATATCATCACCACCACCATCATACGATCACAATAATTTTATTGGTCGATTTCTATACCTTATGCTGCCCATAATTTTTTAGTCCGACAACTTTTTGCATTTTCCCTCTATCCAGCAAGTATGCTTGGCCTACAGAGAGATCGTCGTCCATCAAACAGCATGGCTGTGATATTGTTTGGTGGTCGATGGCAATGAGCTTACAAAAGTAACGTTTTACATCATTGGGGCGACGGTCGTCCAAACGTCAATGTGTCCAGCCCATTGCGTAAAATCTAGTTAAAAGATTCTCTATGTAATAAATACCTGAATAAATAAATAGTTTAATCCAAACAATTATGTTCCGTGATCGATCGCTGAAATTTGTAAAAACTCACGTGGTAAGTAGGTATCTTCAATTCAAACTCGTAAGAACTATCCACGGACGTTCCGTAAAACTTATTAATGGATCTCGTGACTCAGCTGGACATTGTTTTAGTGCCGACAATGAATAAGAATTTCCCTCACAACATATCACGCAAGCTTTAAAAAGTCTTCACTTATAAACTTTTACTTCAAAACAAGGTTGCATCGTTTCGAGTGCATTGTTTACACTCCATTCACACGGAATTATGTAAGCGCGTTGTCTATTCCGAACAATTCCAAATAATAGAATGGAAAGTTCCAGTTCTGGGACGGGCGAGCGTGCCAGAGAATGCATTTGAGTTCGAAATATGCGCCCTATTTTTTTTAATTGCTTCACTCTTGCACCCACGCGACGGGAAGAATAGTGAAGGAATCTAGGAATAATTTATTTTGGGTAACGGCGCAGTAAAATAATCTAACAGTTGCTTGCACAAAGCTGTAAGCTGAAAAATAATTTAATTAAATTTCAAATTCAATATACGATTTCGGATCAACATTCTGCATCAAATATCCAAGCAGTTAAATCATTCCATCTACGAGCTAGAGGTGCGTGACCTACGGATAGACATGATCAACAGCGGATTGACATCTATACTAATAAATAAAATTGAAGTGTCTGTCTGTAATATCGAAATAACTACCTCATATTAAGCTCATATGGTTATTTGAACGCTACAATAACCGAATCACACGTTTTTAAAATTTTTGTCTGTCTGTCTGTCTGTCTGTCTGTCTGTCTGTCTGTTTGAACGGGCTAATCTTTGGAACGGCTGAACCGATTTTGACGGGACCTTCACATACAAGTAGAGAATTAACCAGGGAGTAACATAGGCTACTTTTTTAACCGACTTTCAAAAAAGGAGGAGTTGTGTTTTTCTACCTATGTACACCGATATCTCCGAGATTTCTGAACCGATTTGCGTAATTTTTTTTTAATCGATAGAGATACATTGCGACCCTGTTCTATAAAAAAATTGGATTCCAACTCCTCAATCATGATGCTGTAGGGGACCTAATCCCCAAAACTAATGGGTTTTAGAAACTTTCGGTTATTTAAATTGATATTGGGGGTACCAATTAAAGACTTTATCGTTGAATGAACTCGAGTAGGTACATATCCAACTCCTCAACCCTGATGCTGTAAGGAATTGTATTCCGAAATCGTGGGGATCCCACGGGATTTTTCCGTTTTGGGGACGGGTTTCTACAGATAAGCTACTTTTTGTTCTGGAAAATCAAATGTTCCCACGGGATTTTTAAAAACCTAAAACCACACGGGCGAAGCCGTGGGCATCATCTAGTTAATAATAAATTTTGATTAGTACCGTATACATAGTATAATATATAGGTAATATTAGTATATTTTAAAATTCTTATTGTCTAGTAAGTAGTAATAAGGGATAAGTGTATATCAATAAAAAATGTGTGTGTAATAATAAAAAATATTAGATACTCCTATATTAAAAGTAATAAGTAATATAATAATAATTACGTTAGATTAGAACTTGTAGTTCAAAAATGTTGCACGCCAGAAGTGGCAAACTGTTGATACTTATTATTAAAATTTACAACCTAATGTACACAGTGAAAGCAATAAATTTCTTCTTATTCTTATTCTTATTATGTTAGTGCCGTGTTGCCCCATTTTCGTCGGACCCCTGAAAACCACTGATCAAGACAAACGATCAATATACCATCACATCCAATGTTGAACCCGCCTCATAAACCTAATTCCGAGCCATCAACTTCCTGTACGCGGCATCATTTCCGCATTTTCTCATTTCCGTTCCCTTTTCTATGAAGATGCATGTAGAATTGTAGATACATGCCCAATATTCCTTTCAGTATCAATTCAGCTTTCGCATTTTTCGATTTAAAAGTGTAGCTCTTAATTTAACATGTTAGGGTGCTTATGCAAGCCAACATAAAGAACATGCATACCTAATATTGGTCAGACAAAAAAAACACTTGCGCGAAAAGCGACCTAAAGAAAACCACACATAATATTAATCCCATTTTGATTTTTTTTCAATGGGATGTTTCCTCTAATTGTGAGTAATATTTTGTCCGCGACTGAGTTCCCGGGAGAGCTCTTCTGGGGAACGAAAAATATGCACGAACTGTCTTCAGGATATAAACTATCCCTGTGCCAAGTTTTCTGATCGAGCGGATAAATGATGACGCGAACACATAAAGGATACACAAAAAAACATTTATTTTATAAATGTTCTTAAAATGGTGCTTTATTTTTAATTCCACGATATCAAAACTTGCATTCCATTGTTTTCTAGTTTCATCACACGCATTTGTTTGATTTCACTTTCACAAAAATCTCTCACCACATTCTCCATTCTGTTTTATTTTCATTTTAAACCCCATACTATTTTTGTATCTACGCTTCCGTGTAGCTCAACTAATACCATACAATTGTAATCCAATTCCCATCTTGCATCGTTAAAGGGGGGAAGGGGGGAGGTTATTCAACAGATGGCTCTCTTAATCGCGACCGGTCAATTTGATTCAATTTAGCATCGCGCCGGGACGGCACCCCACTTTAGCTGATTGCTGCGGACGGCAGGATATGGGCTAGGTGTTGATTTACTCTTTGTTATCTGATAGTGCCTGGCGTTGTACTGTACTAGTCTGTACTAGCTTCTGACCGCGACTTCATCCCCCTAGGATGTGTTTAAAAAATCCGGAAGTAAGGCTTTGTTAAGCCGGAATAAAAGTACGTTATATCAGTCGCCATCATGCAAGCTAGAGATAGCTTTAAACCGTCAAACTTTAAAGGTCGATTCAGCGGTTGAGACGTGAAAAGATAATGTGTGAAGAAAGTGTGTGTGTGTGTGTGTGTGTGTCTGTCTGTTCCCCTGTGGCGCTCAAACGGGTGGACCGATTTCAATGCGGTTTTTTTTGTTTGAAAGGTGAATTAGTCGAGAGTGTTGTTAGCTATGTTTGAAGAAAATCGGTCCAAGATGGCCGCCGCTACAAAATGGCGGATTACATATTTTTTCACAACTCCCTTAATATGGGTATCAAATGAAAGGGCTTGACTAGTAGAATTTCCTAAATGAATTTCCTAAATGAATTTCCTAAATGAAATAGAATGTCCTATATGAATTTTTATAACTATTGAAAAATCATAATAATCATGTAAATCATATGATTTACATTAGTTATAAAAATTTTGGCACATTTTTCTAGGCGTCATTCCGGATCCAATGAGCTATCGCACATAATTTTAAGAGCAGTATCTCTATTTTGTACCATTTTCAACTTGTCGACTAGACTAATAGGCCTTGCAACAATAGTAGTGGTTTTCTTGAGACAGTATAAATCTTCAGAATGCACCTGACGAGCAACTGGCCCCAACGGCAAGTTACTGGTGCTGCCACACCGCAGTTATACAAATGATAATAAACATTTGTTAGTTAACATTTTGTCCCAAATGTTAGCAAAGTTTTAAATGTTTTCATGTTTATGAAACATTTTTAACGTTTTGCAACCAGTATGACAAATTATAATCCTGGGCGACTGCAGGACGTGCGGAATGCGAGAGACGGAACACGCTAGCGCAACATGCAACAATGTTAAACGTGTTTTACCAGTGTGGGAGCATTGAAAACATCTAACAAAGATCACAAAATATCACAAATATTGTAAATGTTATAAATGTTGTTGAAAATGTCGGAATAAGTCAAGCCGCCTGGGACGATGCCTAATCTCTTTGAGAATAATATGGTGGGATAGTAGCGTGTAATTACACGCTACGGGTACTACTACCCGTGCGAAGGCGGGGCGGGTCGGGTGTCGCTATAGTGAGTAATTATATCGATGTTTTATCCCACATCATTGTTATTCTACGATGCATCTAGCATCTCTCATACTTCGCTTATCATTCTATAATATATGATATTTCGGTCAAGGTTAGTTCACAAGTGCCATCATTCACATTATTGTTCATATAGGGTTGTCAAGAAGCTAAAGAGAGTGAAACATGACATTTCAGTTTTATAGCAGCAGTAGTAATGCATTTAACTCTGTGAAAGCCTCGCATAAAATTAAAAGTATCTTAAAACGTATAAATGTTAAAAAGGTAGAGGCGATTAAATGTCAAACGGTTGAATACTTAGGAGCTTTTCTTACAGTCTGATTTTTTCATGTCAAAAAAAAAAAGTAAGAGACCCTTGACTTAAAGAAGCTTTTCAGTATTCGGGGGAAAGACTTAACGTTCATTTGCGTTTCCTCTTCGTGATACAAAATCTATAATATAATAAAACTGTAACAGATCCAATTCTGTACATTGAAGATATTTTGAAAATTTTTATTGGAGGGCACTCTATAATCGATTCTGAAACCAAAACTGCAATTTTTTTCATTTTTGTCTGTCTGTCTGTCTGTCTGTCTATCTGTCTGTCTGTCTGTCTGTATCTTGGCCGCGCATCACGCCGAAACTACTGAATGGATTCGAATGAAACTTGGTAGGATTTGAGTTTATATTTCGAGGTAGGACATAGGATACTTTTTATCCCGAAATTCAACACGGTTCCCTTGGGAGAGGGGATGAAAGTTAAAACGTGTATTTAGCTGTAATTCATTAACGCGTAGTTCGATTTCACTCACTCTTTTTTTGTTAGAAAGTTAGTGTTTTATATATTGTTCCGTAAATATTTCAAGGTCATAGGTTTTTTATTTCAGAAATGACAGACATTACAGCCCTCAGTATTGGGTTCAAATAACTTGGGACTCAGATCTTTGAACGTACGGCTTATTTTAAACTGGTGTGCGCTTAAATTTACGTTTGTCGGTCTGTCTATTTGTCCCAACTATAATCTCCGAAACGGCTGGGTTGATTTTAACGGAACTTTCAATGTTATAAAGAGTAACTTAGACTACATTTAGTTTAGGTACATAAAAGAATCATGGGATCCGATCCTATCCTATATAAAAACCTTATATCTACGCGAACGAAGTTGCGGGGATCAGCTTGTATTATATAAAAATACAATACTTTCAATGGATATCTAAGTTGGTAAAATTAAGCCAGAATGGAATAGAAAAAGCGATTAGCAACCCTAACATAGTTCAAGTGATATTGACCACCTCAGTCAATATAATAAAAAAGGTCAACCATTTATTGTAAGTAAACCTATTGGAGTCAAAGTTAAGCTTTATTCAATTAGCTTTAGTTCTTTCCAAGTGCTTTTGATGGTAATAAACCTATCCTCAGGAAGTCGATCGTCTAAAAAGGATTGCCATAGTGTGACGATGGCATTCACCACTGATTGGCCGAAACTCACCCGCTGTTGGCTAAAATGCATTGTTGCACAGTAAAACTTCTGTCTGCCTTTTTGATTGTAGGGACTAATATTCGGAACGGCTGGACCGACTTTGACGGACAGCAGAAATATACAAGAAGTAGGCTATGTTTTAATCCGTAAATACTTAGGACCACTTCGTAAAAAAATAAAAACTATTGATATTAGGGACAATACGGTCCACTTAACCGATCCCGACGGTACATAGATAGATTGCATTCCGGAGACGGACATGGTCAAGATTTTATCCCTGGAAATCGAAAGAGTTTCCACGGAATTTTTAAAAAGTCCAAATCCTCAAATGATGTTGCGGATATCATCTACTTATCTAATGTATAAAGTTTGCACTTAAATCACAATAAAAACCTAGAATTATACAAAAAGGCAAAATAAAGGTAAATTCAGAAACATCACAATACTTTACCACTTTATGACAGCTCAAGCGTAAACCCACCTCAATCATCCGAGACGTCTCATTCCGTGAAGCTAAAGGTGCGTCCATTTCACCGAACCGAACAGCGAACAGTTCGGCGAAAGTTTCGCCGAACTGTTACGCAGTAACCCATCTCAAGCGCTCCAAGCGCGCCGTCCACATTGAGCGTAACAAGTTCGCCGAAATGTTCGCTGTTCGGTTCGGTGAAATGTTCAAGTCTGGACGCACCTTTAGGGTATTGGAGGCCGAGCACGTCACGCGACGCCACGCCCTCAAACTCAATAAAACCTCCGCTCAAAGGTAACCCTTAAAGGAAATGTCAACCTCAATAGCTCCACTCACCTCTCCCAATATACTACAGACCCTGCGATACAAATTAACGGTTCAGATCCGTTAGGCGATCCTATTGCTATGTAAGAGAAGTATGTAAGAGAAGTAAGGACCGCAAATGAAAAAAGACAATGCACAAAGGAGCAATACCCATTCTGAGGTGCATTTACAACTGAAAAGCTTAACTGAAGAAACGTGTGCCATCACAGTGATGAGACGTTTCCAATAGAGATGGGCCGACTAGTCGGGAAAGCCGACTATTCGGCATCTTTTATAGTCGGCGACTAATCGGCAAAATATGCAGATTATAATCGGCGCTAAACGAATAAAATAACGTATAATAGTTAGGTCTACTTGTTTATGATACATGTTTTTAATTATACTGCTGTAAAAGATACCGACGGAACATTTTATAATACATTCGTTATTTGAGTCACTGTCATTTATTAAAGCTTCATTGTTTTAAATTGTTATTGATTAAAGCTTCCAGCAAAAACTGATCTTACTGTTAAGTTAAAGTAAAAAACTGTACTTTTGTACAAAGGATAGTTAGTATAAATATAATCCGCATTGGCGACTAGTCCGCCGACTGATCGGCAATTTGAAAACCGATTAGTCGGCTAGTCGGCAAATGGCATAGTCGGCCCATCTCTAGTTTCCACGCATTGTTAAAGACAAGAAATTGGTAGTAAGCGCGGTGTGTGAACGCATGCGCGAAGCCCAAGGACACGAACCGTGGCTCAGTCTGGCAGGAGGCACCGCCGCGGCCACCTGTGCCAGCAGCCCGCGCAGCATGAGTGCCGCATAGGCCGCGCGAGCCCCGAACCCCGCATGCCAGACCGAGCAGCAGCCGCCGGCCGCCGAGCGACCATAACCACCGAGCCCCCCAGGGCGCTCCGATTTAGCCTCGTAATTGGATTTTTGACGTTCGATAAGCGACGTTATGTTCATTTGATTGGAAACTGCTTTCCGCTTGGACATTGCAGCTTGCTTTACTTCCTCTCGACGGCTCCGCTTTGTGTTGATGCTTTACATGTTTCTCAAAATTAATTAGGTACCGAATCTAGGTACATAGTTCGCTCACTACTTACGTAATCCGTTACGAAGTCACTGGTGCATTGAAATGTGATAGCTACACCGACCGATATGCGAGTACATCTTGCGAAGGACAAATCGAGAGTGTAACGTCATTTTTCGATAAAATGACTTGCTGGGAGACCGTAGGATTACTCGGCCCTTGTGCCCTTCTCGCTTCATCTGACATCAGGGTGAGTCCATGCCATACCTAATAAATTCAAGGTCCCATTTAAACAATACTTTACATTTAGCATAAAATCTTGTAACCTGTTCGGATATTAACATCAAACAATGGATCCGCTAACAAAAATTTAACAGATCAATGAACTGTGTCCGATAGTTTCTGTTGATGACTGAACATAAAGCTCATTGAGTTATCTAATTCTTGATAAAACGCACGAAAACTATCGTATTTACTAATGGATCAAATAGAGATAAAAGTATCAGTTTTCGAAAACAAGTCAATTAGAGTTGTGTACTTATTATATGAAGTCACCCTAATCTTCGAAAACACATTCGCATTATGCTAATATTGACTTCCCTTAACTAATTTGCTGCAGTAGATTGTCAGTCAGAATTGATAAGTAGAGCAGCTAGCCAACTTCTAACATCCGAGCCACAATGGTCTCAATAGTGTTATTGACAACTGAAGAGGTACTTCAGAGAAATGGATTCTGGTATTGCCTCGATACTATTTGGATTACGCAAGAAATGGAACCTTTTGAAGAAGTGAAGCCGGAACACTTGTATTCTAAACCGCTTTCGAGGGACACATACTATGCAAAGTTTCCCGATATTCCGAGAAGCGAATCCGAGGATGAAAACTCTTTGACTGTCAAGGGCTTTATTAACAAACACCAAGAATGGAAGTCGAAGATATGCATTAGAAAATTTGATTCCCGGAGAAATTCCTCACAATCTACTTTAAGTGTAAAGTCGGACTATGTGTCAAACAACCGTTCCTCAAGTAGTGATTTTTCAAAAAAAGTTAAGCCATTAGTGACTGAAGAAAATAAAACTCAAATACCGAAACTTATTAATGACAATGATGAACGAGTTCGTAATTTCTTCAATAAGTTGCTTCAAAGTATCCCGCCACCTCCTGATGAAGACTTTTCAGACATAGACAGTTCAGTAATACCGCAAAGAATACAGACTGATATATCAGACATTGACTTGCCTGATTACGCTGATTTTGAAAATGATTGTATACTCCATTCGAATGAAGAGCAAAATATCGGTCCCGTTACATCAACTTTGAATAAGCCTAATCATAAAACGAATTCAAGTGTTAATTCCTTCAGAACTGAAAACTCTGACCAATTCGAATGGTATGAAACTATTTATGGGGTCTCAGATTTGATGGAATCGAAGGAAACTCGTGAATTTATAAACAGTAATAGATTAACGATTGAAACTGACGACGTTATATCCTGGTCTGAAATAGTAGAAATGTGTGGCTTAACGGAGAGTATTTTTGAGAGGGAAACATTAGAATCTGAAAACATAATTAGTCAGTCACATTACATAAACGACAACATTTCAAACATATCAGATAGTGACGAAGAAGACGCTTACACTAAGTTTGCGTGTAACAAGTTACGGCAATCGTTGAAAAATAAAGGAAACATGCCTGATTCATCTTCAATAGAAAACCTAAATTGTGAAAATGAAGAATTACTAAAATCTAATATCCTACAGAATGATCCTTCTCTTTACGAAACGTTTTACCGATTAGCGCCTGACGTAGAAGATTTGGTAAATGTTTAGTTACAATAAGCGATTGTTGTAAATTATAATAAAGATACTATTAAAATTGTTACGTGTTTCATTTTAATCCTTGATATATATAAGAAATCTCCAGATCCCTACTTAACCAGAGTGGTTAGTGTAAGTAGATTTTACTCGCAAGTAATTAATGTTTTTGTTAATCGTTGCGTTTATATTAATTTGAATAATCTCGTTGTTTCAGCCTCCAGAAAACGAGTTGCAGAAGAATTCAGATCGCGTGCTCTCCGAGCACGAACTCCGGGTTCAGAGGTCGTTGCAAAAGCTCAATGTGCCGGAATGGTATGTCACTTATAATTCTTATAAATAAACATATTCATACGAGTATTCGTAAATAATAGTACCTAATAGTAAGTAATAGTAACTTACTAAGTAATAGTAAGTAATAGTCGGAATTAATAAACATATTCATACAAGTATTCGTAAATAATAGTAAAAGTCGGGCCGTGTAAAGGCACATTCGCACATATCAGTGAAACATCAGTGCCGCGGCCGCCGCATTTCCGGCGCAGTGAAAAATATGTCATTCTCTATGAACTGACACTGAAACACTGCGTCGTCACTGATACGGACAGGTGTGAACGCGTTCATAGAGAATGTATGAAGGAATATTTTTCACTGTGCCAGAACTGTGCCGGCACTGATGCTTCACTGATATGTGATGTTAAGGTACCTCGATTACGGGCATTAGCTATTAAGTGCTTTAAGGTGCCTCTATAAAAAGCTGTGATAGCCTAGTGGTTAAGACAACCGACTTCTAATTGGAGGTCGTGGGTTCGATCCCGGGACACGCACCTCTAACTTTTCGGAGTTATGTGCGTTTTAAGTATTTAAAATATCACTTGCTTTAACGGTGAAGGAAAACATCGTGAGGAAACCTGCATGCCTGAGAGTTCTCCATAATGTTCTCAAAGGTGTGTGAAGTCTGCCAATCCGCTTGGCCAGCGTGGTAGACTATGGCCAAAACCCTTCTCACTCTGAGAGGAGACCCGTGCTCTGTAGTGAGCCGGTAATGGGTTGATCATGATGATGATGATGTGTGTATGCCGTATTGTTGGCACCACCAATACGGGCTACATTCCTACGCTGAACTGCCATGGTGAAATGTCTCGTAAGAAATTTTTAGCACAGACTGATGATTTCAGGGATTGGACACGGCATACGGATTATAGGGTTCAGAACCGGGAAATCCCGGTCTCGAAAGTACCGGGAATTCCCGGTTCTTTTGTCAGTTAAAAGAACCGGGAAATAAAATTTGATTCCCGGTTCTTTCGGTACTTTCGGGAATTCTATTTTAATTACACGATTCACGCTACTACTTACATACATAATCATTACAATCTAGGCGCACGAAGTGCGCCAGGCCAAGTTCCTCCGGCCTTGTCGCATGAGTGTGTTATTTACACGATCCATTTCGAGCTGTTTTGACCCCCCTCATAACTCTGGTTCGCGGGATAGTAATCCTACGAAATTTGAAATATAAGTTAAACTCGTGGATGTGATGATAAATTGAAAGTTTCAAATTTTCAAGTTGAACCGTTTCTGAGATACAGAGGTTTGAAAATCACATAAAACAAGACCTACTCACTGACTGATCAAAATTATGACGCACTTCCCGTGTATGTGGAATGTTGAAATTTGGTAAGAAGATGAGTCTTAGTGTGTATATGAAGGAAAAAATCGAAAAATGTCCAAAAGTTGCATCAGACACTGACCAATTCAAAGATATATAAAAATCTGTCTGTTCCCACATCACACAAAAAATACTGAACAAATTTTCATTTTGTTTTAATAAATGTATTTTACTTTATTCGAAGCTATATATGGTTCTTGTTTCATCGAAATCGGTGCTCTATTTAGGGAGATGTGACTTTTTAAGTTTTCTAGCAAGGGGTCAATCTTACTGGTCTTGAGTTCTAATAAAAAGTAAAGTGTAGGTAAATAATAAAACGCCAAGAGGTATATTTTTTTATCGAAGTCGCGGGCGCGACTTCGTCGGCGTGGACTACACAAATTTTAAACAACTATATTACCCCCTAAGGGGTTGAATTTTCAAAAATCCTTTCTTTGCGGATGTCGTACGCCACATTAATAGCTATCTGTGTGCCTAAGCCCGTTCCTTCCAGTAGTTTGAGATTCGTCTTTGCCAATAAAACCAGAAGCGCGATTTTCTTAATAATTTTCATAAGCAACCTTGACCCAAGTCAGGAAATGGATGGGTGGCCGACTTTGGAGGTTTGGAGGAGACTTTGGTGTCCTGTTGATTCCGGCTACTAGGTATCACTAATATCTAATACTATTCATTAAACTTAATGAGAGTCAAATACTCAAAATCTTCTCTTAGTTAAGCTGTATGGTTCTAAGTTCTGAAACTGACCACTGAGTGGAAATACTCTGGAGTGGAGTTTCTGTTATCTGTGATTTTGCAGACAGACGAACAAAATAAAAATTCACCCAATTAGAACAGAGAAAGCGACTTTGTTTTATACTATGTATTGAAGATTAAACCACATCTAATCAGACCGTAAAATGTGATAGGGTTCTATTCCTAATTATACTGAAGCGTAAGAGAGAAAAAAGACTTCATTATACTTATTGCATTAACTTTGAAATACTTAGAAAAAAGGAGTGAGATCCAAACAAAAACATTTCATGTGAATAATAAGGCCAACTTCCTATCAAAAAGTTTCGGCCATTAAAAGTACTGATATCAAAAATTATGACCAAGTCCTTTGCTAGGCTCGATAAATGAAACCATACAGTTTTAGAAGGTATATCTTCTTCGATCACCCTCAAGCTGTCATACCATTCCTAATGATCCTGTTAAAATATTTTTAAATAATTTATGTCTTACTAATAACACTATAATATGAAGCTCATTTGGGACTGAGAATAGTTTTATTGTTTTCAACTTTGCAACATTTTTTAAATTAAACAAATTCAAAGGAGTGCAAAAATGTTGTCAAGTTGAAAACAATAAAACTATTCTCAGTCCCAAATGAGCTTCATATTATAGTGTTATTAGTAAGACATAAATTATTTAAAAATATTTTAACAGGATCATTAGGAATGGTATGACAGCTTGAGGGTGATCGAAGAAGATATACCTTCTAAAACTGTATGGTTTCATTTATCGAGCCTAGCAAAGGACTTGGTCATAATTTTTGATATCAGTACTTTTAATGGCCGAAACTTTTTGATAGGAAGTTGGCCTTATTATTCACATGAAATGTTTTTGTTTGGATACTAACTTTACTTTTTTATACTTCCTACTGTTCAAAAGTTCAAAACTAACGTGAATTCAGCTTTAAAATAAATAGCGCACGGTAACTTACAAGTCTACTTCTCTCGCTGTTGTGTGCGATCGCTCGCTTACTCAGTTTTCGGAATGCAATATTTAATCCACCTTGGGATAGAATTTTCAAAAATGCTGTTTATATTTTTTATCTTTTTTCGAAAGCTCAAATACCAATTTTCATGGGTATAACTTGAAAAATGACAGACTTTCATACAAACTTTCATCCCCTACGGGTGGAATTTCCAATAATCCTTTCTTAGTGTGCGATTACATCATAAAAGAAAACAATGTGAAAATTTCAAGTTTCTGACGATGTTTCGCCATCTGTTCCGGCTTTCAGCGTTGTGAACCGCTTCGGTAACATTCCTGTTGAGAGTGGTGCGGATCTGGTCAGTCCAATGAATTGGACTCTTACCTCTCGATCTCATGCCGTTCATTTTCCCGGTAACTATAAGTTTTTGTAGGTTATCGCCGGGTTTACGGGCGATATGGCCGAAGAACTCAAAGATCCTCCTCAGGCATGTGTATGTTGGAGAGCCTCGGCTTTTTGTCAATTTTGAGTTCTTCGCGGATCGATTGGTTGGTCCTGAATGCAGTCCAAGAGATTCTGAGCATTTTCCTCCAGCACCACATCTCAAAGGCGTCTATGCGCTGGCGGTCTCCAGCTTTTAAATCCATGTCTCCGCCCCGTATAGGAAAATGGAGAAGACTAAAATGTTGACGAGTGTAATTTTTATCTTATTACTGATGTTACGATCATTCCATATTCTATCGAGCTGAGACATTGCAGCCTTGGCCATTCCGATTCTCCAGCGAACTTCAGCTTCACAAGAACCGTTATTGCTGATGCTAGAACCCAATTAAATGAAGTGATCAACGGGTTTTAAATTGAGTGTTCCATTGAGTTCTAGCTTAGAAGCACGATCCACCACCATGATCTTAGTTTTAGACCAATTTATGGCATGTGTTGCTCCATTTTGATCAGGAGTTGGAACATTTCAGCTTCATTAGCTGCGAAAAGGATGGTGTCATCGGCGTAGCGAAGGTTTTGAATTTTAATGTCGTTGATGGTAATTCCACTATCCCAGTCTTCGCAGGTTCGGCATATAATGCTCTTTCCGTAGATGCTAAACAGGATAGGGTATACGATGCATCTTTGACGAACTCCTTTGCCAAACGAGAAAGGTGTTGATGTCGTTTTGTCAATTCTTACTACCGCCTGATACTCAGATAGAGTATAGGCTTTGAAGCACTCCGACCAGATGTTTTGGGACTCCTATTTCCTGGAGAACTGTCCATAGGAGCTTCCAGTTCACACAGTCAAAGGCCTTACTGTAGTTGACGAAACACATAATGAATGGTACATTGAATTCGTAAGCTTTTTCAACGCAGGCGCACTCTAAGAAAGGATTATTGGAAATTCCACCCCTAAGGGGGTTAAATAGGGGATGAAAGTTTGCATGAAAGTCGGTCATTTTTCAAGTGATATCCATGAAAATTGGTAGGTATTTAAAATTTCGATAAAAAATAAATCAGGATTTTTGGAAATTCTATCCCCAAGTAAGTTAAATAGGGGATGAAAATTTAAATGACAATAAAAATTACATTAATATTTCATTGTGGTTTACTTTTAAAGTGTAAAACTTGTTTTATAAAAAAAACTATAAAGAACCGAAAATCCCGAAAGAACCGGGAATTCCCGGTTCCTTTAGGTAAAAGTCCCGA
The DNA here is from genome assembly GCA_920104075.1 of Melanargia galathea. Taxonomy (NCBI): domain Eukaryota; kingdom Metazoa; phylum Arthropoda; class Insecta; order Lepidoptera; family Nymphalidae; genus Melanargia; species Melanargia galathea. Next base: position 4,654,547 of record OV049863.1, on the reverse strand, counting down.
AATTCCCGGTTCTCAAAAACAGGACCGGTTCCGTAAACCATTACGGAACAATTTTTTGACATGATAACGTCTTATAAATCGATGAACGCCGGCTACACGCACGAAAAAGCATGACTCATTGTCATGTACCGCGTGCAAGCGAGAGCGCGGAACAAGCGATAGAGAGGTACGGATCGGCCTAAGCGATCGGTTTGTGACGCATCTATATCTCTTTGTTTTCTTATGATGTTATCACGTAAAATTATCGTTCGTAAACCGACTTTACAGACAACCAATTTTTTTTAACTTTTATCTGCAAATCGCGGAAATGCAACTTATATGGAACCTTATCCGCCTAAACTCTCAGAATTAATTTTTTGTGTGTCCTAGATAAGATATTCCTCGTAATTACATATTTTCGCTACACAATGTTTACGGGCGTGCAGTTTCTCACGGCTTGGACTTGCGCGCTGGACTGTTTATTGTCATTAACGAAGTCCTAATTGTATTTCGTGCGGACATGCCTTAATGAACGTAGCAGCTGATACTAATTAATTGTTCGCTATAAATTATTCATAGTTGACTACAACGCATAATAAGATACAAAAGTTGAAACAATTTTTCCCGAATCCTAGATGTAATTTTTCTCATCACTACCATACTGCAACTAGGCAAGATTTCCAGAACGCTGAACTTTTTGAATGGCTAAAATAATAAAAGCTGATATGCTGACTAAAGTTCTGGTTGGTTTAACTGCCAGCCTTCGTCACCAGATACCTGTAGACTCAATGAGACGACAAAATGCTTAAAAAAAAGATCTAAGTTCACAAAACGGCAGTAATTCCTTGTAATATTCCTGTGAGTAGATTGTATAGATCGACCAGAATCTCATGAAAAATAGGGAAATTAAATTTTGTAGTAAGCGACACTAGGTTAACTAGGCTGCCCTAGTGATAAACAAAGTAATTATATTCAGAACACCTTACCTGGGATCGTTTCACGAAACGAAAAATCAAGCAACTGCATTTTAAATACAAAAACAAGGTAATCAACATCCAATTACTTTGTTTTTGTGTTGTGCTTGTTGTTTACTTGGTTTTGCATTTATATTCCGGGTTAGTGTGTGCAGTTACTTTGTTTGGGCAAATCAAATTTCAGTAAACGGTTCAAGTTATTTGAAATATTAAACTGTGGTTAAAAACTACTCGACATAAAACTTTTGTTAATGCAAAAAAGTCAATTTCACAAAAAATGTCAGTTACTTTGTTTATCGCTAGGGCAGCCGTAGTGTTGCTAACTTTGGAATTTCATTTCCGTATTTTTCATGAGATTCTGGTCGACCTATAGACAACAATTTTATTAAGCCTGGGTTCGCCAATAGATACATGTTTGACAGACAAGCACGACAGTTCCATGTACAGTCGACTCTCGATAATTTGAAACTCACGGGACCAGAGAAAATGTGTGTGTCTGTGCATGATAAACCGGATAAACGCTTCAAATTATAGAGTAAGGAAGCCCGGATTTCAAATTATTGAATGTTTGCGGGCAAGATTTAACTTCAAATTACCGAGGGGACCAATTTGTATTGATTTTATTCAATTTATCGAGTGTTTTTCAAGCAGGGACTGAAAGCGGTAGAGCATACCGGTACATACCACCGTTATCATACCGGTACAAAATAGGTACCAAAATCTCAACCTTTATAAAAGATACCTTTATTTAACTGCTTTGCGATTTCGGTACCGAAAAAATACGAAAAGGTGCGCGAGGGTGAAGAATTTGGCCACGTGCCGCGCGCAGCGCGTCCCCCGCTTCCCGTCGGTTCCTGTGTTTGTTAAAACGTAAGGATTTTAAGAAATTCCAAATTCTAAATCTAGAAATAAGAATATTAAAGAATAAAGAATGCCGAAGTGGTGGGATTCATTCAACGGCACATCAAAGTAAAGCCTTATTAGATAAAAATATCGATATAAATAGCGGTACCGAAATAAAAGTACCGTTTTTTATTTCGGTACCGCTAAACTGAAATATAAAGGTACAGAAATAAAGAGGTACCGAAATGAAGCGGTACCGAAATTATAGGTACCTATTTAAACATTTCGCTACTTTTATTAAAAGGGTAGGCCCATTACCGCTAAATAAAACTACCATTAAATTCCGGTTATTCAGTCCCTGTTTTCAAGGGACAGGGCAAAAAGTTCAAATTATGGAAAGATTCAAATTCACAGTGTCAAATTATCGAGAGTCGACTGTACCTATTCCAATTTGTTTGAATGAACTTTAGAACGTTGCATGTATGCACGTGTAGACAGAGCCTAATGTAAAGAATCAATTAGCTAATTAAAGTCGACTACAAAAGTAGAGAGAGAAATTCCAATAGTGTAGACAGACATTTGAGCTTATTCCTAGGACATTAGGTACCTACCTATCCTGTACTAGCTCGCTTGTCTAACTTGATTCTTTTGCGGTATGAAAACTTTTTCTCTTAGGACAAACGGTGGCCTAGGTATGTTCTTTCCCCAGATGCAAGCTATCCTGTTGCCAAATATCGAAATCGCAGTTAAGTGTGAAAAGATAACAAATAGAACTACTTTCGTATTTATAATATTGGAATTGATTCCTAAATCTACATCGAACGGAATCAATTTAAAAAAACCGGCCAAGTGCGTGGCGGGCCACGCGCAGTGTAGGGTTCCGTAGTCACAATCCTTGAAAAACAGATATAACTCCTTAACCTGTGAACCCTACTTAGCCGTGATAGTTTTTCTTTAAAATTGATTATATATACTACTGCTGTGAATTTTTTCAAGTTCCTATATACTGCCATTTGGCTGGTAGAGGGGGGGAGACTTGACTCTAATAAAAATTAGCACTTTAAAACATCATATTTTACAAACGGATCTAGAAATCAAAAAATCATGTTCCCACACCCACAATATTTTTAAAAGATCTATTCAACGATACCCCACACTATGGGGTAGACGAGAAAAAAAATATTCATTCCCACTTTACATGTAGGGGAGCTACCCTAAAAAAAAATATTTATCAAAATTTTATTTCACCACTTTGTTGGCGTGATTATACCCATGCCAAATTACAGATTTCTAGCACTAATAGTCTCTGAGATTAACCGAGGACGGACGGACGGACGGACAGACAGACAGACGGACGGACATGGCGAAAAAGGTTCCTTGTTTACTACGGAACCCTAAAAAGTAGGAATGGTACGTACCTATGGAGTGAGATTATTTAAACAACTCAAGCTATTTTTAATATCCCTCCGGCGGTTAATAAAGCCTCTGTTAAGTTCTATACAGAGCCGATATCAAGATAACTCAACCTATTGTTGCCTTTTGTCTGCTGTCTACCTTGTATTTTCTAAACACGTATTTTATCTGCGGGCATTGGAGATGATGTGGCGGGAAAATCATGTAGGTATTTATTAATTAAAAAAAATATTCTAATTTTGACCGAGGAACTAAACGAACAATGTGAAGTACGTACAGAAAGTCATCATGCAGTAGCTTGGACGATGCCGCGCTCTCGCTCACTCTCGGTTCTCTAACGAACTAAGGAGCTGCGGATCTGCCAATCTGGGAACTAGGTCGCGTAGTTCACATAATGGGCATAGTTCTAGGAACTAGTTCATTCGCGAACTACACAAGTTTCAAATTCAAATTCAAAATCATTTATTTCACGTAGGCCAACGTGTGGCTCTTATGACATGTCAAGAATCTACCACCGGTTCGGAATGCTGATTCTGCTGAGAAGAGCCGGCAAGAAACTCAGCAGTTGCTCTTTTCAAAGCAAATGTTACAATAATTGGCTTAACTGTCTTGTGGGCAGCTGAAGCAAAGCCGAATAGAATAGACATATTTTTTATTCAGATAAACTTTTACAAGTGCTTACGAATCGACAAATGAATCTACCACTGGTTCAGAATGGTGCTTACAATTCTACACATGTGAAGAAGGGCAGACAAAAGTAGCCCCATTTCCGACTGTGGCACCCGTTCACGAGCATGACGCATGAGCAAGACTAGTAGATGGTTCATTATTTGTTCGTATTTCCAGGTACAAAAATGCCCCAGCCCCCCGAGAGGGCTTCCTCCTCCGCAAGCGGTTGTCTGACGCGTCGGCGTCGGCGGGCCGCTGGCCGGGACTCAACTCCAAGACCACTTCGCTGGGCAGCCTCGGCGCGAACGCGCAGCCGCCGCCGCCGCAACTCTCTCCACACACCACCAGCTTCGGCAGATGGTCCACTAGCCGACTTAATTCGAATCAAGTAAGTGAGACCAATTAATCTGGTGATGAAAAGTTTTCTTCAATGTTTGGGCAATGCCCAATGGTTGCTCTCGACTAAGACCACTTTTGGAACGTGCATTTGATACTACTCCAATTGTCTCCACATCCCAGCAGGTTTACTATCATCAATTACATGTATTTCACTTACTTCAACTTCAGAGTTTCGCTCTGATGTAATGTCCTGAAGCGAAGTGAATTTGCAAAAGAATAAAGTGTCCAACGTTGCTTTTAACTTTCAAGCTAGCTAACAATAATTTATGGTGGAATTATTTTGGTCACATCTGAAGATCGATGGACGTTGGGGTCAAAAGATTCCCAATATAAAAATAATTCAGTAGTTTCCTATAAAATGTTTGATTTGTGCGCAGACTTCCCCTTGCTCGTCGACGCGGAGCAGTATCCGCGGCACGAGCCCTCTGTGCTCCCCGTCGGCGCGGTCGTCGTTCAGCGCGCGGCAGCCCTACCTCGGCTGGAGGAGTCAGGAGCGACTGAACTCCACCCCGAGAACTCCTCACGAGAGGTACGCGTTTCTTCCAGTCATCGTGCTCTACCCAAAGCAGAACAAAGCAAAGCAGAACAGAACAGAGCAGAACAGCAGAAAAGCATACTAGCTTTGAAGATGAAAAATTTCCACCTCTAATGCACTGTTTATCGTCTCATCATACCAGTTAAAAAAACTGTAAGATACTTAGTACGCTCATGTAAATTCGTGCTTAACACTCGATGAACACATCGAATTTATGTAAGAGCCTCGCCAATTGTTCCTTGAATCGCAATTTACAAATAACTTTCGATCGAGCTGTCGATGAGATCAGGAGATCTACCGTGTGACAAACAACTCTGACTAGCTGAGTGCTTAGTCTCAGTTTGGAGCGCTCCAAAACTTTTTAGTATACTATTGATTGAATCACCATGACTTCAGAGTAAAATGGACCTAAAATAAGAGACTTTGGGTTCATTTTGCTCTGAAGTCATTTGTGATTCGATCAATAGTATACTTCTAGTATACTATTAGTTTTGGAGCGCTTCAAACTTAGACTAAGCACTCTGAATTATGGTATCTTTGCTGCAACTAGTTTAACAAATAGTGAGAAGATGGTTGCCAGTCACAGATGATTGCCATGGGCACACTGTAGCTGTCGAAGTACAAACTGCGGCAGGCCTTCAGAATTTGTTGTAGTCCTGAACACATTGTATTTTTTTTGTCCGTGTATTTTGGGTCTCTCACTAGTTTCCTCAAGTTCTCACGTACTCCCCAGAAAGTTCAGTCATATATTTCACTCGTACTTAATTCCTAACGTTATATTCCTTCTAGGTTAGCCTCATCCCTTCTTCAACAAAGTGCATCAGCGAAAGCGTCGGAGGAGATCCAGTCGTCGATAAAGGAAGTGACGTCGGCGATCGTCCACTACGTGTCGGGCTTGGAGCCGGCCAACGGCGACATCGACAGGCAGCCTTCACCGCGCTCCAGTCAAAAGCTGTGCTGGCTTGAGAGCTCGTTTGTTGGTATGTCCTATTTTATCAACCCCCGACGCAAAAACGACGGGGTGTTATAAGTTTGACGTGTGTGTGTGTGTGTGTGTGTGTGTGTGTGTGTCTGTCTGTTCCCCTGTAGCGCTCAAACGGGTGAACCGATTTGAATGCGGTTTATTTTGTTTGAAAGGTGAATCAGTCGAGAGTGTTGTTAGTTATGTTTGATGAAAATCGATCCAAGATGGCCGCCGCTACAACATGGCGGATTACATATTTTTCACAACTCCCGTAATATGGGTATCAAATGAAAGGGCTTGACTAGTAGAATAGCATTATGCAAATCCAAGATGGCCGCCGCCACAAAATGGCGATAGTCGGGGGTTTTTTAAATTTTTAATTTATACTTGCTTCTATATCCTCATTTTCACAGAAACTACACAAATGTATAGGTTCTGAATTCTGGAGCAATTGGCGTGATTATTTTTATCGATAGAGGAAGTTTGCGAGATGGTCCGTTGTGCGATAGTTGTAGAGTAGTCAAAATTTCGGGTTCCAACTCCTCAATCCTTACACTGGGTGGGTACTGCCAGCCTAAACTTTGGGGATTTAAGTGCCTAAAGTGAGGAAGGAGCTAAGGAAGTAAAGCTTGTGAGGAGCCTAAAGTGTGACACTGTAGATACCAACTCTATCATTGAACTCCAGGAACCAACTCTTTAAATCTTGATGCTGCAGCGTAGAATTGAGAGATTGTCGAATGTGACTTCATTTTGTTTGTACCAAATAGAGAATTTATCATTAAACCCCGGGTACCAAGTCCCAACTCCTCAATCCTGATGGAGCACTCATAAGCTATGAGGATTCCGAAACTGTCGATTATGACTTTTTGAAAAAAACCGACTTTCAACATCACTACTACAAAAATAATCTTTTTTTGTACACGTCCATAATGTATGTTGAAGTCAGGTTGGCATAAAATAAACCGTGAAACCGCGTGAACACGCGATGCCCGCGTTTTTAGAAAATAGTTTTTTTGACCTCAATAAATCGTCATAAATGACAGACTAAAATCGTTTTCCAGGTACAAAGCCCCTAGACTCGCCGCAGACGCCGCTGGTGGTTTCGGAGGCGCTCCCCCCGCCCCACCCGCGCCCGCCCTCCTCCCTGCGCCTCGACCACCGCGCGGCGCCCGGTGAGCGAGCGTGACCACGCCACACCGTACATTGCAGGTTTCGATAGCCCACCAAAGCGACATTCCCCGACAAACAAGCAATGTATAGCATACAGCTGGAAAACTACCAGTCCAATACGTGCGACGGGTGTGTGCTTTTGCGTGACCCAATATCGTTTAGCAAAGTTCTAGGTTAGAAAGACAAACATCTTTATCAGTGCCATGACACTGGATTTCAAGTCGATCTTTTACAGTGTATATTTTTTATTGGTTTGTTATATTGATCGAATGAATGAAAATAACAGTGTTGACTAAGATACGCATAAAAAAGAAGCGATATATTTATTATATTAATATGTAATTGAAATCTGTATATTCAACGCATATACCCAATTTGTTGGGCTATTACTTTTCTCACTTCTTAGCTCTCGCGCTTAGTTAGAGGGTAAAGGGGAAAATTATTTTTAAAATAACGAAAACCGTCCTATATGACAAAGCAAACAGCGCCTCTATCGGACCATTTTTGAATTAGAATAACGGCAACTTTAAAATTTATGAATTTTGTTCACACAAAAACACACACTCGAGTACCGTACGCGCTTTTGAATGAGTAAACGTATTCTTTATATAGTACCTGAATTGTATACTTCCAAACAAACTTGTGCATTTAGCCTCGATATCTAAACCTGCAGTGTCCTGACTTTTATGTTATGTTAATACTCTGTGCGTTAATTTTTTTTCTGTGCTGGTCTCTGTATTTAGTTATCTGTGCAATGGGATCGTGATGTTTCCGAAAGGATTTTTCATTTGACGAAATGTTGTGTACGCAGAATCATAATAGGTATAGAATAGAAGTGGTATAATCGTGAGCTTGTCGCCGCGCAGATGAGTTGTGAAGCACCGGTGCGCGTTATTGTAAAAACATCTATTTGCATAGCGTTACAGTTTAATTCACGTTGCATTGGATGTTAGAAATAACTCTAACGCACATACTCGTAATCGAATTACCTAATTCTGTATGTGTTAGGAAGTATCTTAAAATCGACGATATGTTGTCCCGGTGGATACCATTTCTATTACCCTATTTAGAATTCTGTGGTTGTGTAATAGAGCTTTATAGACTGTGTAAGACTCAGGACCATAATACATATTATATACGTATTTTGATAGCTTCGTTGCACTTTGGACACTTTTTGTACAAGCATTTTTTAGCAATACAGTAAAGAGCACTGGCTTGTAGTCGCTTAAGACCTTTTGTGGCTTACAAAGATTCACATTTTGTTGTTGCCAGTACAATTTATTTTATGTATTTTTAATATATTATTGAAATCGTTAAACCCGCCAAAAGTTACAACTTATTTTTAGAATATTCTCGAAGAATTTTAGCAATCATGCTTTATAATGCGTTTACTTTTTATTCTATTGTTTTTTAATTATACTTGATTACAAATGATTTTTCGAACGCATTTAAATTTTTCAATAAAAGCTTGCACAATTTATCACGGTATTAAAATAGTCAATAGATAAGATTTTTTTATGACGTCGTCATTGCCATAATTAAATTTTTTGGGAATCCGAAATGAAAAAACATTGAGAACCATTTTTCTAGTTTTTATACAATGTACAGAGTAAATTATTTTTGTTTGTGTGTTTTTAATGCAAATCTATATTAATTAGTTGTAATGCTAGTGAATAATTTTTAGTTTTGTAAATAAAATAATCACGTCTCTATATATATATTATTATTTTATATAGGTGCTAAGGTTTCTGTTACCTACTTAAGCTCTTATTTAAATATTCGGCTCATTTCATTTTTAGTCTATAGATGTCACAAAACATATTAAAAATATATATAATTGCCTGAATATATAAAATACAGATTACTGGTAACATGTTGCAATCCCTTCAAGGGGCTAAAAAGGGGTCAAATGCTGTCAAATGACCTCTGTACCTTCGGCTGAAAATCAACCGAATAATTGATGGTTTTAAGTTGTGTACAAAATACGTAGGCTCAAACTTTAAAAAACTAATGCTTTTATCACTTTTCTATACGTTCAAACAATCTCAAGAGATTTTACGTTAAGAACACCGGCACTCTATCAGTTTCACTGTTTCTTTTCTGGTTTAGTCTGTACCACAAAAGGTCCATTTTCGCCCGAAGGTATTCGGGGTCATTTGATAGCGTTTCATCCCCTCTTTAACCCCTCGAAAGGGATCGTGACGGTATCGGTAGGCCTGTACATGAAGATATACAAACAAACAAGGCGACATTCATCAGAACCATGATAATAATATTATGTGGTGGTGAGAAGTGACACAGACACGGACCGAGGTCTCAAAATTCAAGTTCCTTCTACTTAAATCACCTCGTAATTTATGTTGGGTCCGCGGGTCCCTAAGTAAATTATACAGGTTCTGATTAGGTTAGAAATTAACGTTTCGCGTAACAAGTTCGCACCGCCGAAACACCCCGAAATACGCCACGATTTATTTTTAATCAACGACAACATAGTCTAAGCCTTGGTAAAAGACGTATCATAAATATGACATGTTTATCTGTGCTGTAGGTAATCTGTGCGCCCGTTAATGACGTCAAATCAATGAGCACTTTTAAATCATCACCCAACCCAACGCCACTTGAGATTAGTTAGCTTGCAAAGGCAAATGTATAAATGCAGGATAACCTTGACACTCGAATAACGTTATAATCTGCGAAAACACGCAGTTGTGAAATCACGACTTTTAACCGTCCGTTCCTTATCTCTCCTAATAGATAGTATGCCTCAACGTTCATGTCACGTTAACTTGAAAAGTTGCATTAGGGCCCCTGATTAATCTCAATTGTCCATTCTAACGTTTCATGTTAACTTTAACTTGAAGCGCTCAGAAATACCGTACAACACAATCATGATGGCTACTATCGACAAATCCTTTTTTACGGTTACACACAACACCAGATAATTAGGTTCCAGTTCCATAAGGCCTGTAAGTGCGAGCGAGAAGTCCGATACAAATGATTTATGACTCAGCTCGCACATTTGTAATGTCCCAACTATAGCGCATTCCTCATATGTGTGCCTGTCCATTGTGCAAGACCACTCTGATCATTGACAAATGGCGTGTTATAATTTAATCACGTCATCTCTCAATCATGTAATTGGTCCGCCAAATACGCCTCGTGGAAATTATCTCGTGAGTTGTGGAGCTACTTATGATTTTATTTGTCTCAAAACACGTGGTTACGGGCTGAGGTGGGGAATTTAAAAGTGTTCTAGACCCATCTGTCATTTGTTGGCATTTTCGATTTAGATACAATTACTTAGTTATCATTTTAGTTCTGTAGCTCTCTACACTTCATTTCTACATCAAGCCTTGATTAATAAATATGTAATTTAATACGTAGTTATAGATATTATGAAATTGTTTTAGAGAATCTCTCAGTATCTCGATATATTGTCTTTTAGAAAATGAATTATAGATAAAAGTATATTATTATAGTTGTTCAAATATTTTCCTTTTAAAAACATTGTATGCCTTCGTTGTACTTTTATATTATTGTATGTACTTTTTAAGTTAAACATTACTTATAATGATTTATTAAATATATTCAGTTTTATTTTATTTTTTTGTTTCATTTTTGGTTCTGTGCTGTTCTTTATTATTGCTAGTATTAAATTTTAGAATTTAGGTATCATAAGTAACTGATTATAATCGTAGTTATTTTTATATTTATTCAAGAGTTCGATAAATTATGGAAAAATAGCATCAATGTGAATGGTAAGTGAATATTATCGTTTGAAAACACTTTGTCTTGTTTTACTGCACCACTATCTTATTCTGAACGCTTACTAAGATTTCTATAATATTAGTTATCTATCTAATTCTGTTGTTTTTAATACAATCTTAGATTCTGTTTTTTTTAATACAACCTAAATTATTTCTTTCACTATTCCTTTAAAAATAAAAATAATAATCGAATTACGAACAGTAAACCTAATTTTTAGATTGCCATAAAGCTTAACTTTTAAATAGTTTTATTCATACGTATTTAATTACTGTTCAGTATGATAAAAGATCTAAACATGATTAAGTAATTAAAAGTAGAATAAATTCTCTATATAATAAAGAAAACACACAACTTCACTTCTAAGGTTAAGTATATAACCTCAAAATAACGCGTACGTATATTTTCCAGACTGGCAAGACTCCCACCGCCATTCCCCCCTAAACCTGGGTATAACCAGGCCCTCCCCCGGGTCAACGACCTTGGAAGACGTACTGGACTCCCTGCTGGGCCTGCCGTCGCAGCCGACGAGGTTGCCCACGCCCCAACCCAGCCCTAGGAAGTCTGCGAGCCCGTACTTCTTGTTAGGTGGCAAGGTAATATTTGCAATTAATTTTATCTTACAGGGAGTGAGGGCGAAGCCAAGGAGAAATAAATAATGAATGAATGAATCGGTAATGTAATGAGTTGTATTGACTGTTGTGTAACTTCAAGTGTTGATTTAAGTAATCATCATCATTATCAATCCATTACCAGCCCGTGCCAAGAATACTAGCTGCATTTGCGCGCTAAACAGCCAGGCTGATTCTTTGCGCGAAAAACGAAATAGCCCTGGTGTCACCAGATAAGACAATTAACCGCGTGGTGAAATGTCTCGTAAGAATAATATTCTTGATCAAATTCTAAATATATGTATAAAAGGAAAAGGTGACTAACTGACTGACTGATCTATCAACGCACAGCTTATACCAATGGACGGATCGGGCTGAACGGATAACTATTATGACGCAGGCGTCCGCAAAAAATAATTTTTGAAAATTCAACCCCTAAGGGGATTAAATAGGGGTTGTAAGTTTCTATGAGATTTATATGAGTCCACGCGGCTGAAGTCGTGGGTATCAGCTAGTTGTATATAAGATGCCATCTCTATGGCAGAGCCCTCGCTACGAGCAGCTGGCCAGCAGCGGTCACAGCAGCATATCCCCCGCGTCGCGCCTCATCAGCACGCCCAGCGATGGACCCAGCTCGTTCACCGACCCCAGCCCCGACCACGACCGAGCAGGTAGGAACGATATGTAAGTCCAGAACGTTCCAATTTTTCTATATATTCGTCTATCCCCTAACACACGCATTCTATCCCGCATAATCTGCCTTACGCTTGACTATTCCCGGATACGTTGGTTCGTAGGTAACGACCGCGCCAATTCTTCGTTCGAGCACACTCGGTAAGTTTTCAGGTATTCCTTATAATATTTTGACTCTTTTCTCGTTGATTGTACATAATTTTTTCTGAAATATATTCAATCCTTAAATTTTTTTAACATACAATTAATTATACATGTTCTAAATTATGATCTTTTTTTCTCTCAATTGGCACAAGGATATTCGAATCTCCATATCATAATTACATTAAGATTTGCATGTCCCAGTTAGATTAGAATGTATAGTCCTCAGAGCATGCTTGTAATGTCGTGTAGCATCTTGATTTGAGTCCATTCATTTGCGGTAATGGTCCTGAGTCTGACAATAACTGTTATTAGCGAAGCATGTTCAAGCGACTCGTGTGCGGTACTGAACTGTCGTGTGTTACAGGGAAGGATACAGTTGATAATCCCGGTGCGATGCAAGAGTCGAGGCGCTCGAAGTCGGCGCAGGGCGAGCCCTCTCGCAGGAGGAGTGAGCCCTTCGCCCACCACAGCGCGTCCCTCGACCGCCGCACCAGCCTCGACCCCGCGGCGTTTCGTCCCGAACATCACCTCGCCCACCACGACTCCAAAACCTCCCTCGCCTCGTTGCAAACCGACAACAGTGCGGACGAAGCTTTCGTCAAATGCAAATACCCCAAATGTTCCTCTCGCGCGCCCCTCGCGGACGCCAAAAGACATTACAAAACTTGCCACAACTGCACAACTACCTACTGCTCCAGGGAATGCAGGCGGGCTCACTGGGAGAAACACAGGAAAGTGTGTCTGCATTCCAGGGCCAGTTCGCTCTGTAGACAAATAATTTCCGCGGCCAAAGAGGACTCTGACTCCTTGCATCAAATAAGTACGATCGCTCACAAGGGATATCTAGCCCAAGGGAGAGGAGTCGTGAAAGTCTTCTTCACGAGTCCGGAAGCGGCTGAAAAGTTCACCACCCACGGCTATCAATACCTTAGCGAGCCCGAATTCGTGAAGTGGCACTCTCTCCAGCCGAACGAAATGGGTGCCGAATTGTACACCGAGGTCGTAAAACTCTGCAAATCCTACAACCCAGAGACGAGAGTCATTTTATACGTTGCCGTTTGCGTCATCAGTGAAGTGCCAACGAAAGGTGCCGTGAAATGGGAACGACAAATGGTATCCCGATGCGCAAAACTGAGACTCAGCAAATCAGTATCCGTAGCAATACAGGAGCAGAATCGGAGAAGAAACAGACGGGACAGCAAGGGAACACCGGAAGACAGGGAGACTTTGGTTCTCACGTCGAGGTTGACCAACGCGGGAGAGAAGAATGCAGCTACGGCGCACAAGTTCAGAGAGATCTGCTTTCGGAACATACTCAAAGAGTTGGAGGGTCGGGGAGTGATGTTGAAGAAGCACTTCCCGGAGGTGTACTCGCGGTTGGCGGCGTATGTGGACGGTACGAGTGATAGGTTCATTCCGATGACGATATACCCGAGAGACGTGACTAGTGGGAAGTCGTTTGTGTGCGTGATCATGCCGGACAGTGAGTCGGACAGTACGCCGGTGGACGGGCAGGTCGTTACAGTGGACGTAGGCGTGGACCGATCTAAGCATCAACTGTCGACGCCCATGTAATAATCTCTTACCGTGGGGTAATGCCGAGTTTCCACATTGAGGCAACGTTGCTCGAATTCGAGTATCAAAACAAACGACTTCAGAGCGAAATGGACCTAAGTTGGCATGTTTTAAAGTCTGAGTTCGTACATACAATCTACATCCAGCGCCCCAAGCGGAAATTTTGCGAATAAAAATTGGAAATACTGAATGTACGAATTTAAAATAAGAGGCTTGGGTCCATTTTGCTCTGATATTGTAGTTTTCGATTTTGGAAATCTAGTAGCGTTGTCGAGGTGTGCGCAGACTCGACATAACCCTACAGGACTATTTTATACAACCAAAAGGGAACAAAGTTTGAATGTTAATTTTTAGGACTTTGATTCCTCTTGGTGGGTGTAGTCGTCCTGTAAATGATTTATTTAATGCAAACTCACACCATAACGTATCACAGATACATACTAAAGTTGTCAATTTTCTGATTTTTTTTTTTCTCATATAATATATTCGACTGTATTATTCTGTCTCACGTACAAAAATTCAGTTAAATCATATTTATGTTTTAAGACCCATTCAATCATTTCCTATAAAAATATAATGGTATAATATGTAATAATAAAATATAAACTACCTCGTGAACTTTGATTAATTGGCAACTTTTGTGGAAATCCAAGTTTCTGTGATGGCATATAGAACAAATAGGTATGGGTTCGCATGATCATCTTCCAATATTTAGACCTGCTATCCACATGACATCAAGAAAATTGTACATAGCTAGAGTCTGTTCAAAAAGAGAATCGGCGTGGGATTTGAGGGCGCTGGTGTGCTTTTGTTTGGCGGGAAATAAAGTATAATCTGTGGTACAATAGACCATAATAGAATAGTGATATAATAGAATAGACAAATAGAATAGTGGTCACCTATAGAGGTGACCATAGCGCGTTTTGGCCGCGCCGATTCTCTTTTTGAACAGACGCTAAACAGAATATCGTTAAGGAGAGTATAATCGCTCAAAGCTGTATTCTTATGAGAACGGTCTCCAATTTTGGCCAATTGTTTGATAGTTTCTTCTACAGTCCACACAATGATTCTCGTATGTGAATTAATGTTGGATCTGCTCCTTCTAAAGCGGCGTTATTAATAAACATTGTAAAACGGTTGATTAACACTACTTTCTCTCTCTTTGTCATCAGAAATTAGATATTCGAGAGAAGAAATCCGCTATGCAATATTTAATAATATGAAGTTATTTATTACGTACATTTTATAAATATTATAATGTATTTGTAATGTCGATATTTTGGGCATCGTGCAGTGGTGTAACTACAGGGTGGCGTACGGCAAAATGCCACGGGCCTCCGGCCAGAAGGGGCCCCTGGCCCGAGAGGATGGCCCTCTCGGGCCAGGGGCCCCCCAAGGGGAGCACGGGAGTATCCTAATATTTATTAATATATCAATTTATCATCAATAATTTTAATTGATGTATGATATCTACGTAAACAAAATAATATACCTAGTTATCTAAATTTAAATGATTTATTTTTAAATAAAATAAAAACTTTAACGTTGGTTGAGCCGCTTTATATTGAACAGGAGAGGCAGCATCCGATTAATTTGATACGGGCCCCAATTGGTATAGTTACGCCACTGGCATCGTGATTCGTGACATTTATAATGGAATAACTTCTATATGAATGAAAATTAATTGCGCATTCCGCGTTAAGACATTAAAAGACTTGCTTAATATTTTAATCGCTTTTGGAAATAATATATTAATATGAATAGAGCGCCTTTTAGAAAGGACTACTAATTAGTTATCAAAGAGTTCAATTTTGTTATACAATGGTTTAATTTGTTACATTTAATAGCTTTTTATTTACATCAATTTTTTCCTATACAACAATGTTAGGGATTTCCGTAAGTAGTTAAATGTTAATTATTATTAGTTATATTGCAAGTCAACTGTGAAATAGACAGGAAATAGAATTTTTATCTGTTAAGTATATAAAGTGTAATATTTTAAGTGCTATATTTACGTTTAATGTCAAAGGTGGTTATATTATAATAAATTAATTATTAAATAGTTTTACACTTTTTGACAATAGTTTAAATATAACGATATTGTTATAATTAAACCTGGACAACACAATATGTGGAAGTATTTATATTTCACAAACAATTGTGCTTATTAAATATATAAATTATATAATTTTATACGAAGCTTTGAAGAGCTTCTGTAGTTACGAAAAATAATATAGTAACAAATTATTTTTTCACTTAATTGTTTTTTAAAGTTTTACTACTGAGCGCTATACTAGCAACACTGTCAAGTAGTGAATTACGTTCGAAATTGAGTTCGAGCGTAAATTTTTTTGCTATTTAATGCAAAAGAATATTTCAAAACGTTTGATTTTAAAACATTTCTGTCATGTAATAAGATATACCCTAAGACTATGTAATATTAACATACATAGTCTTAAGATTTAAGTACCAAAAGGATTAAATAAAACCATGATTTTACTTCTTCATAAATAAGTACAGTCAGTAACGAATATTTTTGTAAACTAGTGCAGAATAGTAATTCTTTTACAAAATAGGGGGACTTAACTAATTTTCTTTTAGCTTGCATGAAACTACATTATTCAAGTTTACCTATTACATAACTAAATCATTTTAAAATTAGTTATCCCAAATTGCCGATAAGTAAAAGCCGACTTAAGTGGCACAAAATTAATTAACTCAGTGCCAATCAATTAATTATAATGATAATGAATAATATGATCATTGGTTTACCAGTATAATTTATTTAGAGATAAATAAAATTTTACTTTTACTAGCTGAATTTTGACAAGAGGCCCCTGGCATATGGGGGCCCATATGCCGGGGGCCTTTTGTCAAAATTACGTCATGACGACTTGTTAAAATATATACCACTATCTAAGCAAGATCATAGCCAGATTAACTTAGGAACATCTATTTTGGAGACAAAAACAGCCTTTGCAAAAACTTAATAGTAAATGTACTATTTTATTAGATAGACAAAATATATTAAACAGTTTTTTTTTTTCCATTTTATTGTTATCGTGTTATTATGGTGTTCAATTTACATGATTTGTTTACTTATTTTGCATTTTGTGTAATTTTAGTACTTATATAATTGAATAAAACGCAAAATGCAAATAGTTAAAATTAATGAAGTTAAAATAAAAAATTTAATGCTGTATTACCTGGTTACTTTTTTATTGGAGAGCATACACATTGTGTAATTCATAAGGATGATTAGTGCCTCGCCTCATAACATAGTGAAAAAATCATTATAACTATGGAAAATTGTTTATTTATAAAATGCGTGGCACATTGTACATTGGAGCTTTATTTTTTAATATAGTATAAAGAATCAGACATTAATTTAAGCAGTACGTGTGTTTACTTATTAATTATTTATTGTACTTTTGATGGTTTAAAATATGAATCTAATTGTTTAAAAAAATAAATTTTTTTAAATGTTTCAATAAAACTGGAATTATAAATAAAATTTGAACAGTATGTAATTTGGCCAAATAATATGTATTTTATTTATGTCTATTTTTAAAGGACCATCCATTGATTGAGTCACGAAAATCAATCAATATCAGTTTTTCAACCTTTCCTCTTGGTACATTTGGTACATGTTATAAAGAATAATATGCTCTTCTTATCCGTGATAAGAAGTGCTTATTATTATAGATAAACCCAATACAAGTGAAGGCTCCCTCTTTGATCCCCAGGCCCCCAAAATGGGGACATTATTTTTGTTTGCTCCTTAGTTTATTAAACGTTATATGTATATGGTGCAATGCAAATGTGACCAAATTGCATCAAATCAACATTCCTCTAGCCCTGCATAAGTAAAATGCATTACAAATTTAGACATATTTTAAACTCTACTGTAAACTATTTATAATGTCTATAGTTAAATGCCTCGTAAAAAGATATTTCATACATTGATATATTCATATTGTTACCATATCAATTGTTTTTCATAGTCTGGTATTATAGATTTTTTTATCTAGTTGTCCCTATGATGTACGTATTTCAAATAAACGATGCAGCTATTATTTGATTTGTTTTATTTTACACCGCTTATCTAATTAGTTTTTCGGTAATTAGTACATAAACAAGAAGTAAGTACAAAAATATTTGAAAAGTACGTATAAATGCACTTTCTACACGTAATAGTATGAATATAGAGCTTTTAATATGGATTAATCTGAATGGACCAATCTGCTGCTGACTGTACTATAAAGAAGTAACTATGCAGGTAGGTGATTTTTCGTTTCGTGAAACGATCCCAGGTAAGGTGTTCTGACTGTAATTACTTTGTTTATCACTAGGGCATCCGAGTTAACCTAGTGTTGCTTACTACAAAATTTAATTTCCCTATTTTTCATGAGATTCTGGTCGATCTATACCATAGAGATAATAATAATAAGTAGAGTAGGCATACCTACCTTAAAAACGTGCCAAAAATACACTCACACACGCACAATCCTGTAACATAAAATGGCGCGTGTTCATTGTGATGTCTCAAGTTGTGCGTGTGTGAGTGTTCATGTATACATTTTAGGGAGGCCATCTTAAGGGAAGTTGCAATAAAATTTCTGCCACGATCTGTTTTATTGTTATGTTTAAAAATGTAGTGTTGTCTCTTACACACTTATGAAAATTTTGATAAGCTTAAGCTATTTTCCGATCCACTATTTTCTATAGGACATTATGCCAAGTCCTCTTCTATAGGTTCATGATCTATACCTATAGATCGACCAAAATCTCATCTCAAACGAAAAATCCAGCAACTGCATTTTAAATACAAAAACAAAGTAATCAATATCCAATTACTTTGTTTTTGTGCTGTGCTTGTTGTTTACTTGGTTTTTGCATTTATATTCCGGGTTAGTGAGTGCAGTTACTTTGTTTAGGCAATTTAAATTTCAGTAAACGGTTCAAGTTATTTGAAATATTAAACTGTGGTAAAAACTACTCGACATAAAACTTTTGTTAATGCAAAAAGTCAATTTCACAAAAAATGTCAGTTACTTTGTTTATCGCTAGGGCAGCCGTAGTGTTGCTAACCTTGGAATTTCATTTCCCTATTTTTCATGAGATTCTGGTCGATCTTTACTACATTTCAATGTTACCATGTGGCTCAGTGAACTCCTTTGTAATTCCTGAACGGAATTCATGACCTTTGACTTTGACATTAGTTCAGCGTTGCCAGAAGGTTACTTTTGTAACCTTTTAGGTGATTTTTAGCTCGGTCAGGTTACTTTTAGGTTACACTATTCAAAAGGTTACTTTTAGGTGGTTTTTCGAATCTTATACTATTATTATATATTATATATATTAATACTCTGTCAACTGTGGTTCTTATTGCAACTCTTCTCATCAGTTTCTCTTTCACACTCGTTTCATCTCAATTCTCGACCGATCTCGACCAATGTCTGAATCATCGAACTATTACGCTTAGAATGGAAGTTTCTAACAAATTTCCGCTCGAAACGTAAGCTATAAACCAACCCATGTGTGCCCTGTAATTACATTTGCCGACACGCACACAAGCGCATGAGTACCTTGAGCACTGACGCGACGATAGACGTATCGAGCCTGTTAAGGCCCGTTAAAAACGGCTTATCGCCGCGTCGACGACTGCCTTTCTTTACCTATTTATTCTAAGGTCTGAATGCAGTCTGAAATTATTAATTGTGCAAGTTATTTACAAGCAACATCAATTCTATCAACTTGTAATACAATTTTCTACTAGAAAAAAAAAATAGTTGTCTGTGAAGTCGGTTTACGGACATTTTTACGTGTTAACGTCAGGCAATGTTTTCTACATTGCCTCTCTATCGCTTGTTCCGCGCTCTCGCTTGCACGCTCGGCTATGCCGACTGATGGTGCTTTTTCTATAGCTTGTTCGCTTGTTCGCGGTAGGTACGTGACAATGAGTCATGCTTTAACGTGCGTGCGACTGGCGTTCATATAAGACGATAATTATCACGTCAAAAAATGAAAGGTTATTATTTACACTAAAAGGTTACTTTTTTATTTATTTTAGGTAACTTTTGACATGACCGTGCTGGCAACACTGCATTAGTTTGACATTTGTTTTCAGGGTTCAAAGAGCGCAAAAAGAAAAACGTAATTTTTAATTTTACTCCACTAACCACTTGTGTTACGACATGAGCGCGTATTTGTAAAAGTGACGAATTTTCTGGTGTATTGAATAAGATCAATTTGTATTTAATTTTAAAATGGTGTCGGCTATTGTTATGTATGCGGCTGCGCCCATCTCGGCCGTAGTTGTACTAGGATTGATACGCAAATGGAGATCGAGGAATTGGGCCAAGTGCATAAGTAATACTTGTTTGAGAGGCAAAACATTTCTGATTACTGGTGCGAACAGTGGGATCGGGCTGGAAACGGCCAAAGCCCTTGTGAAGAGGAAGGCGCGAGTTATTTTCGCCTGTCGAGATATCGAGAAGGCGAAGCAGGCCATCGCTCAAATTAGAAAAGAGCAGATTACTGGCGGTGAACTGGTAAACATTTACTCTTTTCTACATATTTTAAGATATCATAATAAACAAACTATAAAGGATATAGAGACGAATCAAGCGGCATGCTTACTTTGTTTTCAAATGCTAGGTAAATAATATAACTCTGATAAACAATCAAAAAACCAATCACAGTACATATCTATTACATTATTATAAAGGCGAAAGCTTGTGTGTAAGTATGTATGTGTGTATGTTTGTTACTCTTTAACGCCGCAACTACTGAACCAATTTGGCTGAAACTTAGAATGGAGAGAGATTATGCACTGACTTAAGACATAGGCTACTTTTTATCCTAAAAAAACCCACTGTTCCTGGGGATTTTGAAAAAACCGAAATTTGCTGCAGCTTATTACAATCTACAGCTGCAGCTAAAGGTAGATTACTTTCTTGCAAACTTTCTTGAAAATAGCTATAAAGGTTAGAAAAGGGAGCGGGAACAGGAACCAGAAATCCATGATTCATGAAAAACTGAAATTCACGCAAGTAAAGCCATGGGCAAAAGCTAGTCCTAGACAAATATATATATTAGATATTTGTATTACATTCAATTCAATGTTACATATTCAAATTATATTCTTTAATATTTCTATTGTTATAACAATTATATATTCTGGTCATACACAATCAATTTCAGACTAAGATCATTAAATTTTAAACCTTGAATTGGAATGAGTCAGTTTGTGACAACAGCAAGCTAACTTCGACAAAACAATGAACCTATGTTTAAAATAATATAATTAAGATTTAAGACCCAAATATTAATATAGTAACATAGTCATTTTAGGGTTATTTAAGATTACTGTAATGCCAAGAAAATTTTATTAAATACATGGTTTATTTTAAAAACAATATAATCGATATTTTTCTCAAGTCGGAGCCAACTCGCATTAGTGCCATTCTCTTTTTCAGTAAACAATCGCATAAATCTATCCTCATATTTTTGTTCAGAATCAGTTTTGATGCAGCCCCCTAATACAATATTTATAATATGATATTTCATTGACACAACATAAAAAATTAAAAACTTGTATTGAACCATTGAAACCTTTAACTATATTCATAATGTTTTAGATCCCAATGCAATTGGATTTGGCATCATTTGAATCAATCGAGAAGTTTGTTGAAGTGGTCAAAGCTGGTTTCTACAAAATAGATGTTCTGATCAACAACGCAGGTGTGATAGTGCCCTTAAACTTGGATCAGAAGACCAAAGAAGGGTTTGAGATACATCTCGGCGTGAACCATTTAGGGCACATGTATCTTACTAACTTACTATTGGATCTGTTGAAAAAAGCCACACCCAGTAGGTAAATGATTGAGAAAACATATATTAATTATGTCATATGAGTTAAAAGATTTGACAGTTTCTCACATTAGGAATGCCCCTATCGTTTATCCTTTTCCTCTTGTTAATAAAAATAAATTTTATTGTTAAAATATGTGTTTATTATTGCTTTGGGAATTCTGAAGTAAGTTTTAAAAACCTATAACTCAGGCTCCTGGGTGTACAATTTACTATTATACCTATTATTAACAATAAGAACAAATTACAAAAATTAAGCAGTTTAAAGTAGTATTATCTATTTACATAATTTATGTATGTACTACATCTCTAGTTATATTATGTTAGTGTGTGGTTTTCTTTACTTTGTCACATCACTTCAAAACATTAAGAGCTGAATAGAATAACACTGCATGCAACAAGGCCCGAACATGGCCTGATGCATTCCGTGCATCTTGATAATGAAACTTTCCAATGTCACATTTTTTTGTTATCATCACATTTTGCAGAATAGTGTTCGTCTCGTCAACTCTCCATGAAAGGGGCAAACTCGATTTCAACGATCTAAACCTGAGGGGTGCTATAGAGCAGGCGAAGAAGGGTAAAAGCTCTCGTCATAACCCTGGCTACTGCAACTCTAAGCTCATGAACGTGTATCTCACTCGTGCTTTGGCGGACAAACTGAGTGGCACCGGGATAGATGTGAACGCCTGCTGCCCTGGATTTTGTTACACTAATCTGTTCAGGTATGAAATTCCTGTAAAATGATCCATTGTTTCATCCATGCATGAACAGTGTCAAAACACGTTAAGTAGGTAGGTACAAAGGTACAAAAATACAGGGGAGAAATCGAAAATTCTAAAAAAAATTATATTCGATTTATTTGGGTGCAACTACCCACCAAAATTTTGGTTTAAACATTATACCTCATAGCACGCTTTTTCCCAATTCATAAAATGGAATAAAGAAGTGCATCCATGTATTTCATTAGTTCATTTCATGTATCAGGTTTAATTGTCGTCCAGAGTCCAGACCTATGCAAGCCAAGGCGCTGGTAGGTTGAAAGTTAACCTAGGTAGGCAGTTCAAATCCATGCATATCATCAGTATGATATATGGCCTTACATCAGGCTAAGGATTTATAACGAAACTTACACCAGTATTATATTACGATTTAATGTTTATTTTATTAGATACCTTTTGTTCGCCCTGCTAAAGCATCAAAATATTCCTTGTTACAGGAACTTCGTGCGATGGTACCACTACATACTGATGGCGCCTGTTGCGTTTTTGTTCATGAGATCGGCGAAGCAAGTAAGTGTTTCGTACGCGTGTTAATTTTACTAATTTTTTCTAGGTCAAAGTACCATAAGACCATAAAATTTAATTTTTATGGACAGTATAATTTCAGTTTGTAATAGTGATTATTATTATATTAATATCAATGTACAAGTTTCGAAAATTTGTAATTGCTAATTGCCTACATACGTACATAGAAACATTGTCCGGATCATGGATTTAAAGAAAATAGTCTCCTTTATATTTTTTTATTATTAATTTTTTATTTGTCCGGATCGATTTCGGCGATCAATCTTAACGCGGACTAGCCATCGGAGATATTGTAGTGCACAAGTGTGTGCACAAGCACGGGTGTAGTCTCTATCCCCTCACTCTCATAGTCCTATGGGCGCAGGAGCAACGGTTACACTAGCTCTAGTACGTGTACATACTGCATACTCATAGGTCGATGTTACAAAACGCG
The DNA here is from genome assembly GCA_920104075.1 of Melanargia galathea. Classification (NCBI taxonomy): domain Eukaryota; kingdom Metazoa; phylum Arthropoda; class Insecta; order Lepidoptera; family Nymphalidae; genus Melanargia; species Melanargia galathea. The sequence goes on along the minus strand of OV049863.1, from coordinate 4,631,198 downwards.
GTTTGATTATCACTCTAAATATAGCGCAATGTTTACCGACTACACTGCTAATGTCAATGATCATTTTAGTGCCCGTACACACGTGCGACACTGTTATTGTCTATTCAATAGACGAATTAATGCATTACAATAGATTCTATTGTAATGTCGATATGGTTCGATTATAGCAACAACATTCTCTATCTGTAGATGCGTTAATTTACCTTTAGATTTGGCAATACATAATAATATCCATAATGAAGCTATCTATAGCTTATGACGAGATTTTAATGATGCTAATTCTGCTAATATCGAAGATAAATTGACAGGTCTAAATGTAGGTATAGCTATCCATTTCCTCAGGGAACATTATGAAAAGAATAGCACCGTTTTTAGAGCTGTCAGTTTAGTTTAGTTTAGAAATTTTTATCACTGTGGCCGATTCTGTTGTACACAATCTCTAAATCTAAACTAAAATGACAGGTCTAAATATATTCCTGTCTCTTTCACAATCCTCCCTGCTGAAGGGGATAGCATTATTTTTAAACCTGTCAATTTAGTTTAGGTTTAGAGATTGTGTACAACAGAATTAGCCACACTGTCTATTTTAATGGCTTTTTGTGCTTTACTTCAATATTAGCCTTCATCTACAATCTACATAGTGAAAAGTGATCATTCAGTCTGAAAAGCCAGTGAAAACTGCAGTTTCTTTAAATTAATTCAATTGAAATAATATTAGTTACAAGTGGCTAGGAACTTCAAGACAAGAAGAAGAGGCGGTCGCTGCGCTAGAGATCGCTTGTTCAAATTTACACGGGCTTACGTAAATATTGGAGCCCGTGAAACTTTTAAACTACATAATATTTTTACAAAAATCTGACAAACCACAGACACCGATATTAGTTTCTAAAGCCTATCTACAAAATTTAATTAATTTCGATTGGTCATTACCAATTAAAAAACCAAAATTCGTTTGTATGGGGAGCATTTGAGATAAACTCCGAGTGGTCTTGTCGCTCGCGTAGATGTGCTTTAGATTTAGAACTGTTGAACGTCCGTGTTTGCCATACGCGTACTCACAATGGATTTGTTGCCAATTTTAAATATTTTGTTTTTCTCGTTTATTTATTTCTGATGATTACAATATCTATGTTATGTGTTACTCGTACATAATATTAAATAACAAAGTTCACGAGTTTTGATTTGGACGCGGCAAATCTCTAAATACATAATATGTAGGTACATCCGTTTATCATCACAACATGCGGTCATAGAGATGATAAGATAAAAGAAACAGCTTGTCGAAGTACTGTAGGTACGTTAGTAATATGTAGGTATATTACATAAGTGTAAACTCGGTGGAACTGTGCTGAGCTGTGTGCTTAGTCTAAAGCGGAGCACTCGAAAACGAACTCGAAAACTATTGATCGATTTCAGAGTAAAATAGACCTAAAATGTCTTGTATTAAGGTTTGAGTTCGCCAATACATTCAGCATTGTTCGAAATGAAACTTGGGCTGTATTGAAACTTGGGCTGTATTGAGATCACTGCAAAGATGCCGGATCGACTATCGGTACATCAAAGCGTTGAATTGTTTGTACGAAACGCCACTATGTCAGTCCGTATACAGGACAAATGTCCAACAGTATGTATAAAACAGAGGCAAATCTAGTTGCAGCGAGGAGTGCGTCAGGGAAATGTTATCTCCCCGAAGCTATTTAACGCTTCGTTGGAAGAGGTCTTTAAGCTTCTGGACTGGAACGGACTTGGCATCAACATAAACGGTGAGTACATCACTCACCTACGGTTTGCGGATGATATAGTCATGATGGCAGAGACTCTGGAAGACCTCAGTACAATGCTCAATGATCTCAGCAGAATTTCTCAACAGGTGGGCTTAAAAATGAACATGAGTAAGACGAAGGCCATGTCTAATGCTCATGTTCCGCTCCACCCGGTAATCGTTGAGAACTCGGCACTCAAAATTGTAGACTAGTATATATACCTGGGACACACGGTCCAGCTAGGTAGGTCCAATTTTGAGAAAGAGATCAACTACCGAATCCAACTCGACTGGGCAGCGTCCCGGAAACTTCGAGATATATTTTCGTCCAATATCCCTCAGTGTATGAAGACGAAAGTCTTCGAACAGTGCGTGTTGCCAGTGATGACTTACGGATCTGAGACATGGTCGCTAACAATGGGCCTCATAAGAAGGCTTAGGGTCACTTAGCGGGCGATGGAGAGAGCTATGCTCGGAGTATCCCTGCGGGATCAAATCAGAAATGAGGAGATCCGCAGGAGAACCAGAGTTACCGACATAGCTCAACGAGTCGCGAAACTGAAGTTCGAGTCGGTATTATCTTCTTTTCTACAATTATTGACGTCATATTTCGTCAATAGATTGTTAACTGTGGTAGATTCAATTGACGATTCAAAAGTACTTGTAAAAGTTTATTTGAATAAAAACTTTTCTATTCTATTCTATTCTATTCTAATAAGTCTTGTAACCCCTCGTTAGATACACTATCGAAAGGCATGAGTGATCTACAAATCGACAAACATAAATCCCTTGCGAGAGGATTCTCGGAAAGCCAAACTAAATGGATATTTATTTTGGCTTTTACAAGATGATGAAGCAGATGTTGTCGGAGTAAGTTTTTTAGTTAGGTAAGTTTGTTAGTTAAGTTTTATTATGAACAGCAGGGCTATTCTGTAAAGCCATTTTCGAATTATCGAGAGTGAATTCGAGATGAGTTTGCTAATTTGTACTCTGTAAAACTCGATAGTACAGGTCTTCTCACTCAAACTCACTTCACTTCGCAAGTGCGTAGCAGATGTTTACAGAATATCAAACCAAGGTGAAGTGAGTTTGCTTTCGAAGCGAGTTATCTCACTTGAGTGAGCTTCGATATCGAGATTCGATATCGATGGTATTTTAGAGAATAGCCCTACAGGAAGGTGTAACTTCATATCGATCGAAATTTTTTTGTAATTCATTGTATAGAAGTATGGAATATGTATGGTGTATCGTTAGGTTATTTGGTATAGAAGAGGGTGAATGATGTTGAAGGGTGTTCTAAAACATTTAGAACTCGCGCCGATTTTACGCCGATCCGCAGATCGGCGGCGGCGGCGTCCAAAAAATGACGGCGGCGGCGGCGGGTCGGCGCGGCGCACACGTCTAGTTCCACCGAGTGAAAGTCGTAAGTCGTGCAGACTTACGACTTTGACGAAATTATATATCAAACATAGAGTGATATAAAAATTTTATTATAAAGCTCTAATCTTTATAAGATTATGAATTTTCAGATGTGGAATATTTTTATTTTAAAAACTAAAAATATGCGGAATTTTTAATTAATCTTAAATAATTATTATTAAACCTGCATTATTTCCAAGGTAGGTACTTACAAAAACTTATACAATAGAAAATTTGTTAAAAATAGATTCAGCAAGTTTGAAGACAAACCAGACAGACAAAAAATAAAAAGTGGATGTTCAGGTTTTGATTACGTGTCATTATTACGTATCTTTTCGTTTTTGTAACGAATATCTGAATTGTGATATGTAATAGCTTAATAAAAGACAGTTAATTCGAAATTTAATTAAATCATATTAAATAAATAGATGGATATTTTTTATTCATCTATAAGTTAGTCTTTGACTGCGATACCTGTATAGGTATTCTGAGTTTGCGCTTCTCCAAAACTTTACCAAATACTACCTACATACGTATCGAAAAACCGTAATATGTAATGCAAAATGAACCCAAAGATTCTTATTTTAAAGTCGTAATTCAATAGTTCTAATATTTATTTTACAACATTTCTATTTTAACATTTAAACTATCGTGAGTGATATTGAAACAGTTTGATTTGCGCCGCGCCGCGCGAACATGCTCATGAGTCATGACTAAGGGCCCCGGATGGGCTCGAAACTAGTCGGGCACACTCCGACAAAAATACACGTGAGTTATGGCCTGTTACACCACCTTCTGATAAGTGTTGGATAGCTTATTCACAACTTTTGTCTTTGTCACTTGATATAAAGTAAGAAAGAGACAAAAGTTATGTTTAGGCTATCCGATACTTATCCGAAGGTGGTGAAACAGGCCCTTAAAGCCGGTGTTTCAATTCCTTAAAATACAACATTTCTGTTTGGGGCGCTGGCTGTTTTCTAATGCTGAATATATTGGCGAACTCAAACCTTAAAATAAGCCTTTTTAGGTCCATTTTACTCTGAAGTCATTGTGATTCGGCCAATAGTATTTACGAAATCAGTTTACAATAAATACTTACATAGAAAACTTTTTATTGCAGGGTTCGGAGACGGTCGTGTTCACGGCGACGGACTACGGCATCGAAGGGCACAGTGGGAAGTTGTACCGGGACTGTGCGGAGTACGTCTCGTCGTACCCCTTCGATAAGAACGAAGAGTCCAAGCTGTATGAGTACAGCGAAGACATGATTAAGGCGAGGAAACCCATATAAATGTATAGTACGGGAATAATCGACGCATGCGGGGAATACGGATGGCCCCCCCGCCCCGCACCTCATGCGTAGCCACACTTCTGACTTGTTTCGAAATATAATAATACTAGCTTTTGCCCGCGGCTTCGCCCGCGTGAATTTCGATTTTTCACAAATCCTGAGGGTATCGTGGATTTCTGGTTCCCGTTCCCGCTCCCTTTCTCAACTTTTATACTTTCTTTCAAGGAAGTTTGCTATAGTAATCTACCTATAGCTGTAGATATAGTTTTCGGGTTTTTCAAAATCCCGCGGGATTTTGCCAGGATAAAAAGTAGCCTATGTTTTAAGTCAGGACATAATCTAGCTCCATTCAAAATTTCAGCCAAATCGGTTCAGTAGTGTAGTTACAGCGTGATTGAGTAACAAACATCCAAACATCTAAACATCCACACTTTCACATTTATAATATTAGTAGGATAGGATAAACATTTCGCTATTCGCGTAATTCGTATCCCGCATTCCGCGCGGAAATCGCCTCAGTTTGACCCAAGCTTTATACCGTTATGGGAATAATTTGAGCTTTATTTAGAGGGGAGAATGCGTAATAATTATTTTTGGTGCCGTGGTCATAATTTATTAAATATATTTTATCTACCATTGCATTGCATAGCAATACAATAAACACGCATAATATGAAATATTACATATCGAATGGACAATAATATTGTTAAATCATCATAAGAAACTTTGTTGTGTCATATCTAATATAAATGTTATCATTTTGTTATGACTCATTTATAACTTTTAATATAACAATAATTTAATTATATGTTATTCTACTCCAGTTATAATATGTAATATGTACTTAGATTAGTTATAGCTATTACAGTTGTACATTTTAATTCTAAGTAGAACATTCTGTATTTAGTTTTTAATTGGTAGATTTTTATTAGAGGTCTAATATTAATAATAATAATACTTATCTTTATTAAAAGGCATAAAACCCAGTGTTTGAGGTGCCCAGCTTTTTCATGGGGCTAAGATATTCATTTCGTTTTTAAAAACTTAATTATATTTTATATATATACTGAAATATGTAATTTCGTATCAGATCGAAAGATTTGAATATGAACAATTATTTTAAGATGGTCAACTAAATTGTTTGCAATTATTAGAATATTTATTCACTCGAATTTGCATTCACGGCTGTAGTAATATGACAAATTAAAGTAGCCGCTACACTTTCCGAACGTTCGGAAATGCTGCATAAAGACCCAATTCGCACACTGAGCGAAAAAATAGACCAACGAATAATGTGTTGTGGATGTTATTTATGCAACTGTTGTATAATACCTAATTATCAACAGTTGCATACAAGACTTTATCTACACCCATAATATGAATCTTCTATAAAATAGTCTGAAACAGTTAGCTTACTGTTAATATTAAAAAAGCCAGTCCTAGTAACCATAATATTGGAACTTGGCTTGACACACGGCCGACGGCCGTGTGTCTTGATATCATCCAAAAGAGTGTTATTATGAAAACAGATGATATAATGTTGTACTGAATTTCATTACAACACTAGTTTGGATGATATAATGGTTATTAGGACATTGGATGTTTTAATGTTGGATTTAAAGCATGGGTGTAGCCGTGTAGGTAAAAATAAAAAATGCATTATGACATTTTGTTATGCCACTGATGCGGAAAAAGTACTTATTTGCATTAGTCATTTCGTCGTGTTCGCTATAATTTATTATTAATTAAATTTCAAGAATGGAAACTTTGTTTTTAGTTTTATTGATTATTATTAAATCATACTAAATTAATAATTAGATGATAAAATTCCAAAGATACAGCTGTAATGTTTGTAAATTATAAAATAAAATAAAATATATATTATTTACTTGGGTAATTCGTGTTTCGTTGTTCTAACCTTTACCCTTCATTCAGTATCTTAGCTTTTCCTAAGCTTAACGTCTACTACTGCAGTCTACATGCACCCTAAAAATATCACCGAAACAATTTCCTGCGGGATCGAACGTTATCTTTAGAGCCGAAAATTATGAGCGCAGAGTGCCATCTATTGGTATATTAGTTAAACTCGCTTCAACTTCGAAAACAACCATCTAGCGAGCAAATAAAGCGCCATCTAGCGGTCAATTAAAAGCGCCATCTATGAGCATATTAGTTAAGCGCTCGCTTCAATTTTAAAACCGCAATCTAACGGAAAATTACGAGCGCTATCTAGCGGCATATTGATTAAACTCAGACTATAAAACAATGTCATCTATATTAAAGTGGATAATTACAAGCGCCATCTATCGGCAGATCAGTTAATTAAAAAAATATTTTTGACGTGATAACGATGAACGCCGGCTGCAGTTGCATAATGTTTTCTTACGAGTTGTCACGTAAAATTATCGTCCGTAAACCGACTTTACAGACAACTAATTTTTTTCGGCTGTGAATGATTAGCATCCTACTTCGCCTAAGGAAATAAAGGTTAAATAACTATGATCCTTTACAAAAAAAAGTGGCAAATAAAAGTCCAAATTATTTAGGTATACAATTTTATTTTGATCCCTCAAAAGGCATCTTACTATTTAAATCACAACTTAGGTACGTAAAATACAAGCTTTGAATAATTTTAATATAATAAACTACCTAGATCCAATCTACAGATAAAATGGTGCATTTTCCACAGATCTAATTAAAATGCAATAAATTACTACATTAACAATTTCAGTTCATTTGCTTAGCAATGAAGAACTTATAACTTACTTATTGAATATGTAGTAGGTACTTAACGAAAAGTTATTGGTAACTTTTGTTTTGACAAGAAACAAAAATTAACATTTTTAGGCTCAGAATCTAGTGTTTAATCGCCTCGGCAACTTTTTACTCCATATTTTGTCTTATAATAGATGTAGGTCTACGAATTTAAGATATTTATATCTAATTATAAGGAAAATATTTAACTATTGCGACAAAATGAGATTCACAACGTACATATAAGAACAACCCTATATGGACTGAATAAGATGCATGATTTCTTGCCTGAAGATTCAAGATAATTTGCATAAACTAAGTACCTACGTGTCGAATAACAACCAGTGGAATGCGGCTCTAAATTAAACTAATCTGCGTTTTATGCAAAAATATTATAATCATGCGACTTTTTCGCCCAGGACACTGTGAAAATGATGACACTAGTAATTAAATTATTAGAATATTTTAATGCGATTGTATTTATTACATATTGCTTGTTTCCTTACTGTTTTACACAGATAAGATTTAATTTATAAGAGGTAGATTTGCTTATGCTTATTAAACTTAAATCTGTATTTTTTAATTTTATGTTATCAATTAATTAAGGCATTCTACAAGTTCCAACGTTATTTTTGTTAATTAGAAACCTGAAGAGGATTTATCCGGAATCAGTAACTGAATCGTTTGAAATTATTATTATTAAGTAAACCATGTCACATTTTTTTAATATGTAGGTACATATATTAAAATCACACTTTTTCTACTTACACGGCTGCTGCGCGGTATATTGTTATAACTCCCGCAAGCGCGCGCACACGACGATGAGTGACTAAGCAGACATTTTTGCAAGATAGCAAAACTAGCATATTTTGTTAGGTTTCATATTTTATTTTAATAAAATCTTTGAATGAATACATTTTATAGGTAGGTACCTGTATCGACTTTTCTATTTAAAAAAATAGCGTTGTAACCTATCTAAAACAAAGTAGTTACAGCAAATTACATAATATATTAGAACTGTGAAATTAATTATTATTGTAGCTGCCTTCCTTATTATGTATCTACGATACCTAACTATACAGCTAGGCACTTAGTCGAGAAAAGTATACTTACTAGGTAATATTATATTTTATAATGTATTAAATTACATATAATAATTATGTATAACGACCACGTTAATAAAGTTGTTTTTCGTCACAAAGTATTCAAAATACAACATCATTGGTAGAGATTAATCAAAAAAAGAAACACTTCGCTTGTTATGTTATTATGTAAGGTCTAGGCCGCACTGCGAAATTTATTCGCGCGAATTTTTTCGCAAAATTCTGTGACATATGGAAATGTATGAAGCTGCACGCACATGCGATTTAAAATTCGCGAGAAAAAATAAAATGCGGAATATAAACCGCACGAATAAATTTCGCAGTGCGGCCCCGCTCTAAATGTTGAGTGTATGAGTGACGTCATAAGAAAATTCTTATGAAATGTCACATCACTCATCATCCATACATTCGGCAACAGTATCGTATATTTTTCAATGCTAAAGGACTGAGAGAATCCTTGAAAATAGGTGTGCGATCGGAAATTAATATAGCTGTAGTATATTGGATGTTGTAATATTAACACTGGTTATTTGACATATGAGTATAAAGAGCACTGAAATAGTGCAATGATGTTGTCGTTTCAATGGATGAATAAGAAAAGATAGAGCATCTCGTAAACGTATTTTCCTAAAAACCCTAATATAGTTTAATAAAACGATAAATTAACAACACTAAACCAATAACGGCTTATTACTAAGTAATGTAGGTAGACATACAAAATACAAACAATATAATCTCTACATATATTTTTAATACTATAAATTAATAAATCTTAAAGCACTTTTATACAACACGCGTTTTTCTGACATTTTCAACAATTCGTGGAATAGGATACCACTTTTTTTGGAAAACTACAAAATGATAATTATTTTAGATGCAGTAAGTAGGTATATTTTACAAATAAATAAAATCGAAGTGTGATTTCGAAATAACTGCCTATTATTAAAATATGCTTACTTTTGTTCAGGCACCTTCTGAACTGATTTTGGCAGTTTATTAGTATTTTTAAAAAGGTACTATAATAATATACCTGTTCATCAAAATCAAAGAATTCCCAGAGGATTTTTGAAAAACCTAAATCCTACGGACGAAGTCAAAGGCACCAGATGATCTTTATACACAATGATACATAATTTACTCTCGCAGATTAATACACAGATGTAAAAACAGAACCAACTTTCGAGGGTTAAGAAAGAAAGAAAAAATCGTAAATAAGGAATATGTATTTTTCTTTGGCATTTCCTGAAACCATCATAAGGTCAAATAAAATCACAACCAAATAATTTTATATCTCCATTTCTTCTACTGAAATAAAATATGAGATTCATTAAGTTTTATTTGTTTTCAATTTCATTAAGTAATTTTTTGCGATCCTATTCAATTATTATCATATAAAACTCATTAAGCATAAATAAATATTATTTAACTCACTCGGAAAAAATATATATAAATAAAAAATTATTACAATAATTGGTTATGACATTGATATGTTATAATATTACGGAATGTAATTTGATAATATGTACTATAAATTTCAATATACTTACAGTTTATACCTAAAATCGCTCAATCTTACTAGTTAAACTGTTGAAAAATGAATTATGAATTTCCTGGAAATTTTATTATAAATAACAATTATGAATATACTACTTATCTATGATTAATAATATTAATAGGCATTAAAATAATCAATCACATTAATGTGTAACTACTTAAAGTTATATAATTTTTTATATTTTATTATGCAGAATATCATAAGTCTTATTTCCTAATTAAAATAATAAAAAATGTGTATAACTAAACAACTACTGTACAATTTCAAAGTCAACAATTAAGTGTACAATTACAAGATAGAATGACAAATCAGCGCAATATGGATTATGCCTAGCATAACTACCGTGAGAACACTATGTCACGAATTTTATCGAACTCGAATCGAAAACTAGTGTTTTCTATGATTTTCTGAGATTTTTTGATAACATTTTTTGATAGACATGCTAGGGAGAATGATTGTTATGCATATAATGGTGCTATAGGTTGACCAGAATCTCATGAAAAATAGGGAAATTAAATTTTGTAGTAAGCAACACTAGGTTAACTCGGCTGCCCTAGTGATAAACAAAGTAATTACATTCAGAACAATTTTACAGGACAAGCAAAAACATTGAAAACTCTTATTTAAAGGCAACCTTTCTACAAAAAGAAAGCCGGCGCCGAAAGAAAGCCGCAAAGCCAAAATCTAAATGTTATTTTATCTGTTCTATAGAAAACTCCAGTTTCTATGTTTGATCTATGTTTTCGTCAACCGTTTGAAAACTTTTGACACAGGCGCGCAGCAAAACTGACAGATGACAGAGCGTTTAATTTGGTATTGCTTAAAGAAAGTAAAGGTGATCTCAAACATAGACAAGTTTTACCTGGGATCGTTTCACGAAACGAAAAATCAAGCAACTGCATTTTAAATACACAAGTATAAATTGAAAATTTAAAAAACCCCCGACATTCGCCATTTTATGGCGGCGGCCATCTTGAATTTGCAATAGTGCTATTCTGCTAGTCAAGCCCTTTCATTTGATACCCATATTGAGGGCGTTGTGATAAAATATGTGATCCGCCATTTTGTAGCGGCGGCCATCTTGGATCGATTTTCATCAAACATAGCTAACAACACTCTCGACTAATTCACCTTTCAAACAAAAAAAACCGCATTCAAATCGGTCCACGCGTTTGAGCGCCACAGGGGAACAGACAGACACACACACACACACACACACACACACACACACACACACACACACACACACAGACACGTCAAACTTATAACACCCCGTCGTTTTTCGTCGGGGGTTAAAAAACAAAATAATCAACATCCAATTACCTACTTTGTTCTTGTTGTTTACTTGGTTTTTGGATTTATATTCCGGGTTAGTGTGTGCAGTTACTTTGTTTGGGCAATTCAAATTTCAGTAAACGTTTCAAGTTATTTGAAATATTAAACCGTAGTAAAAAACTACTCGACATAAAACTTTTGTTAATGCAAAAATGTCAATTTCACAAAAAATTACAGTTACATTGTTTATCGCTAGGGCAGCCGTAGTGTTGCTAACTTTGGAATTTCATTTCCGTATTTTTCATGAGATTCTGGTCGATCTATACACAATCTCTAAACTCAAATAAATTGACACATCAAAAAATAGTGCTTTACTTTTCACAATGTTCCCAGCCGAAAATGATTGTATTTATTTCAAACCTGTCAATGTAGTTTAGAGATTGTTCACAACAGAATTAGTGTCATTATAACTACGTCTGGCAAAAATGACAATTCAAGCAAGACAAGTTAAAACATCCACGAATCAGCATTTCAGCTAGTCTTGGAAGACTTGTTGCCTGTTAAACAAGATTCATCATGATCAACCCATTACCGGCTCACTACAGAGCACGGGTCTCCTCTCAGTGTGAGAAGGGTTTTTGGCCATAGTCTACCACGCTGGCCAAGCGGATTGGCAGACTTCACACACCTTTGAGAACGTTAAGGAGAACTCTCAGGCATGCAGGTTTCCTCACGATGTTTTCCTTCACCGTTAAAGCAAGTGATATTTAAATACTTAAAACGCACATAACTACGAAAAGTTAGAGGTGCGTGCCCGGGATCGAACCCACGACCTCCGATTAGAAGTCGGTCGTCCTAACCACTAGGTTAAACAAGATTATCTTATTATAAATCACTCACTATGGAAGATTGTACTGACTATAGTTTAGCGACATATATTTACAACAATTAGAAGTATTATTATTGATACATCGAGACCTATTCGGACGGATGGTTCATGATTAAATACATTATTTTACTTATAGTCACGTAGTATGGACTATGGAGATTAGACGAGTTAATTATATTATTTTGTTCCGATGTTTGCTGAATCTTTTGTCTGTAATTTATTTTTTTAACATTCAAGTGCATTATTAAGTACAGTACAAGTACTTGCCTGTATTGACTTTTCTTCCCTCTACAATTAACATGATTCTTAGTCCTTTCGTTTATTCCAATATTTTGCAATTATTCAAAATTTTATTATGAAGTGATTTTTGCTTACAAGGAAAACTGCAGAAAACGAAACAAAAAAATATAGACACAGCTTATAATAACTTAGTGCGAATCAACTTTTAGCACTTAAAGATCTAGTAGCATGACCACCGCGAAAACACTATATTCTATTATAACAAGCTAAAAAGCATAAGCAGACGTATGTAAAAGTTATGTCACAGAGTATAACGCCACTCCAGCGTGATACATGTCGTGGCGGTCATGCTAGGGTGTCAGAAGCTTGAAAATAAAATACGTGCCGAATTGAGAACCTCCTCTTTTTTGGAAGTTGGTTAATAATACAAGTATAAATTAAAAATTAATTTAAAAAACCCCCGACATTCGCCATTTTATGGTGGCGGCCATCTTGGATTTATATAGTGCTATTCTACTAGTCAAGCCCTTTCGTTTGATACCCATATTGAGGGCCTTATGGTAAAATGTGTAATCCGCCATTTTGCAGCGGCGGCCACCTTGGATCGATTTTCACCAAACATAGCTAACAACACTCGACTAATTCACCTTTCTAACAAAAAACCGCATTCAAATCGGTCTACCCGTTTGAGCGCCACAGGGGAACAGACAGACACACACATACACACACAGACACGTCAAACTTATAACACCCCGTCGTTTTTGCGTCGGGGGTTAAAAATACAACAGTTTATGTGTCGGACGATGTGAACCGAGAGCAGCAAGTGGCTCTGAAGCTGGAGGGTGTGTAGGAGCCGTTTAATGTGACCGTATCGGGATGGTGGTACATTCGCAACTCTTTTTCCGCTTTCTGTTCGAGGTCTACCCACCTGAAAATGGTTTCAAAATGTTGATAATGTAAGTTAAATCACACTAATATTATAAAGGCGAAAGTTTGTGTGTGTGTGTATGTATGTATGTGTGTATGTTTGTTACTCTTTAACGCCGCAACTACTGAACCGATGTGGCTGTTTGGATCGGAGATAGATAATACGCTGGCATAACATATAGGCTACTTTTTATCCCGGAAAAAGTGTTCCTAAGTGACTTAAATACGCGATAGATGGCGCTGATTGTTCTTAGGTACATCACGCTCACTGTGAGCGTGATGTACCTAAGAACGGCTCACATAACACATTATTGCAATAGTTTGCTGTCATTTCATGCAAAAAAATTGCTGTCGTTCTCTTTGATAAGTTACTCTTAGAAGATTCTGTGGAAATATTTTTGTGTACAAATTTATCGGGTAACACCGCGGGGCGCAGCTAGTCAACAATATTCCTTGGTAGGGTTTTAACGGATGCTCGCATTTTTTACTCTACACGACCTGTGTAGATCAAAAAATACACTGTGTCTTACGCTAATATCTGTTGGTTATTTCCACACATGGAAGAAAAATTATGCATTATAGTAAACAAGTTCAAAAACGTGAAAAATAGAGATAAAGGTCCGAAAAATATGAGCGATAGCTCATTCGAAGGGCTCCACGAAGTTTAAAATTTTTAGGCCAATTATTTATACCTTTCATCACAAGTTTATGCCAACGGAGATTGGGAAAAAATTTGTTAGTTAACAATTGAATAACTTATTGAACAATGGTGATTAAACTTTTATTTCTTCAGGACTCGATTCTTTCAAGTGTTAAGAAGATACTAGAATTTTTTCAAATTTTTTAGAGTTTCGGAAGTTGAGAATTTTTTATCAGAAATTTCCTCCTCTTTAACGAGCTTTTTTCAAAATTGCTTAAATATAAATATTTTTCGAGTTATTAACATAAAACGAAATATCATTTTTTTTCATCTTATTTTGTTAATAACAATTGCAATTTTTTACCTGCACCAAAACCCTTCAAAAACATTTTTCTAGAGGTGATTTCGAATCGAATGAGCTATCGCTCATATTTTTAGGACCTTTATCTCTATTTTTCATGTTTTTGAACTTGTTAACTAGACTATATGGTACAAACCTTTGTACAGCTTGTGAGAAGGCTTCAACAACATTGCTATCGGTTTTAGCCGAGGTCTCCAAGTACGTTGAGATTTTGTTCTCCTCACACCACTGCTTCAACTGGTCGTATGACACCTCCCTGTCTTTTGATGATACATCTGACTGAAACAAACACACTGAAAGTTGATTTTTGACATGATAACGTCTTATAAATCGACGAACGCCGGCTACACGCACGCACACACAAGCATGACTAATTGTCACGTACCGCGTGCAGGCGTGAGCGCGGAACAAACGATACAGAAGGCACGATTGGACTAAGCGTTCGGCTTGTGACGCATCTATCTCTGTTTTCTTATGACTTTACAGACAACCAATTTTTAAGTTCATAATCATGTCAAACTGCTGGAGTAATAGGGATTCGTAAATATTTTTTGAGGGAAATATTTTTAATATGTTCATAGGCTCGAGAGTCCAGATATAGGGCGTAGAGTCCAAGATTTACCGAAACCGCGCGAAAATCCGCAAAACGACGGGAGCATTCGCGCGTAACTTATCTGCCCTCTACCGAATCACAATGATCCATCAAATGTCTGTTTCTGGGATACAAGCTATATTTGAGCCAAGTTTCAATTCAATTGGATGAACGATGCGATGACGAACGATGAACAACACAAAAAGGATGGACAGATAGACTTTCCATTTTTATGTAACCACCAAGGGCGTCGCCAGGTAGGGGCAATCTCTAGGGGGGGGGGGGCAGCTGCCCCCCCCCCCCCCCTAGAGATTTGAGAAAATATAAATATGCTATAGTTTGAAAAGAAAATTCAGATTTTTTTAATATGTTGTTAGGACCACTACCAGTAGTCTGCAATTTTGCAGTTTCGGAAGACATTTTGCAGCACTTGAAAAATATGACTGGCCTATTTACACTTTTCGCATACTATAATATCATCAACTTGCCCCCCCCTTGGCCAGCGGCTGGCGACGCCCTTGGTAACCACCACTACAGTCTTTTAACGTCTCACTGCTGGGCACAGGCCTCCTCTCTCATAAAAGAGAGGGATTTAAGCTTAGACCCGCCACGCTGCTCCAATGCGGATTGGCGGGTTTTGACGACTATTGTCGCATGATAGTGATAATAACCGGGACCAACTGCTTAACATGCTCTCAGAGGCACGGGGATGAAACACCGCTACATACAGTCACAGACTGGCATTGAGAATTTCTCAACAGAAAAACCCAATACCTATCAATTTATTTACCCGATGCGGGAATCGAACGCGGGACCTCATGATCTACAGTCGAATATGCTAACCACTAGACTAACGTGGCTGTCAATTATTGTTTATGATGGAATTAAAATATTTAAATAAACAAGCTGTCATCAGTGTGGTTGTTATCAACTAACAGACGTCATAGGTCTCTTATGGGGACTTCCATATGTCGTGGCCTTGTGTCGCTTGTATCTAATATTGGAACCCAATTTAAACCACATGCTTATTCGCTAAAACACAATATTTGTATACCTTATTCCCAACAACAATAAAAGGAAACTTCTCAATTCCATTCTTCACTCCAGCGTAATGTAGGAACTCGTTCAACCAAGTTTTAATATTGTTGAATGAACTTCTATCATCGATCGCATATGCCAATATGCAAATGTCTGTCCCTCTGTAGAAAGGTGTCCTTAGAGATTTAAATCTTTCCTGACCGGCTGTGTCCCATATCTGAAACCAATTATTTAAAACTAGATGATGCCCGCGACTTCGTCCGTGTGGATTTAGATTTCTTAAAATCTCATTGGAACTACATATTTGCTTTTCTGGGATAAAAAGTAGCCTATGTACTTTCCCGGGATGTAAGCTACCTCTGTATCAAATTTCATCAAAAGCAATCGCTTTGGGCTGTGGGCTGTGAAAGGCTAGAAGACAGACAGACACACTTTCACATTTATAATATTAGTATGGATAAGTTCACTTTTAAAAAAATTGAAATCCATGTGGATTTAGGTTTACAGTTTTCAAAAAATTCAAGACTTCCATTTTGTAAACAGATTTTAGAAGCCTCAATAATACAACAACGAAAGAGCGGACTGAAATCCGAAAGTTGAGGTTTCACATCCTACCATCCTCATTATCATACTTACTCCAACTTTACGCTTAATGGAAGAGAAAAGGGAAATATTTGTTATGACTAATTTTCTAAATTTTTTAAATAAGTACTGAGGTAATTGAACAAGATAAGTAAAGTAATTAATTAATTTATTTTTATGTACTTTAAAATTTCACTTGACTAGAACCACATCATTATCGTTTCAAACTGGTTGATGTTAAGGTCATTTAAAATACAATATTTTTTTCGAAAAACTTTGCATGGAAACAAACTATTATTTCTTTAATTCAAAAAGCTCTGATAGAGTTTTTATCTAGATAAGACTGATATTATTTAAATTCTGTTTGTTTATAAATGCATTTTGTAAGATTATGTTATCGTATTCTCTTATTACATAATGCACGATACTGAATAGTAATAATGATGATAAATATGATAATGATTAGTATACATGCACAATAAAGGAGTGAAATTACATCCAATGTATGCTTCATTGAGCACTGAATAAATCTTGGGTGGAGAATGGAGGGGGGAGGACAAGTAATTCATGAGATTAACAATCAGTAAACAAGAGAACCCCTACATGCTTAGCGTAACCTAAACACTTAAATTGATCCTAAAAATTCTCTGACAATACTGTATGGTTTTACATATTATCACATTATCTCAAAGAATATATAGCAAAAAAACCAACATTACGGTCATCATTATCATTATTATCAACCCACTAGATTTTGCACACTGCTTCGCCTGCGTGAATTTAGATTTTTCACAAATCCTGAGGGAATCGTGGATATCTGGTTTCCGTTTCTGCTCTCTTTTCCAACCTTTATATCTACTTTCAAGGAAATTTGCTATAGTAATCTACCTATACCTGTAGATATAGATTTCGGGTTTTTCAAAATCCCTCGGGAACTGTGGATTTTTCCAGGATAAAAAGTAGCCTATGTCTTAAGTCAGGGCATAATGTATCTCCATTCAAAATTCAGCCAAATCGGTTCAGTAGTTGCGACGTATAACGAGTAACAAACATCCAAACATCCACTTTCACATAATTATAATATTAGTAGGATTACCGCCCCACTACAGGGCATGGGTCTCCTCTCAGAGTGTGAAGGGTTTAGGCCAAGTGGGGTACACTTCACACACCTTTGAGAAATTACGGAGGACTCTCAGGCGTGGCGGTTTCCTCACGATGTTTTTCTTCACTGTTGAAGCAAGTGTTAATTGTATTTAATTGCTTAAAACACACTTGACTCCAAAAAGTTGTATGCGTGCCAGGGATCGAGCTTGGTTCCTTCGAAAGGGAGGCTGAAGTCTTAACCACTAGGCTATAACCGTATATCAATCAGCATTCAGCAAGAACTCACAAAAATAATTCAAATTAAAGTTACCTGTAATGTGTACAGCTTGCCGTTGACTTCTAACGTCTTATTCATGAACTCAACGCCTATCGTATGAAAATTGTGGTCATCAAAGTGATTAGATATGAATCTGCTCATCAAACACGATTTCCCAACACCACCATCGCCCAGTATCACAATTTTCAACAACACATTCTTGTTTGTCGTCCTGCCGTATCCCTGGTCGTTTTCCTCGCCCATTATGTATGAAGAATTGTCATAATAGTCACGAATCTCACGAAACACTGCTTTATTAGTACAGCCTTGGAATTAACAGATAGATCTCTATTTAATTAATGAGTAATGGACTCGTCTTTCAAGGATAGGTATCACGTGAATCTCTTCAGGCAAGTATGTCTTTGTATGATCAAACTGTTGGACACACACATTAAATAATTACTTTATAGAAAAATTATTCTCGTCACTACAAGACATTAGCCAATAAACCTATGCAATAAACTCTAATTAAATGAACTATAATAATACGACTTGAGCTACAGAGTCACAGCAGCTGTTCTCACTTCTCTCTTTTGTTTTTATGTAAATATTAGAGTTGCCAGTATTCAGTGATATTTTATGAATTGCCTAAAAACAGCGCTTGTTAATTTACCAAGAAACCAAAGTAAATGACGTTAATTTTATTATTTCTATTAACCTTTAAGTACCGACGTGTGGTCTGACAGACACCTCGAGAGGTCGAAAAGTCTGATTACCTATGTTAGCGAAAAAATATCCTACTGTGCTTCTCTCTACCCCTCGGGAAGTCGCCCAGCAGCGTTCCTGCAGAGTGGCAGCGTCGGCGCGTACGATTTCGGTAAGTTTTGATTTTTATAAGATCACGAGTGGTCTGTCAGACCACTCGTCGGTACTTATGTAACTTTTTTTGGATGCGACTTTTTTCAGATTATATTGTTTTCTCTTTTATTTTCAGTCATTTATAACAATGGATTAGCCAGGTTCTTCAGACATGAAACGGGCAGCCATAAATAAAAATAAAAGTGTTCCTGTAGGTGAGAAAAGATATCAAACACTGCTACAATATAAAGACCACCAAGAACATTTAGTGGAATAGCTAAATGAGAGTTCAGAGTCCGAATCTAAGAATATCTACCCAAATTTTACTGCTGGAGAGTGACTATAATTTAGCACCTGAACAGACTGTGATACTTGTATGAAACACGTGTGCCTACAATGCAGTAAGCCTATGCAAAGACTGTTTGTAAACTTTGATAGTTCCTGCAATTTGATACCCTGTGATTTTTGAGAAAACGGTTGGTTATTAAGGTTTTTTATTTTTTTATTATTTATGTAGCTATTAATCTTTAAGAAAAAATTGTGTTTAAGAAAAAATAATAGTATTACTGATACATATGAATTATTAAGATAAAAGTTAATTTTTTCAAACGAAGAATCTATGAATGCTATATTAATGCTTATAATCAGTAATAAATGTGAAAACTTCTACATTTTGTTTTACTTATACAATAAGTAGATATTTAACAATACATAGAAACATTTTTTTTGGAAGAATATTATTCTTCCAAAAAAAATGTTTCTATGAAACACAAAAGTTTTCGATTGGAAAACTATGGTGGTCTGGCAGACCTCACGTCGGTACTTATGTGACTAAAATAGTACGTCGGTACTTAAAGGTTAAGTAAAATTACAATATGATATGGTTAACGTTATTTTTTGCCGTTAATAATTACTGTGTAATAATTTTCACTGCACAAAAATGTGACAAAAATTGTTAAGTATGTCCCTGCATAAGATCTTACAACATTAACGTTAAAATTAGCGGTCATAATATTGGCAATTTACGTTAAGAACATTTATGGATAACACGTAACAAAAATTCCACTAGATTGATTACTATTATTTTTATAATTTTAATATATTGATTTCAATCCTAATGAGCAAAGTTAACGTTATCAATTTTTTTAAACAGTCGGTACTTAACCGTGCTAAAAATTCCTTATTTACAAAGTTTTTCATCGTGACTACTTTCAGATAATATTTTTTATATTTAATTTTTAACTGACTTCAAAAAAAGGAGGTTCTGTATTCGACCCGTATGTATGTATGTACGTATGTATGTATGTAAGTATGTTCGCGATTATCTCCGCAACTAATGAACCGATTTTGATGATTGTTTCACTATCGTTATCTACATACTTTCAAGAAGGTTTTAGTATATAACACATCGAGTTATCATTCTTACGTACGAAGTTATAAGCATAAATGTACACATATGTCACTAATATGTTCTCTGAGATTGCCAGACCTATTGCTGAAGTCTGATATAGCTATTCTGTCCAAAGACTTCACTCTGCTACGCCTACGTAACATTGACCTTTTGCAAAAAGTTTTGGGCTGAAGTCAGTACAGTTGCATTTAGAGTGATTCCTTGGAGTTTGTGCATGGTTACGTGTATTTCCATTATATACAAAGCCAAACCGCAAGGGAGTGAAACTAGTCGCGTATAGATTGTAAATTACGGTCTATCCAAATTATACAAGAGTTGTACGCATACAAACTAATCTTTTATAGATCAGAAGTTAGGTTAGGTTGGGTTAGAACATAATAAAACCACTCACCTATAGTATGACACATAAAATGTATATGTCACAGGATATTCAATAATAATCTATCTATATCTATACTCTATACTAATAAATAAAATTGAAGTGTCTGTCTGTAATATCGAAATAACTACCTCATATTAAGCTCATATGGTTATTTGAACGTTACCATAACCGAACCACACGTTTTTAAAATTTTTGTCTGTCTGTCTGTCTGTCTGTCTGTCTGTCTGTCTGTCTGTCTGTCTGTTTGAACGGGCTAATCTTCGGAACGGCTGAACCGATTTTGACGGGACCTTCACATACAAGTAGAGAATTAACCAGGGAGTAACATAGGCTACTTTTTTAACCGACTTTCAAAAAAGGAGGAGTTGTGTTTTTCTACCTATGTACACCGATATCTCCGAGATTTCTGAACCGATTTGCGTAATTTTTTTTTTATCGATAGAGAAACATTGCGACCCTGTTCTATAAAAAATTTGGATTCCAACTCCTCAATCCTGATGCTGTAGGGGACCTAATCCCCAAAACTAATGGGTTTTAGAAACTTTCGGTTATTTAAATTGATACTGGGGGTACCAATTAAAGACTTTATCGTTGAATGAACTCGAGTAGGTACATAGCCAACTCCTCAACCCTGATGCTGTAAGGAATTGTATTCCGAAATCGTGGGGATCCCACGGGATTTTTCCGTTTTGGGGACGGGTTTCTACAGATAAGCTACTTACTCTTTGTTCTGGAAAATCATAAGTTCCCACGGGATTTTTAAAAACCTAAATCCACACGGGCGAAGCCGTGGGCATCATCTAGTTAATAATATATAGGTCATAATCTATTTTACATAGTTTTCGTTTATATTATTATTATTATTACCTAATATAAGAAAACAAATCACTAAAAAGCATAAAATAATTTTTTTCAAAGAAAAAATGAACCGACTTCAAACGAATCGAACTAAAAAGTTTAAAATAATTTTTTATTCATTTAGATTGACGATTAAACTACCTAACTCAAATGATATATAACTTTTTGAAGTCGGCGCCAAACCACATTAAATTCGTGTAAGTAAAATCAGAATATCCACTTATGAATGCGAGTGCGATGAATCTAGTCGCGGAGGGTGAGTCTGGGACCCGGGGGGCACATTTTTGACTTGAAGTGAACTTGAAGTCATTTGGCGCCGACTTCAAAAAATTATATATCATTTGAGTTAGGTAGTTTAATCGTCAATCTAAATGAATAAAAAATTATTTTAAACTTTTTAGTTCGATTCGTTTGAAGTCGGTTCATTTTTCTTTGAAAAAAATTATATTTGTCGGCTCGTTGATATTGTAGTGTGAATAATCCTAGCATTGCGCCATTACGTCATTCCCACTACCAACATTTTATTATAAGAGAGAGAGCGGTAGCGCGTGTGACACATTCCGATCTGGGCTCTCGACGAGAGCGCTGCTTTGTTCGTGCGGTGTACTGTGTTATATAGGCTGTGTTGTACAAAGTAGGTGGTATCGTGCGATGTGTGTCGTTTAGATTAGATTGGTCGGAAGTGGTTCGGTTGCAGGGGAGGAGGAGACCGAACTAGGTAGGTAGGGAAAAGTCAGTTAGTGTGTCAGTTAATGAGAAGGCTTTTCAATTAGGCCCGTACCCATGTGACGCCCACAGCAATGTAATTCGATCTACCCTGATAATGAATAATGATACTACTAGAATAGCCTTCTGATGTCGTCCGCTGGTCCATCACTGGTCATCACTGGCGACATCAGAAGTGGGATCTGAAGGGCAAATTGATGAGCCGGAGCCTTTAACTGCATTTGCGTTTGTCGGTCTCCTTCGTGGCACAAAAGCCTTGTAGAATCGGTGTTGTGTGCGCGACGCGGGTCGTTTTCATTTTGTCAAGATTTCGGTGCCGCGATTCTTCTCGTTAACGAAAGTATTGCGAATAGGCTATCGGGTGTGCGTTATAATAAAATTGAATTACCGGTATTGAGAATTCAAGTGTAGTACCTTGCAAATTTTATGTGAAATTTTTAATTGATGGACACACCCACTTTACAAATTTTTGTTTGACGTTATATTAGATGAGTTTTTGCGTTAAGTCGTGATATTTTAAAGGCAGGTTGTGCAATGACTGCGGATACTTTTTCTATTTCAATGTGTAAAATAGTTTTCGGATATTGATACGGATATACCAGATGAGGATAAACCGCGACTATTGTCATTGCTTAACGAAAACTCGGATTTCTCGATTAACGGATTACCGCGTTTAAGGGTCACAACCGGAAAACTTAAGATTAGTTTAGTTGAATCCTCGTAAAACGGTTTAGCGTCATATGCACCGCCTTTGATTTACGGCAGGTGGTTCGTGATAAAATTAGCGAGATGTTATATGCGGGTAACCGACCCAAATGGAAATGTGAACTCAATTGTTCACCTTTTTCTAGGAATTTTTAGTTAATAAAAGCGTGACGGTACTGAGCGATTGTGTGTGGGTTTCCGAGAAGTGATCGGCCACACTGTTACCGATTGTATCGGATCAAATTGCGCGTTTATGTGGTGTTAAGTATAACTAGTGTTTAGATTAGAAACCGAGATAGTTTCAGGGGCCTGGCGGGCTGCCTAAGTTTTTGAGGGCTTTTTGAAGTAGGGCTGGCGATCTCGGGTATACCGATTGCTGAGGATAATTAATAGTCGCTCGAGGACGATCGAATGTCAGGGTTGGCCGTGAAGGCTGGCGAGCTGTATGTCGATAACAACGGACAGCGCTAAGCTGATAACAAAAACCAACTAACAAAAAAAAAACCAAAAAAAAAAAATCGTGATTAATTGAAAGTAAAGTTCTACAAATACTCGCAGAATAATTAAATACCCGCTATTGAGATGAGTGATTAGTTTGACAAATGGTTTTGGTTGCTAACCAAATTCTGTTGTCCAGGTACCTTCATCGATGTTCAAAAGTAAGCAAGTTCGAAACGTGGTTGTGATAAAGCCGTAAAGAGGTTGTAGTTCTTAAAATGGTTCATCAAGATGATGATATGATAAATGATAAATGGTTTGCACGATTGGAACTAAAGAAATAGGATTGCGTTTACGGGAAGTAGTTTTTGATCAGTTATGTTAAAAAGTTAGACGCCGCCGAGTTTCTTACTGGTTCTTCTCGCTAGGTTGCGGCATTCCGAACCAGTGGTAGATTCATTTTAGTTTGAAACTGTAATTGTAAAAGTAACTTTAACCGTGATATTTGATTGAGGGTTTGCGATAGCAATTGCACCCTAATCAGATAAGTGTTGCCATTTTCGGGACTTGGCAGGGAAAATGACGAGTGCGTGTGTGATGTAGTTAATTAAATGGACTGGCCTATATATGGGTCGACGTTCTTGAGCAGATCTTGAGCAGAGACTGTGATTATTATTTTGACTATGACGATGACTTTGACCATGTGTTACAAGTGAAGGGCGCTGACTAGTTGTGTGTGTTTCATGTTGTCTATCCTGGTAAGGAAGTGTCGTCCGGGCCAGACTCAAGGGAGTTGGTTGAAAGGACACACTCCTTCCAGATGTGTATTGCGATTGACAGCTGAAGTGATGACTGACAATTGACAGATTGAAGTACTGACTGGTTGGGTGTTATATTAAGTTCCTGAGTCTATCCTGGTAAGGAAGTGTCGTCCGGGCCAGACTCAAGGGAGGTGGTTGAAAGGACACACTCCTTCCAGATGTGTATTGCGATTGACAGCTGAGGTGATGACTAGCAATTGACAGATGGTTGGGTTGGGTCTGTTGTACGTCATCACATGAGGTGGTGGTTGGTTGATGCGATTGACAGCTGATGTGATGATTGACAATTGATGCATGACGGACGGAGGTGACCTAGAAGCGGTGAGGTGTCAGGGATGGGCGAGCGTATTTGGAGGTGTACTTCACCTGTGTGTTGTTCTTTGTAGACATCCTTGGACGCTGGCAGTCGCACGGGGACGTGCGAATGTCAGTATGGCCGTGTCGGCTCGTTGATATTGTAGTGTGAATAATCCTAGCATTGCGCCATTACGTCATTCCCACTACCAACATTTTATTATAAGAGAGAGAGAGCGGTAGCGCGTGTGACACATTCCGATCTGGGCTCTCGACGAGAGCGCTGCTTTGTTCGTGCGGTGTACTGTGTTATATAGGCTGTGTTGTACAAAGTAGGTGGTATCGTGCGATGTGTGTCGTTTAGATTAGATTGGTCGGAAGTGGTTCGGTTGCAGGGGAGGAGGAGACCGAACTAGGTAGGTAGGGAAAAGTCAGTTAGTGTGTCAGTTAATGAGAAGGCTTTTCAATTAGGCCCGTACCCATGTGACGCCCACAGCAATGTAATTCGATCTACCCTGATAATGAATAATGATACTACTAGAATAGCCTTCTGATGTCGTCCGCTGGTCCATCACTGGTCATCACTGGCGACATATTATATCACTATAATTACTTAAATTACTTTATACTATTAAATTTTCTACTATAGAAATAAGTAGTTTTGGAAATTTTATTAAATAAATAACTGATCGGTACCTACTTTTACTTAACTATTTTGATTCTTTAGCTAAACGCCAAAAAAATATGGATATTGCAGTTGCAATACTCTAAATGCATGAAAATGCCTCAATTTGCGTAATTATATAGTGTTCATAACTTGGTAACTTTGATTATAACGTTTTGCAGCATAGGTTATAAAATTGTGTCAGTTGACTTTTAGTGACTTTTTAACAATGAAAGTAATATCATTGATGATATACCTACCTATTAATTAAGTAAATTAATTAAGTTTTTTACCTAAAATATTAAAATAATATTATTCCAACTAATGTAGTGAGAGCCCTCTATTGGGCTGTACCGAAATAATTGTTACACCATAATCTTTCACTGTGTCGCCAGATGGCAGTCTCAATAGGTTTGTTATGGATGTAACTCGCGAGTCGCGACTCGCGAGATGTCAGTTTACTTTGCTCAAATGAGTTTATTCCGCTTTGTTTTGCGGAGGTGAGAGGACATGTTGTGATAATTATTCGCGTAAACCCTTGTGTTCAATGTTTTTCATACAAAAAGTATTTTTTGAGTGAACAGACGTTCTATTTCGTAGGAGAAGTGTTTTCTTATTCGAACGCAAACAGAGTGTGCTTTGGAAAGTTACAGAAATTGTACATTTGCGCAATAATCGTGCGGAGCGAGTTGCGAGCAGCGACTCGATGTCAATAAACTTGTCGGTGATATTTTATGGGAAAGGTGTGCCGCGTCGCTAATATACCTGTTCGCGGCGGCAGGGTGCACGGGATCAGGATGTCGGCGGGTGCCATGGTGTGGTAGCTGGAGCGAGGTGAGTGGCATTAGCCATTAGGTGGCACTCGGGACCGCGGCTGGGCGAGGCGGCGGCGGCGGGGGGCGCGCGGGGGGGATGGCGTGCATTCACCTCTGACCCGCGCGCGGGGCGTGCGGCGCTCAAGGTCGCTGCGCCGCCTGAAGGTCGCGCGTCACGTGACGCGAGGGGTGCTCACCCCCCGCCCCCTCACCTTGTAGCGTCCCTGGGCTGTTTGTTAGGCTCGCACTGTCGCGCACATAAATGATTAATTAAAAGTTCGTTAGGATTTTCGTTTTTTTTTTTTGGTTTTTATATTTTTAACTATTTATTGTTTAAACTAGAATTTTAGCAGATGTGATGTATCTCCCTAATATAACAAAACTTGAAATTGGCGAACCTACTATTTGCCTTTACGATTTCGGATTTATGCTTTACATTTTTATCATTATCACAATTTTATTGATAGCCATAATTATTAATTACCTATGTATTAATTCTTAACGTTTCTATAATTCCATTCTCTTTCATAATAGTCAGAATTTCATAAGTAGGTATATCATAATTGGTAAGTACGCAACTATAATAGGTGTTTACCAATTACCAGTTTACCAATCTAGCCATAATATCTACTTTAAAAGCTCGTTTATTAACTTTCCTAAGTTACACCTCATACATAACTATAGCAACCTACTTATGTTATAGGTGCCTACTTCTAAAGTTGCTATGGCATTTGAATTTGCATGTAACGGTACATATTTCATAGAAGCTCGATGACTACCACTACTACGACTCAGAATGCGATTACCATATCCCCAGCTTGGCACGTTTATATAAACATAGACTCATCATTGAGTTATAGACTGTAGAGAGGAAGAATTCATACATAGCTAAGATATTGTACCTAATATGGTACAGTATTTTTTTTTAAACAACTAGGTACAATTTGACAGATTTCCAATCGTCAAATAGCCAATTATATATCTACCTAGTTACGTTTTCTCTGATTATACATAATACAATACCTTACAAAAGTTGCGTCATTATACCTACCTATGCTATTTATTGCATGGCATTTTCTGTTATAAAGCAAAAAATATTCATTGTTGCACAGATTTAAAACTGTTTTTAAACAAGATAACTTCAGACGCAAGGCCGACCAACGGAGTGGAGTGATGTCTGAATCAGAGCCCGTAGACTGTCTGTTCATTCGTTCCATTATTTCGGTTTTCAATAGAGTAGAAAGCCCTTCAGAGCCAGATCCTTTCTGGCCATGTGATGCTATGCTCTCGCCAGAAAGTACCTACCCTGCCTAGAATGACATGTTTCATCTTAAATGATAGCGATAGTGATATTATTGACCAACAAAGTAATATATAACAGCTCTATAGTCCGTTCCATGAAACAAGCTCTCAAAGGAAATTGCCCTTGTGCGCTGAGCGCTCATTGGTTAAAGCGCGTTACCTTCATTAGCTAAATAGTTTTTAGGATTGTCTTACATGCCGGATTTTTTACAGTTCATAGTTCTGGAGGTGGTTGGACGTGCATGGTAGTGAAAAATATAATTTAAAAAACACCCTTTTAAACGCTTTTAAATCACTCAGTCATTACAAAATGATGTTCTACGAAAAAATAGGTTTAAATAAAAAAATATAATGAATAGTAGTAGTTGCCTGCCAAAATGTAAACCTTTCCTTTAAAGCGGAGTGTCTTCACTTATTTCTAACCGCGCGCATCGATCAATGAAGTGCGAGTATATTTTTGTTCCCTAGGAGTTTGACTCGTGGAATGGACTATAGGTATGTATGTATGTATGTACCTCTAGGTTAAGTCGAGTTGAGACCTCTGGCGAGAGACATAACCGCCTATGGTAGATAGGTATATTGCCTCTCTACACGCATAGATGATAAGTTAGTTATAGTTAGTTCATAGTTTTATATTTCCTATATTTGTACTTCATGTAGATACACATTACACACATCTATACATATTTTGATTTTTGTTAGTGAGTACTGAGTAGGTAAGTAGGGACATACCTACTTGATTTATCAGATTGTCTCCTTGTAGGTACATATCTACCTGTAAGATAAGCACATCAACATAATAATATATGAACTATAACAGATATCATAATAAACAGGTAGATAGGTACCTACTTCGTAACTCGTACAATAAAATTATCTTCATATTTAGCAAAAGTGAGATAGTCACGCTCGATTTATATTTTACTGTATTTATTTTTAATTTTACCCTGCAAAAATAAAATAAAAATACGAAAAATCTACCTTTATGGAAATCTTGAATTTGACAATACGCAACCTAGCTATTATAATTCTTAACAAAGTACGTCCCAATACCCATAGTAGACACGCGTAGTAGGTACCTATATTAATGTAATAATCTAGCTATAATTATTATATTTCATGATAGAATCACCATGTAGGTAGGTACTCGATGTTAGGAAACTAAAATAATTTATGCGCATCATGGAATGGGTATCTACATATAGTTTGTATACAAAAGTTCAAATAAAATACCGGGCCCCACGTTAAGACGGGCCGGCGGACCAGACACGTTCTTGACAAAAAAGTTGCATAGGTATCAAGGCTAAGATATACATATATTCATATATAAACCGCAGCTTTATAACGATCTTACTGCCCTGTTGGATAATCTATGATTACACTTGTAACTGAAAACATATCTGAAAAACTCTTTCCCTTGCAACTTTCATTTTTGTTGCTGAAACGCTCTTACCCCCGGACCCCGAATACTGAAAATACTTTTCTCTATTCACGGGTCACAGTTAGGCCATACTGAAAATTTGGTAGCCCATTAAAAACTATTATCACAATGGTTTTTGTATTTAAATAAATACTTTTTGGGTATTTAATTTAAATTAACTTTAAAGAAGAAACATGATTGGAAGTAATTATTATTGTTTTGTTAAAAAAGTCTAAAGACTTGTTTCTAAAATTAATACTACAAAAAATAGCGATGGTCTTTACTGACTAATAACATTCAAAAGTTCATATAAAGGGTACGTTATGTAAGAAAATGAGTGGTTACATATTGTCTTTCCAGTGACATTTTGTCCCTTGACTTCAAGTAAATATCAATTTCCTGTTTCATTCACTTTTACAATAAGATATACACCTAATTTTAAATAAGATAATATGGATAATACACCTAATAGTAATCATTTATCAATTGTGCATAACATCAAAAGATGAGAATTCAGTTAGACGTGCGAATAACGTATAATATGTACCTACTACAGGAAAAGACTGATAGAAGGAAAAGATTGAGAAAGACCGCTCAAGATAATATAATATCAAATAAATACATTTCTCAAATAATATACAATAATATGCTCAACCATAATGTTCTTTAAAGTGTTCTTCTCATTCTGAGAGGAGACCCGTGCCCTGTAGAGGGCCGGTGATGGGTTGATAAAATGATGATGATGATGAAAAGGTGTACCTACAACAATCTGCAATTATACTTAACACTGGTGGTAAAAATAATAATTTTAGGAGAGAGAATAAGGTTAAAAAAAGTAAAATGCATCCAGCATGACCTCACTAACTGTAAAATTAATGGCTAATTATAATTACAGTAGATCGTAGATCAGCGATTAATCATTACCGTCCGGTTCAGAACAAACAATGAGCGAGCCGAGATCCTATTTCGACACTAGTTTCGCAATTTAAACCACTGTTAGGTGGAATTGTTGTAAAAGATCTGAGCAGATAACAAAAGCAATTGTTTTAAATCCTTATTTGGGTACCATCAGTGATTATTTATCAACCTAATTTAAACGGTGCAATTTTAACAATACCGATGATCATTTCGAATAAAAAACAGTAGCTCGTAGTTAATGAATAAAAATGTTAATAGCTGACGCAAAATACAATAAACCAGATGTTATAAGGAAGGAAGAAAAAGTTGATATAGCTAAAAACACCTTATTGCTTAGTAATAACTTTAATTAATAATGCCACATTATTATGCGAGATACTACGTAGGTAGATGTAAACATTTCAGCTTTCAGTTTTATCAAGTTGTGGACCGACCTGCTTCAAAAGCTTACGCACAGATTTTCTGTTTAAAATTATATAAAAAATAAACTTTTGCTCTCAACTTCGTCTTCGTGCTATTTTTATAAATCCTTTTTGTTATTCTATGTCCTTTTTTAAGCTTGGTGCAAAATTTCGTTGAAAATCAATTCAGTAGTACTAGTCCAGGCAGGTAGTAGAGGCAGGTAGTAGAGTGCAGGCATAAGGAACTCTAATTAATCAACAACAAGCACTTTCGAATTAAAAATGTCACTTGAGATTCTTTGGACGGTTACGTAGGTACTAGGTATCATCAAAACGCGAAGCACTGTAGTTTCATGATAACGCGAGCATTAAAAAGTACGTGGGAATTAAAAAGTCCGTTATAAATATCACAATCAGACGTCTGACCGTAATATTATATTGATGTATTCGGATCAGCAATACAATCGCCGCCCACACATGTCGCATTCGTCGTCTGTTGGAACCATTAACATAGGAAGGCGTGTCTACTCCAGGTAGTACTATATGTATGATTCAACTTGCTATAGGTAAAGCTACTACAGAGCATTTTACTAATAGTAGGTACTACTCAATTTTGTAGCGCAACCGATCGATCCATTTTTTTCCTTTAACTTTTTGTCCTGTCATTATATATTATGTATTATGGAGAAATCTCAGGCATGCAGATTTCTTCACGATATTTTCCCTCATCCTTAAAACAACTGACATTGAATTGCTTAAAACTTACGTAATTAGTTCTCTTTAAATAATAATATAATTTGACAGGCTTACTGTTACTGTTTTTTTTTATTATATCTTACCTAGTCTTAATCTAATTTTGTTTCTAAAACTAGGCTAATTTTTTATAAACACAAGTATAAATTAAAAATTTAAAAAACCCCCGACATTCGCCATTTTGTGGCAGCGGCCATCTTGAATTTGCAATAATGCTATTCTACTAGTCAAGCCCTTTCATTTGATACCCATATTAAGGGAGTTGTGAAAAAATATGTAATCCGCCATTTTGTAACGGCGGCCATCTTGGACCGATTTTCTCCAAACATAGCTAACAACACTCTCGACTAATTCACCTTTCAAACAAAAAAAACCGCATTCAAATCGGTCCACCCGTTTGAGCGCCACAGGGGAACAGACACACACACACACACATACAGACACGTCAAACTTATAACACCCCGTCGTTTTCGCGTCGGGGGTTAAAAAAAGACGAGCTCAAGATTTTCTCGTGTCAAGACGATCGCAGCCTGCGGGCTGTTAAAGACACCGGAGCGAAATAAAAAATTTGCAACAATTCAAAGTGCAGATCTCGTTCACAAGTCGCGACCTCGAATTTTATTTCAACAGAAATAGACTTGTTTTGACGGCCTCTTGGCATTTTGTCACTACCTTGATACTAGTTCGAACAGATAGCGCCTGCAATAGAACGGTTTTTAGCATTCGAATGAACCTGCAATAGGTAAATAGGGACCTAATAGAAAACTTTTTAATTCAAATAAACTTTTACACGTGCTTTTGAATTGTCAATTGAATTTACCTCTGGTTCAGAATGCCGTTTCTACCGAGAAGAACCAGCAAGAAACTCGGCTCAACGATACGCAAGAGACGGATTCAATGTAAGATCGATCGATCCAAAGTGTGAATCTCAATCATAGATGATTCCTATTAGAATCTATAAGCTTGCTCACCCTACCGTTTTCTGCTATACTAGTTTTTTCCAAATTCGTCAAGATTTTTAGAGGTTCGCCGTATCCGAAACGATTCCTAGTAGAGATTAGGCGCTTGTTTACCGTATAGGAATATTCGTTGGTGCCTAATATTTTTTTTTTCCGAATCCGTGGAGAAACAAAGAAAACAAGTTTTATTCAATATCTTTTTCCTTTTTGAGTTTTTTTCTACTCAACTAGTTTTTTCGCGATTCATCAAGATGTTTTTAGAGTTTTGCCGTTTCTAAGTCTTCAAAACTCAACTACTCTTATAAAAACATTAACATTACATATTGTATGTAGGTAGGTATAATTCAATTAAATCTTATCGGAGAAGCGGTAAAGCAAATAACGACCCAACTATAATACGAGTTGAATGCGACTGTACTCTGACCACTTTCACGCTTGCCAGTGTGCGTGTTGTGTCGTCTGTTACAACGTGTGAACTGTGCATGTGTGCGCGGCCGACGACCTTGCTCTATCGGATAGGGGAATATATTAAAGTGTAACATGGCTAATATTGTACAAAAACACTAGGTGTGTAGGTATAAGTAATTCATATTAATTTCATCGCCGAGTTGAAACAAATATAATACGTTGAATGCGAATGTACTCTCACTACTTTCTCGTTCGCCAGTGTGAGTGTCTTGTGCGTGTGTGAGTGCGCGAGCGCGGCGGACGGTAACCTTGCTATCGACATAATTGGTTAAGGGAATATTAATCGAGTATCCATGCCTACTTCTCTTGTAACAGTGTCCTAACTCCTAGCCCGCCCTTTATCGAAGGAGGCTAGAGCACTGTACGATTTGTACAAAAATTATGTAAAGCATAGGTATTAGCTTCGTGAGGTGACCCGATGAGGGTGGCATGTTCATATTTAATGAAAAAACCCTCAATAAATATTGAAGATTAAAAAAAAAATCCATGCCTACTTCCATATTAACGCTAATAACATTATATAAATGCAAAAGTAGGTAGGTATGTCTGTGTGTCTGTTATCTTTTCACTGTTCAGTCCCTGAATCGATCTTGACTATAGGTAAGTAATAAAGGTAGCCTGCACTTTTTATTTATTTATTTTTTAAACAAAGAGTTTCAGCATTTTTGAGAAACCTTCATGAGGACAAATTCTGGTCTTTATATTCACACTTAGATAGCCAGTTAGTAGGCGTCATATAATTAAACTAAGGGGCTTAATTCAATATAATTTAATCGCCCAAGCGCGCGTGTTGATTGCGACTGTACTCCCTTTGCGTTCACATTTGCATGGGTGCGTGTCACGTCGCATCGTGTGATAAAATAATATGTTATGACGTCGCATGTGTGCGCGACCACCTTGCTATCGGTTAGGGGAATATTTACAGTCACATTTTAACGCGGCTAATATTTTTCAACAAACTGTAGGTAGATAAAAATCGAATATTGATCCGAATTGATCCAACAAGTACCTACTCTAGCGGCACGCTATGATGGCCGGTTTGACGTTTGTCCGCTCATGAAGTTCCGTATTAATTGATAACGACTTTGAAGGAAATAATTGTATTACTTTATTGACGATAGTGATGTGCAGAGATTCATAAATTTTATCGAATGTAGTTTTAGGTTTAGGACTCAAAATTTATTTATTAAATTGATTTCTTAAATGTATACAAGTGTAGAAAAATCAGTTTGCACCATTTAAGGGGTGAATGTACTTGTGAATATGAACAATTTTCACTATGTGGACAAACCTCTGAAATCGCAAAAAAATATCAATAAATTTTTAAAAATGGAATCTAATACGATCGTCACATAGGATCGCTGGCTAGCACAACTACTACCTCCGGCAAACTCGCGTCAATGCTCAATGCAAAACAAAGCAGTTTCGAATTGACGTTGCTTCGAAAAGTATAAACTGTCAGTGCAATGCGATTGTGATATAGTTTTGACCTGGCTTTGGATTTCAAATATTGATACTGCATTACTGTTGACCCTTGCTCGTTAATTTGGACTCTGTTCAAGCCCTTTGTTGTGGATTTCGTCGATATGACCGAACGTACGCAGAGAACTGTTCTAAATAGTCAGACACGTGAGTTCGTAATACGCCTTCGTAACTATTTCGATCGTGAAGCTCAAAATGGAGGGCCAATTTTACCTATAACGTCAGTGGTTGAACGCGTAGCTGATGCGCTTAATATTGGACAACGAACTGTTAGACGGATAACTAAAAAAAAATATGGCGAGACTGGCACAGAAGAAAATAAACTTCACACACCAAAAAAGAGAAAACGAGCAAAACCAGTCGTAGGCATCGATAGCTTTGATGCCGATGCTATCCGAAGACATGTTTACGGCTACTATTTACAGAAGGAGTATCCAACAAGAAAAAAGTTGGTGCATTCACTGAAGGAAGCTGGATTATTCTTCGGTGGGGAAAGTTCTTTAACGAAGATTTTGAAGACCATTGGATTTCGATACAAAAAATGTAACAAACGCAAAATATTGATGGAAAGATTTGATATAGCGATGGCAAGGTATACTTTTTTACGGCAAGTGAAAGAAATCAAAAATTGGCAAAATGTTGTGTTCTTGGATGAAACATGGCTTAATGCTAACCATACTGTAGGCCGTTCTTGGAACGATGACACAGCAGCATCTACTTCCAAAGTTCCTGTAGGAAAAGGATCGCGACTTATAATTTGTCACGCCGGAACCATCAACGGGTTTGTCGAAGGTTCTCTCATGGCTTTTGCGTCAAAAACCACTGGAGACTATCATGAAGACATGAATGGAGAAAAGTTTACTGAATGGTTTACCTCAATGTTGTGTAGCCTCCCTGAACCATCTATTATAATTATGGACAACGCCCCATACCACTCGATGCAAATTGACAAGCCACCTGCCCAATCCCAAAAGAAAGCTGATATCGTCGCATGGCTTCGTAAAAATGGCGTAGATGCAAACATGAATATGTTAAAAGCGGAATTAGTACGTCTTTTAAAAGAAAACAAACCAACCAAGATCCGATACGTCATTGACGAAATAGCATTAGAACATGGGCACAGAGTTATACGGTTACCGCCTTACCATTGTGAGTATAATGCGATTGAGTTGGTGTGGGCTCAAATTAAGGGATATGCTGCAAGACACAATACAGAACCCCCATTTACCACAAAAAAAATGCTAAAATTATTAGAAGAAGCTTGTGAACATGTGACTAAAGGAGACTGGGAAAAGGTTGTGAATAGAACTGTTAAATTAATAAGGGAAGATTATGAAAGAGATGTGAAAATACATAATATTATAGAAAACGAACATATAATTATTAATGTATGTGATGATAGCAGTGACGACAGTGAAAATAGTAGTATGGACGAATCTGATTAATTATGGCCTTTTGTGGCACCTTTTTTGGTATCTTTTGTATTCATATGTTTCTTGTGTGCATATAAAGTATGTATATTCATTTTCGTTCAAATATTCAGTTCGTTCAAATAAATTAAATAAACATATACATTTTTGTTTTATTAAACCTATTTAATCAGGTACAAAAACAAAACTTAATTGTTTTTTGTTCGAGAATAAATTGACATTCCACATCACTATTGTAATGTGTCAAACCGGCCATCATAGCGTGCCGCTATAATAGTTCAGAGGTGAAACAAATAACGCGTTGAATGTGACTGTACTGTCACTGCTTTCACGTTTGCGTGTGTGCGTGTCGGGCCGTGTACCGATGTGGACGGTGCGCATGTGCGCGCGGCCGGTGACCTTGCTATCGGCCCGCAGGCGGAAGCGCGCGGTCGTGTGAGGTGGTGTGAGTCAGCAGTCAGCACTCAGCCCGTCTGCTTTGGCTTGTCGGGAGTCGGGACTCAGGGGGGGCAACATTCGAATGAAAACCTATGAACCATTTTTATTTTTTTATAATTATTATTTTTATATAAAATACTCATACACATTGTTACCTGTGCACTATAATTTACCTGCCTAAGTAGTTGCCTAGTTGTATACCTACGTACTCTCATAGCTTTCTTGTTTAAACCAACGCAGCCTTATAGTTCCATGATTTAAACTGTATTTTTAAAATTTTAGAATTAGAACGTAGGTAGGTAGTTAGGTACCTATCTAAGTACCTATTTACGGATTACAAGTGCTTTTAACCGAATTTAAAGGATAATTAAATTACCTAATTACTAGTAAGTAGTAACGACCTCACGTTAATTAGATAAGGTTATTATGGTTATATTATCCACACGTTGAAAGAAAGAAAGGATTATTTTCTCACAAAGCGCAGCTGCATAAAATTCAAATTTCTCTTTCAATCCCGTTCCGATCGCGGCGACATTGAGGTCATGAATATACTTTTTATTTTTAATTATAAATTATTATTTCCGATATGCCCGCTCATTAGCATCCATACAAGTAAATAAAATGGAAGCGTTTGTCTGTGACGAAAAATCTTGGCACAGTGACACGATGAGAATGGACATGACGTATAACCCCCGGCACGTAAGTCGACCGGTGACCTTCAATTGCGCGCGGCGTCGTACGAGTGAGCGTGACACAATACGATTGGAAAGCCAATTAGCGCTTACGAGGGATCCGCGAGAGCTAATCAGTGCTTAGTGCTTACGAACGATCCCCACGCCCTCCCCGCGGGCCGCGACCCCTTCACACCCCGAGATACTTCATTTTCGACTTCTGCGCATTGAAGGTCACCGCTCGACTTATTTGCCGTGACTTGTACCTACATGTGAATATTTACATTTATTTCTAAATTTTAATTTTTTTTACTCAGCTGCTGAAAAGAAGCAATCGCTCAGGCGATAGTAGCCAATGAACGTTAAGCCTAAGTAGGTAAGGTAGGTATATTTCAGCAAAGTTATCTAATTAATAATTAATTTTATTATTCTTCCAATTAAATAATAATAAGCATTGGCACACAGTAGGCACCTACTAACGAATAGATTCTTCATTTTTAATTACCAGTAGAAACTAGAAACTAGTTGTTGTAAAAGAATCTCTAAATGATTTCCGGCACATTAGGCTAGGGTTGTCAACCATAGATTAGGAATACATTTTATATGATGGTAGGTATATCAATTTTTAACTATACAGTAGGTACTTATCATCCATTTTTTCATATTGTAATAATATCATGTGAAAACCTTAGCTTGCTAGCTTCAAAAACTTCTAGTGACAAGTATATATTTATGTGTGTATGTTTTTATATAGTGTTGTAAATGTGACAAAACTTTTATGTCCAATTAAAAAAGTACCTACCTTAATAGAGCTTTATTTTCCTCGCAAAAAGTTCGCAACCCTATTATGGGTATCTTAGCTAGGTTGATAGACCGGTTATGTACCGATTATTGTATTTAGTTTCAAAACAATCTAGAATAGTGAATTAATTTGAAATTCATCATTCTAGATTCTTATCTTATTTCGTTCTTTTATGTAGGAACTATTTATATTTACCCAGTGGCGTAGCGTACCTTGGCGGGGCCCCATATAAAAATTTGTTTGCGGGCCCTTATGAAGGGTAAAGATTTCTAACAAAAGAAAAAAAAACGTTTGCATAAAATTAAAAGCAATATTTGTTCATCATAATTATTTATCTCACTTTTTCTAAAATTTTTACAAACAATTCAAATTAAATATATACTCTCCTTGCCTTTTTTTTTCGGCAAACTGATTTATTAAATCATTTATAGCTGATGATGACTCTAGTTTTTCTAAAAATTCTGCCTCTATGTACAACTTTTTGGACAACATTTTTTGACTTCTGTCATTTCTGAAATAAACAAAAATTTGGGAAGTTTTTGTTAATTTTTGCTTACGCACGTCGGGGGCCCCCGTGGCTTGGGGGCCCCGTATAATTGGTACGGCATATACGGCGGTAGCTACGCCCCTGTATTTACCGGTACCTAGATAGTTACCTACCTGGTAATAAAAGTTATTGCTATGCATGCAAGCGGACCTCCATTGAACAATATGCTAAATATATTTGTGCGCGCAATCTTACCACTCTACAATGTACCTACTTAGTAGGCAGAAGGTATACCTCTATACATATAATATCATCATATATTTAGATATTTCCTAACTACTATTTACTTTATAGGTCTATATATTTTTACCTACTCTGTAGTCACTAAATTATTCAATATTCGCCCTAGGTATAACCCCCGGCACGTAAGTCGACCGGTGACCTTCAAGTGCGCGCAGCGTCGTACGCGTGAGCGGGACATAATACGATTGGAGAGCCAATCAGCGCTTACAAGGGATCCGCGAGAGGGATCCCCGCGACCCCCTCACACCCCGAGATACCTCATTTTCGACTTCTGCGCATTGAAGGTCACCGGTCGACTTATTTGCCGTGACTTGTACGAGTAGGTAAGTAGGTCTACGTACATTTAAACCATATTGAAACGTTATAGCACCCACGCCAACTAGGTATATGCTCGTATTTAGGATAAAAACATAAAACGACGATAAAAAAGCACAACAACAACAATCTTTAGTTTAAAATGTTTTAGTCTGATCACGATTCTAACTATTTTTTTATTAAATTCATATGATACTCATATCATATCATATTTTTTACATAATTATGTGACGGAATGCGCGTAGATATATGCGGAATCCAATCTGGCGGTTGTCTACTGGAGCACATCACTGTGACCCTAGCGGTTGTGTTGTGACACAATTCCCGCACGACACAGATATTCCAATCTTAATGCCTACCGTTATTCCGCTGTATAATGATATTCGTATATAATCAGTATTATACACATGGTATAATTAATATTATTCTTATGTCTTATAACTTATTGTCGATAGATATTTTTGGAGATAGACAAAGAGTGACATTATGAGATGGCTCATTTTTGCTAATCCATACTAGCCCTAGACCATACTTAATAATTATTATTAATGCAAAAGTAACTCTGTCTGTCTGTTACTCTTTCATTACCGTTAAACCGATTATCTTAATACCGTTAAACCGATTTTGACGAAGTTTGGTGCAGAGGTCTACCTTTGTAGTCCATTGTACCAAATATATCTTACAATTAGAAAAGGACTTAAGCTACTTTTTATCCAGGAAAATTATTTAAAAAAAACCTAAATCCACGCGGGCGAAGTCGTGGACATCCGATCGTTGCACTAGTCCTGCGTCTGATCCCTCTCCGATAGTGTCGCATTGCTGTCCCATTGGACTATGAGAGAGAGGGAATAGAGAATGCACATTTGTTTGTGCGCACACTATATAATATGCACTATAATAATATATCCTGCGTAATTGGATATTCTCCGTTGAGAATTGAGATTGGCCGTCGCGTCGTGGCCGGAAGAACATCTTAAAATAATTAATTTAAAATGTATCGAATTGTTCGTACACAGGGTGAGATTTCTAAATGTATCAGAGCTAGTAAGAAAATTAAAAAAGTTATTGTGTGTTAATTTAATATGTTACAAAATACACGGAATTTCATCGTAATCAGGTATGCATGTATACGTAAAATTTAGATCATCGGTTGCGGTCGTCTCCAATGATTTCCTCACAATGCATTAAAAATATTCAAATCGTGGCTTAGTTTGGATAATGCAATATTTCGTAATTTTGTCGCCTGCGAAACTTTTCCGTTGTAAATAGTGTTTTAAGGTTTTGTGTACGGCAGATTGTTTTTTGTGTTTTATTAATTTTTTTTTTATTTCGAATCGAAATTCAAATTTTTAATTAATATCTATTTAAAAAATATATTTTGAAAAACAGGTTAATGTTAAAGTAATTTTATTAGTTAATAGCCCAGTCAATTTAGACTTACAAGGCTACAATAATTCCCACCCGGCTGAAAATTGGTAGGATTGTTCAAAACACTATTATAAATGAAATGTGAAAAGTCCTCAAATATATTAATATATATATAGCTGCTCGTGCTGATTCATTGACTGACTCACTGATTGATCACCCCTCCTGTAAAATTTTGTATGAAAAATTTTTTTTTCACTAATGGTTTCGTATAGAGGACAAAAATTCATTCGGAACAAAAATATGGAGAGAGCTGATGATTGAGGATTTCGGAGACAGGTGAGCAGCACGCTTAAGGTATTGAAGATAGGTGGGGGGTGCTCGAACAAATGTCACTCGAAACGTCATCCAATTGGCAGATAGCTGAAAAAAAATTCAAAATGGCGAAAAAAAGATGGCCGCCATACAAATTTCATCGGTCTCCATCTCGGAGGGTATAAAAGATGGAAGAGTGGTTTCTTCGCAAAAGATGATGAGGATCCAAAGGTCTACTTGATGAATTGAAAAAATCAAAATGGCGGAATTTATTTTTCCATAGAAAATGTATGGCGAATATTGAAGAGACTACAAGTTGTAAACTATGCAAGGCTTTGATGCGATTCTTTGGAGAACTCTCAAAGAAAAATATGGAAAGACATGATGATTGAGGGTTTGGAAGATGGATGAGGAGCCCGGGCAGGGTATGTTAGATAGATGGGAGGTGCTCAAACAAAAATTACTCAAAACCTCATCCAATTGGCACTGAGCTGAAAAAAAAACAAAATGGCGGATTCAAGATGGCGGCTATACAAATTTCGTCAGAGTCTATCTCACCAAGCATAAAAGATGGAAGAGTGGTTTCTGGGAAAAAGATGATCAAGACCTAAAAGTCTACTTGATGAACAGAAAAAAACAAGATGGCGGAATTTATTTTTCTACACAAAAAAAAAATTATTGATGGAAAAATACGGAAAGAGCTGATGATCGAAGATTTTGGAGACGGATGAAGAGCACGGCGAGGGTATTGAAGATAGGTGGAACGTGCTCAAACAAAAACTACTCGAATCCTCGCGGTCCGCTTGCGGGCCGCGCACCCACGCGCCATACTAGTAATAAATATAAATCAACCATGATTTAGCACCACTTTTGACCAGGCAACCAAATACGGTTCGATTAAGAATAAAATAATCTTTCATTTGACATATAATTCGTTTAAATAACAGATGAGGGTAGAAATTTCTAAGGTGGGATCTCCTACTAAGAAGAGTATTTAGTTACAACTTCATTTGAATAAAACAACATTCTCGTTGATTTCGGATAGCGAACCTTCAAACATGATGTACTTAAGTCGTAACTCGTAACCTCGTAACACCTAATATTAAAAACTATAATAATATTATGTACTCGTATTTCCAGCAGATGTGCGTAACTATTCGAAGCTTAATTAAAAAACTTAACATGCTGATTGCATTGCAAAACGCGTGTGCGCGCGGCCATTTCGAATTTCATCCATTCACATGGTCTGACCCCGAGTTGTTTATAAAAGTAAAAGGCCGGCGCGTAGTAGAGTACAGTATACCTGTATTACTAATTCCCCGGAATTCTGACAGCTGTCATTGTAATTTACAGATGAATTATTTGTATGGAGAACAGGGTTAACATCTACGAAGTACGATTTTACACTGACACACTGACAGCAATAGAAAACAAAAGAAGCACATTGAAAAAAATTATTCAAAAATGGATGTCGAATGACATCACCATAAAGTGTATGTCAGGCATTTGTCATATCTACATACGGCAGTTGATTTGTATTTGCATAAGTTTTGATTTTTTTATCTTTTTTGTGGGAATTGTTTTATCTCTGAATTCCAGGGAATTAGTAATACGGGTATAGTTACAGTCCATATAACCAGAGGCTACATTATGCTAAGAACGATTTTTTGCCAGGTTTTCTTTAATGGCTTAAGAAAAACGGTCGAAAATTGACGAAAAATTTATGTCCATGGCCATTAACATTATAACCCTATTTGGTACAAAATTGTTAGGTTAGTAAAATGTAACTTCTGTATTAATATGGACTGTAACTACTAACTACTGTACAGTGATACAGTCCATACATATTTTTTTTGTTTGCTTTCTGAGGTTGGTAAGGTTTATCTTTAACCCTGAATTCGTCTTGTAGGATGTTACAGCAGCAAACATGTATCACTCCATCAGACAAGCTGTGCTGTCGAGCGAATTTAGCTTTGTAATGCCTCGTAAAAAATCATCATCCCTGCTAATTATTTTATAAATGAATACAAACAAAAAAAATGTGGAAATTTAATACATTACATCAGTCACCACAACTCCATAATGAGAGAATCATCCACATCAAAGAAAGAATACCACCATCGTTTCGTTTAACTAATATATTCGTTAAATTATGTAAAAAAAGGTTCTTTTTCGCTCGCCACAGCCCGCGTCTCTTGCGGCGAAAGCAAAAATTCATCCGCGGAGGTTTCGCAACGGTTCAGAGTCAGACATTCGAAATTCGATTCCGAGAACGCCATTACGAGTGACTCACTCGAGCTGGAACAGGTCTGTGTGGCGCCCGCCGCGTGTAAAGGTGCGATTACATTGTTATTGAAACGACCTTGACGCTTGAAGGGCTAGCTAATGACATGTTTAAAATTAACCGATCCAAATACTCAAGGTTCCTAATTTACCTCCCTATCTTGGTGCGTTTTTTTAGCTATAAATTACAATATTCCACTGTTAAATTACTTCTTAGCTTTAAGGTGCTTTAAGCTTGTTGGTAAGAGATCGCTCTTTAGCGATAAGAGCTCTTAACTCATATGATTTTATTTTTGTAATCTTTGTGTGTTTTTATCGTGTAGATATATCATAAATGCGAAAGTTAGTGTGATATATCATAAATGCGAAAGTTTATGTGTATTGTATGTGTGTATGTTTGTTACCCTTTAACATCGCAACTACTGAACCGATTTGACTGGGAATAGAGATACATTAGACCCTGGAATAACTTATAGACTACTTTTTATCCCGGAAAAAGTGTTCCTATGGGGCTTACATAGATATAGACTTCCAAAAAGGCGATAGATGGTGCTGATTGTTCTTAGGTAAATCACGCTCACATATTAGGTAACACATTATTGCAATAGTTGCATGCATTTGTATGCGTTTGCATCATCGATGTTTTGCATGAATTTACTGTTGTTCTCTTTGCTCAGTTACTCTTACTCTTAGAAGATTCTGTTCAAATATTTTTATGTGAGCACACATTAACGCTGGTAACGCCGTGTGGCGCAGCTAGTTATCAACTAATTACCTGTCTACTAGAGGGCACGGGTCTCATCTCAGAATGAGAAGGGTTTAGACCGTAGTCCACCACGCAGGTCACCCTGACCCTGACCTGACCCGGTGGACCCTGAGATTGTCCGAGGCAGGCTAGCTTTCTTTGGTGTGGCAGGGTGCCCGTTCTATCACCTTCTACGAAAACTCTCCTGGCGTTTTGAATGAATAAATTATTTGTGTTATGAACTTGATCTGTGTTTATCAATTAATTCACCAGTGATTACGAACTTGAGTCTTGAAGATATAACAGCGGCTTGATAGACTTCATACACCTTTGAATACATTATGAAGAAAACTCACTGGCGTGCGAGTTTCCTCATGATGGTTTGCGAAACGCACAAACTTCGAAAAGTTAAAGGTGCGTGCCGGGGATCGAACTCGCTCCCCCCCGAAAGGGAGGCCACTAGGCTATTACCGATATCATTATTACGTACACTAATAGATTCCACATGTTTGGGGGGGGGGGGGAGGGGGTGAATAAAAATTTTAATTTACACTTGTTATTCATGTATAGTCAGCACTCAGCATTAGCATAACTACTTACCTACACGGATTTACATTAAATAGGAATTTAAAAGTTGTAAAAACAAAATTTCTTGTTCTAAATTTAAATTGCTCATTCAGCTCGGGTTAAAAGCTTTGAATACCGTAACGTGCAGTCAATTACCGTATTTACTGAACTCGGTGCCGTTAGGTGTTAATCATGAACGTGCCTTTACAACGTCTCGCGAACTAAGTAGGTAGCAGGGTAGGTACGTACCTTTTGTTTTGACTCACTCAAGATTCTGGGAGCTACTTACGTTTCCTTCCTCCTCTTTGGGTCGATTCCCCTATACTGAGGGTCGTGATCAATGATCTCAGCAGAGTTTCTCAACAGGTGGGCCTAAAAATGAACATGAGTGAGACGAAGATCATGTCTAATGCTCATGTTCCGCTCCACCCGGTAATCGTTGAGAACTCGGCACTAGAAATTGTCGACTATAAATTATACCTGAGACACATGGTACCTAGGTCCAATTTTGAGAAAGATCAACCGCCGAATCCAACTCGGCTGGGCAGCGTTCCGGAAACTTTGATGTTATTTCATCCAATATCGCTGTGTCTAACGACGAAAGTCTTCGAACAGGGCGTGTTGCCAGTGATAACTTACGGATCCGAGACATGTTCGCTAACAATGGGCCTCATAAGAATGCTCAGGGTCACTCAGCGGGCGATGGAAAGAGCTATGCTCGGAGTATCCCTGCGGGACCTAATCAAAAATGAGGAGATCTGCAGAAGAACTAAAGTTACCGACATAGCTCATCGAGTCGCGAAACTGAAGTGGCAATGGGCGGGGCACATTGTTCGAAGAACCGATGGACGTTGGGGTCCCAAGGTGTTTGAGGTGCTCGTCTGCATTCCTTCTCCTGATTCCTGATTACTGACCTATTCAGGCTTGGTTAAGAGAGTGGTTAAGAGGAGTAGAGTATACAGTCGAATTCTTATATTTTCCGTGCGGGTTTCATCAAACTTCAGTGTTATGTCTCCATCAAATTGTTAGCCTATTCGCTATTTTTTCGTTGACACAACAATCTACCACTAACTTATATTAGCTTTTAGCTTTAAAGCTTGATGATTGAATCATACAACAATTTCCGGATCGTTTTTGTCCTATT
Source organism: Melanargia galathea (assembly GCA_920104075.1). Classification (NCBI taxonomy): domain Eukaryota; kingdom Metazoa; phylum Arthropoda; class Insecta; order Lepidoptera; family Nymphalidae; genus Melanargia; species Melanargia galathea. The sequence goes on along the minus strand of OV049863.1, from coordinate 4,586,870 downwards.
CCATCCACGAGCGCCAATTGCCTTAGTCATTGACTTAATACATAGGTACCTCCTTGATAGAGTTGATAATATAATATACTCGTAAATGTATTCACACTAGTTGAATCGGCCCGGCTTCGCAAGGATGGGCTTTTCTTATAGAGTAAGTTCGATTATGTTTTAAGTAAACCCTCTTCGTAAAATGTTTTAAGGGAAGTCTCTGTATTTTCCAACTTGACACGTAAGGAACAACCAAAAGTGAATAAAGATATTTTCATGCCCACAAAAAATTACATCTACCTAACAAATTATTACCAGGGTATGGAAAGCAGTTCCGTGCCGTTGTTCCGAGCTTCCTACCTCCACTTGAGTACCCAAGACTAGGCCAGCGCGCTCCAACCTAGACCCCATGCATTGCTTTTCCTGAAACATGATTGTCGTCAAAAGAACATTCCGCGCAGACAGTTACTTACGCCGTCAACTATGTGGTCGACCTACTTAATATTCTACCCTTAATAAGGGTATGTATGTATATTACTATTTACTACCTAATTACTTAATGTGAAGTTACAAACACCCATTTCCGCGAAATGTCCTAAAGTGCTTCCTGCTTACGTTCGATAAAAGCCCGCCGAGATGTCAACCTTCGCGGAATGCTGCGGCGACCCATTTCCCGCAACGCTCCCGTATACCAGCCCCCCACCCCTCCCCCTCATTCCCCCTCCCTCTACCCACACCTCCCCGCCATCTCGTGCAAACTGCAAATGCACCAATGCCATGCGCCGTCCCTTACACGTCACCGGGTACCGGTCTTGTGCCCTCGTTGCGTTCGATTCCGTGTTGCGACAATGATTTTATCCTAAAGGTATACCTAGTAGGTACCTACCTACCAGTGGCGTGAACTTTATAAAGGCAGGAAAGCACTGCTTACCTTAAGAAAAGCAATGCTCGAGTGAAACGATAAACGAAGGAGCAGTAGAAATTTTAATAATACCGATTGTATACCCTGGCTTCAAACCACACGAGTAGAAATTGGTAATCTACCCGTGTGTTCAAACCATGTGCACGCCACTGCTGCCTTACTACCTATCGACCTCTGTACTATGTACCTCTTACTCTAGAGTCTAAACCTATTAGAGCATACTCTGACTTTTCTTAAAGTTTAGTCAGAGTTAAAACGAGACTGATTTATGTCGGGGACGACGTGTTTGTGTCCCGTTTGAACTCTGTCTCAAGTGTAGGTAAATCAGGCCCGTTGCACTTTGACTGGCCCGTTGGCGCGGTTGGCAGTGATCCTGCCTACCTCTCCCGGGTCGCGGGTTCGATTCCCGTCCCGAGTGTGGGTGTATTTATGTAAGTATGTAAGTATGTATTATGTATTTATACATTTATTAAATATTTATATGTGTAATATATGTAAATATGTATATCAGTCGGTTGTTACCTATAACACAGGCATTAAGTTGCCTACTTTAGGAACAGCCGACTGTGTGTGTATGTGTGTATAATTATTTATTTATTTAAAATATCAGAGAACGATTTATAGATCTCAGTCTCGGGGTTAGATCTATAGAGCGTTGTCTGACTCTACTCAGACAAAGCTCAGAAACAAACAAACAAAACAGATTTACAGAGTTAAAAAGACTCAGATATTGGCGTCAAGGGGCATACCTATATTTATTTAAGTCACGTGTTAACTTTCTTGTCTGAGTAGACTCAGAGTAAAAGTCTGTTCGTTTACTTACGGTCAACGTTCGTTTACTTACGGTCAACGTTCGTTTACTTACCACGTTCGTTTACTTACCACGCTGGCCAAGTGCGGATTGGCAGACTATTTGGAGATTCTGTTTTATTCTTAGAATAGAAAAAAAATTACAAAGTGTAAAAAATAATAACAAGTGTAAATTAAAAATTTAAAAAACCCCCGACATTCGCCATTTTGTGGAGCATCTTGGATTTGCAATAGTGCTATTCTACTAGTCAAGCCCTTTCATTTGATACCCATATTAAAGTTGTGAAAAAATATGTAATCCGCCATTTTGTAGCGGCGGCCATCTTGGACCGATTTTCATCAAACATAGCTAACAACACTCGACTAATTCAACTTTCAAACAAAAAAAACCGCATTCAAATCGGTCCACCCGTTTGAGCGCCACAGGGGAACAGACAGACACACACAGACACAGACACGTCAAACTTATAACACCCCGTCGTTTTTGCGTCGGGGGTTAAAAATAAAAGCAGAATAATAAGAGCACCTGCGCCTGTGTGACACTATGTCACCGAACGGACTTTACCTACGTTGTACATATCTTTATGTTAGAGTCTACTGTCTAGACTCTAGACTTCCAAATTATCTCGTGTACCAGCCATCTTGACGCTCACTAGACTCTGGTAGACAGTAAGCCGTCTGCAAATTGCAGTTCTATTTCAGTTGATGCAACTATTTAATATTGCATCTGCGATGCAGTCGGCGTAACGGTAAACGGACTGACTTTAAACTAAAGGCAACTTTACGTTCAACGCCTGAAGAGCAACTTATCGTAAGGAAATCATCTTTGCACATAAATTAATTATTATTTAAAATCTAAAGAGAGTAACTGCAGTATGAGGTGTTTCTATAAAGTTTCACAAAATATCGAAGTAGGTAACCCGACGCTGAGTTGCCTACAAGTAACTAGCAACGGGCACACAAGGAATTTCCTTTCCCTAGTTTTTGCACCGGTACCACAAGGCTATTTGTTTCAAGAGCTGCCGGACAATTTATTCGAGAGGGTTTTCACAGGTTTCAGTTTTCATAAAAACGTGACAGATATGGTACCTACCACTAATATTGTAAATGCGAAATTGTGTTGCCTACATCGATGGTTGCATATTGGTTTGTCCTTCAACCACGCAGCAACGGATCGACTTGATTTTTTGCATATGTAAAGTTATTGATCTAGAAAGTGACATAACTTTTCATCCCGGGAAAACAAAGGATTTCCGCGGGATTTTTAACAACCTAACTCCACGAGGAAGGCGCGGGCTAAAGCTAGTGTTCCATAAAATAAAGATATCCTTAATATAAAACAATATTATGGTATAAGGATCACGATAATTTGCATAACACTGAACCATACAATTTGTATGAAAAAATTGCACATGTAAAAACACTTCGAGCAAATCGTTGATCAGCTCTTCGTCTATTTACGAGTGATTCATTGCCGCTAAAAGATAAATGTATGTTGAATTAATTAATGCTTTGACCCGAATGATATCGACCGCGCCATTCCAAAACGAATACCAAATTCCAATCGCCCCGTCGAAAAACATTGGAATTTAGAACTGAGGAAAACATTATTTTCATAAATAACTAAATACAATTAAACGTCCCACTACTGGGCACAGGCCTTTTCTCTTATTGGAGAGAGTTATTTAGAGTTTTGACCTGGCACGCTGCTCTAGCCTCCAATGATAGTGATAATATCTGGAAGCGACGGCTTAATGTGCTCTAAGCACGGGGGTCAAATGCACCGCCAACTACAAACTCCGGGTTAAATTTTCTTTACAGAAAATCACAATAGCTATTTTTGGCCCGACCCGACCGATTTGTTCCGACGGGATTTGAATTTTGAACCCAGGACCTCGAAATACTATGTGAGAATCTATGATATGAGGAAGTCATTGCATTGATTCGATACACAATATGACTCACTGATTTGAGCAAGTATTCGTTGAATCAACCTTGCCATCAGCCAAATACAGAGTAGGAATACGTACAGAGGTTACTGTATTCTTGATACCTGATTAAATTTTGACAGACCATTAATCAATATTGCCGTGTAAATCATGCGTACATACATGGTCGGTGTATAAGTTCACCCGAGCTTGGAATGTTGCAACGTCGAGCGTTGCAACTTGCAACATTCTGTTTGAGTCAGAGAGCAATGTGATGCCCGATACAGACTCGCGAGACGCCACCTAGAGACTCTCGCGAGATGCCTCCTAGAGACTCGCGAGACGCCTCCTAGAGGCTCTCGGCCCGAGTCTTTGCGAGTGGAGGCTGTAAGAGTGCTACCCATCCAGACTCGATCCTCGCGTCCTTTGATTCGCGCCCGAAAAACCTCTCGCCTCGCCTCGCTGTCGCTCCATACAAAGTTGAGTGACAGTGAGGTGGGCGAGTGGAGGCTGCAGGAATGCTAGCCATCCAGACTTTAGATCCTCGCGTCCTTTGACTCGCGCCCGAAAAACCTCTCGCCTCGCCTCGCTGTCGCTCCAAACAAAGTTGTGCGACAGTGAGGTGGGCGAGTGGATGCTGTAGGAATGCTAGCCATCCAGACTTTAGATCCTCGCGTCCTTTGACTCGCGCCCGAAAAACCTCTCGGCTCGCCTCGCTGTCGCTCCATACGAAGTTGAGCGACAATGAGGTGAGGCGAGGGAAGACGAGGGGACACGAGGGCACCGTCCTCACTCTCGCACTCGCATTGCCTCATGTAGCCTCGTGCCTCGTGGAGAGTCTGGATCGGGCATAAAGTACTGCTACGCTGTTTGGAGCTTGCTCGTCGAGCTTGTATCTGTGTGGAGACCTATTTTCAGAGATTGACTTGAGTATTTATATCATGTGATCTTTGGAACATGTCAGGTGCGAAATTCCAAAACATAAAATCACGTATCTAATTTGTTATCAAACATGTAAATAATAATCAATTAAATATTTGATTTTTATGACCAAGATACGCGTGGTGTAATTTTGTTTTTCAAGAGCTTATCGTGCAGTGTAGATTTTTTTTTAAATATTTTGAAAATTAAGAGCAATTTACGAGATTATATTTTAATTAATCGTGCGATTTCTTTGCTTAGACCTTAGATTAGTCTCCGCTATGCGGACGTAGCAGAGGCCAATTCATAATCTAAGGCTTAGACTTACGAGTATACATATAATATACCTAATCGTATTAGGTGAATAATATTTTATTCGAAGTTAATATTAGTATTTTTGCGAATAAATCGATTAGTCACCGATTTATATTCTGCAAACGTTGTTCGAAGGAAGTCTCAAGGCGGAAGGACATGTGTACTAACAATGACATTATGACAACTTTAATGCAATTTACGAATCCAACGTACGTTCTCTGCATTATAAAACAAAGCTTTTTGGCGATTCTTGTCCGAAATTACGTTATTTTGGTTAGTAAATAAGTGAAGATAGTAGTGATAGGTCTGTTTTATTTTCTTGAAACTAGAATTGATCGTTTTTACCCTACTACGGGAGGGCATAGTATCTATCAGTTACGTGTGTTTATTTATTTATTTGTTACTAGAAAAAGCCCGCGGCTTCGCCCGCGTGAATTTCGGTTTTAAACAAATCCCGAGGGAATCGTGGATTTCCGGTTCCCGTTCCCTCTCCCTTTTCCAACCTGTATAAGTGTATACCTACTATGAAGGAAGTTCGCTATAGTAATCTACCTATAGATATAGCTATAGATTTTCAAAATCCCGTGGGTACTGTGGATTTTTCCAGGATAAAAAGTAGCCTATGTTTTAAGTCAGGGCATATTCTATCCACTCAAAATTTCAGCCTAATCGATTCAGTAGTTGCGGCGTAATTGAGTAACAAACATCCAAACATCTAAACATCCAAACATCCACACTTTCACATTTATAATATTAGTAAGATTCGGTTCCCTACAGCTTGCGAATCCGCTTGGTTTATTCCATTCCAAAAGTCACCTGAATTCCTGAATTATTGTTTCCTGAAAATTTTTCCTTGCATTTTCACACTAGTTGGCGGTCTTCCAAATTCGACGTCTGACTTTTAATTGGACGTATTTTGTCTGACATTGCTTTTGAAGAGAATTTTAAAATCTTCCGACTTTCCAAACTGCCGCCTTCAACAGTAGTACGAGTATTTTACTCGTATTTATTTATAACTAAAGTACTTGACTAAAAGAGACCTTTACTGTTAATTAAATGGAGTATGTGACACTGCAGTATGTTAAATAACAAATACTTAAGTACTTCAATAAGATGTCTTCAAATTAGGAACACATTAAAGTTTACTTGCGTTCACCTGATTTTATGCGTCGTTGTGTCGTCTACAATCTTTAACTTGAAAGCAGACTCATAATACTTATTGGTTTCTCATAACTCTCAATTGGTTTCTCATTCGAACCAGTGGTAGATTCAATTTGACGATTCAAAAGTACTTGTAAAAGTTTACTTCACTACATAGTATAAAACAAAGTCGCTTTCTCTGTCCCTATTTCCCTATGTCCCTATGTCCCTATGTCCCTATGTCCCTATGTCCCTATGTCCCTATGTATGCTTAAATCTTTAAAACTACGCAACGGATTTTGATGCGGTTTTTTTTAATAGATAGAGTGATTCAAGAGGAAGGTTTATAAGTAGAAAAATTGGGCCCAGTAGGTGGCGCTAAATGCGGGCAGGACGACGTCTGCCGGGTCCGCTAGTATTTGAATAAAAAACTTTTCTATTCTATTATATTCTATTCTATAACTGCCTCTAATCAGAGTAATAAATCAGAACAGCCACTTCGATAAGAATATGAACAGACTCGATATCGAGAAGAGCAACTGAAAAGTTTCTTGCTGGTTCCTCTCGGTAGTCCGAATCAGTTGAATTCTTATTGACTATTCAAAAGCACTTGTAAGAGAAAAAATCAGCCAAGTGCGAGTCGGGCCTCGCTCTTTCAGGGTTCCGTACATAATTATGAACAATATAATATTTTGGGTCTAAGAAATATTTAATTTCCGAGCTAGACATCGCAACAAACCGTGAAAGAAAAACCCAAAAAAATGTTCGTTTATTTTGGTCACAGCTTATAAACTATTTAATAAATCATTGTTTTCAGTATTTGTTGTTTAAATAGAGCATATAGTACATTATATACTGAAATATCATATTCCCAACTAGTTTAGTTTTTGAGATAGCCCCCGTCACAAAAATGGTCTAAAACTGACAACTTTGATGCCCTCCCATTCCCTTATTTTTTGAGATAAAAATTAAAAAAATATATATTTGTACTCTACTTAATGAGCTCTAAACAATGATACCCCACAAGCTAGGGTAAAGAAATTTTTTTTTTTCCGGCTCCTTTTTCATGTATGGGAGCCCCCCTGAAAAATAATTTAATTCAATTTCTAATTCAATATTTGATTTTGGGTTAACGTTTTACACTAAATACCAAAATTTCAGGTTTGTAACTCATTTCGTCTGCGAGCTAGAGACCTGTGACCGGCGGACAGACGGACAGACAGCCGAGTGACATTAATAGGGCTCCGTTTTTTACCCTTCGGGTACGGAACCCTAAAAAGGACCAAGGTCAATTCGACCATATGTATGTAATTTTATTGGAACTGTAAAATATTCACATTTGATAAATAATCTAAAAGAGCTTCCAATTGAATATATATTTCACCTCCGAATCTCCGAAACTATTGATCAGATTGTGACTATTCTTTTAACTTTCTACTTAAACTTAGAGAACCGTGCAAGTTTCATCAAAATCGATTCGGTAGTTTCCGAGATATGGACTGTAAAGTCCGTTTTACTTGGATTATGGCTATGGGTTGAAGACGTTTGTAGCTTTTTATACGTGAGTGACGTCAGTAGAATAGAAATACATAACTATATGTATAAGTCGAATTAATTAATCAGATTTCAGATGTGTATACCTAGTCTGAATGACAGGGCAATATCGGCAATCATAATAATAAAGCCGAGGTCGAACGGTCGATATTCAACACGTATATTTCGATTTGTCACGCGTCTCTGTTTCAACCTTGTTGAAATATAATATTTATCTTATAACAACAAAAAAAAGACAAAAAACGAATAATATTAATTTATTTCGCCTGTTTGTTAATGAATTCCTGTACAGCACTGCATGGAGCATGTTATAAGAAAACGGATATGAATTTTATGTTTTAAGCAGGGACTGAAAGCGGTAGAGCATACCGGTACATACCACCGTTATCATACCGGTAAAAAATAGGTACCTAAATCTCAACCTTTATAAAAGATACCTTTATTTAACCGGTTTGCGATTTCGGTACCGAAAAAATACGAAAAGGTGCGCGCGCGGGGGGTGAAGAACTTGGCCACGCCCACGTGCCGCGCGCCGCGCGTCCCCCGCTTCCCGTCGGTTCCTGTGTTAAAACGTAAAAGTACTATTTATGTCACGCACCAGCACGCGGACGCGCTGATTGATCTACTTTGCTAATAATTTTGATTGACTTTGAAGTTTGAAGTTGAACATAACAGTATCTTGATATTCAAACAAAAACTTAATAAGAAAAATAAATCCTAGGTAGTTACTTCGATAGGTAGTAAATTGAACTTAAGTACCTAAATTATTATTTATTATTGTACCTAATTGGAAATGGGACGTAAAAGAAAAAATGCCGTTTACAGTTTTTTTTCGTTCGATAAAGAAACTAATATGTCGACTTGCCTTGTGTCTGGTTGCACAAAAACTCTTAAAGTAAGTACCTATCTAGTTACATATTATTATTACACCTATTTAAATAAGTTTGGAACCCCAATTTATTTAACCTAGAATTATCGATGTGAGTGAATAAGGACTTTTCTTTTTAATCCCCGACGCAAAAACGACGGGGTCTTCTCTTCGATCACGGAAAAATAAGGTCTTATAAGTTTGACGTATCCGTGTGTGTGTGTGTGTATCTGTCTGTCTGTTCCGTCGTAGCGCTTAAACGGGTGAACCGATTAGAATGCGGTTTTTTTTGTTTGAAAGGTGAATCAGTCGGTATTGTTGTATACTACTATACTAGCCATGTTTGATGAAACTCGGTCTAAAGATGACCGCCGCCACAAAATGGCGGATTATATATTTTTTTCACAACTCCCTCAATATGGGTATCAAATGAAAGGGTTCGACTAGTAGAATAGCACTATGCGAATCCAAGATGGCCGCCACCACAAAATGGCGAATGTCGGTGGTTTCTTAAGTTTTTAATTTATACTTGTTATATACTTACCTACTAGATACTAGATGGCCCGGTGAACTTCGTTTCACCTACAATTTATCTACCTATCCTACTATATATAATATTATAAATGTGAAAGTGTGGATGTTTGTTAAGTACTCAATCACGCCGCAACTACTGAACCGATTTGGCTGAAATTTTGAATGGAGATAGAATAATTATGCTCTGACTTAAAACATAGGCTACTTTTTATCCTGGAAAAATGTACAGTTCCCACGGGATTTTGAAAAACCCGAAATCTATAGCTACAGCTATAGGTAGATTACTATAGATAACTTTCTTGATAGTAGGTATAAAGGTTGGAAAAGGGAGCGGGAACGGGAACCGGAAATTCACGATTCCCTCGGTATTTGTGCAAAATCGAAATTCACGCGGGCGAAGCCTCGGGCATTCTCTAGTATAATATATAATATGAATTGCTGTTCTTCCACTCTATGCTTGGTACCTACAACATGCATTCATAATGGACAGTATTTACCTACCCAAATCCCCATAGGGGGCAAGGACAAGGTTTAGTAGGTGGGCAAGTGCCAAGTACCCTAAGGACTAAGGAGCTGAGATTCGGAGATTACAGTTGATACAGTCTATGCTTGGTACTTACTTACCTACAACATGAATTCATAATGGACAGTTCCCAGATCCTCATAGTTTAGGTGTTCAGCAAATTAAATCGACAGCAGCTGAGTCCTAATTAGGGCTTCCATTACGTAATTACGGACTTATTTTAGGACTTTCACAATTCCGTAACTGAAGGGTAAAATTCCGTAACTACATGGTTTTTGATTTATTATATTTGAGACCATCCCAAATAGCAGAACAACTATTAAAATCATTGAAAAATTTACCAACAAGTATAAATTAAAAATTTAAAAAACCCCCACATTCACCATTTTGTGGCGGCGGCCATCTTGGATTTGCATAGAACTATTCTATTAGTCAAGCTCTTTCATTTGATACCCATATTAAGGGAGTTGTGAAAAAATATTTAATCCGCCATTTTGTAGCGGCGGCCATCTTAGATCGATTTTCATCAAACATAGCTAACAACACTATCGACTAGTTCACCTTTCAAATAAAAAAACCGTATTCAAATCGGTTCACCCGTTTGAGCGCTACAGGGGAACAGACAGACACACACACACATACACACACAGACACGTCAAACTTATAACACCCCGTCGTTTTTGCGTCGAGGGTTAAAAAATAAATGAGAAGAAAAACATTTTCCCATACAGAATATTCATTGGTTTGGCAACTGTCAAACATTTAATGTTCATCCCGTCGATACGGTAAACCTATATAATTCTTCTGTACGTGAGTTTATCACCTAACTCCTAAATGGCTGGATCAATTTGGATGAAATACAGGGTATAAGGAGACCGTTACCGAAAACTTAGCGCTATTGTTATTATACCTAAACACAATCTTATAGGGCAGATATCGGCGTCGGCGCGAGCGTGGTTTCGTAGGTATCTAACGTTACGTAAATAGGTCACGCAAAGTTCGTTGACCTCCAGCGTCAACTGATTTTATTTTAATCACGCAAGAATTACGTAACAAACTTTTACAAAATACAACAAATAAGTTTTTTGCAATTACAGTTCTGTTTAACCCTGCAAAACGGGTATTGCATAAAAAGTGCAATTTTTTTATTGTTAAAAAATTTTTTTTTTAAGTCTTTTTTAGTGATATCTTATCAGTAATCATCAGTACTATCACCTGTCTTTGTTACCGAGAGCGGTCCCCTAACACCCAGTATAATATCTACTATTAAGTATCGGTCATAGTATGCAGGAAATCGGTTATTCGCGTAGTATGACCGGAGTCTATATTGTACGAAAATTCCATTTCACGCTACGGATCTCTACTAAGTACATTTTATTACATAATATTACCGGACACACTGTGCGAACAACGTATCTGTCGCTTAGTTTGCTTTATAAAAGTAAATTATAATTATATGAAATACCTAAATAATAGAAATAGCATGACGTAGAGGCATGCAGCCGCTGATCTGCGACAGCACGCTACTACATCTTACTATTTTTGTGACGTGACGGAATTTTCGTGTAATGTAATTCCGTAGCATTGCTGTCTCCTAACCAAGCGTCCCTATCTTGTATTGTATTCGATGCATATTGCATAGCACTAAATACACTTTTTTTTAGGGTGAACATGGAACTAATCTCTTGTATCACCTTTCATCTAACCACGCAGAAGAATATAATATTGTTAAAAGACGTAACCAAATGACACAAAATACGATTGAAGAGGATGAGGAAAATGACGCAAATATTAACAACATTCCTAGCACTAGTTCGGATAGTACCAATATTAAAAAAGGAACACAAAAAAGAATCGATTATCTAAAAAATGAATGTATCAATTTAGTCACCGTACATGGAAGACCTTTTGCATTGATGGAGGATTTAGCATTTAAGAATATTTTAAGTATGACATCAGTAAATTCACGACATTTACAATCCATAAATGCACATTCAATAAGAGATTTAGTGTCAGTAAAAGCCGATGAAAAAAGACAAGAAATTTCTTTGAAATTAAAAAACAAACTTATTGCATTGAAAGTAGACAGTGCTACTTGTCATATACGTTCATTTTTTGGCATTAACGCTCAATTGATCGAAAATGGGACAATAATTTTGCTGAGCCTCGGCGTAATCGAATTAAATGCACGAAGTACTTCTGAATACTTAAAAGAAAAATTACTCTATGTTTTACGTAAATACAATGTGTCAGTAGATCAAATTTTCACAATTACTACAGATAATGGGGCTAACATGATAAAAATGACTAAATTACTTCAAAATATACAATGCAACAGTGCTTCGATACTAAACAATGATGACGATAACGATGACGATTCAGATATTTCAGATGAAGGTAATGTAAATGATGCCGATGAAATCATTCAAGTCCGTTTAAATAATGAAACAATAAATGCTGAAAATGTCGTCGAAAACTATTGTGTGTCGTCAGTCCGTTGCGCCGCACACACTCTTCAGCTTGCGATCGAAGATGCGTTGCGCGAGGACGAAGCACTTTATGTAATAGAGGAAGCACGCAATATTTCTCGACGTCTCAGGACGCCTACCATGCGAAACCTCTTAAAAGCAGCCAAGAAAAAACAAGCTTTACTTGATTGTACTACACGCTGGAATAGTACTCTGGAAATGATGCAACGTTTAGTGGAATTGAGAGACTGTTGCTCAACAACTCCTGGCGAGATATTATACGTTTCCACAACATCTTGGAATGCCATTGAGGATATTATACAGTCTCTCATTCCATCTAAAATTCTGTCAAAAACCCTTCAATCGGAGCAGCTCACATTTGGTGACTTTTTTTACTACTGGACCAAATGTGTACAAGATACAACAAAAATTCTTGTACCACTCGCTCAATACATATGTATGCATATGAGATCAAGGCAAAAACTACTTATGGAAAATAAGACTTTTATAAGTATACTGTATTTGGATCCTAGATTCCAAGTCATGCTGTCACCAGAGGACATGGCAACTGCTGTCCAAACTTTAAAATCGGTATGGATAAAGATGTTGACTTTGGAAACAAGGTCATATATCATACCAAATACTGAAGACACTGAAAATAATGAGAATTCTCAAAATGAAATAGTAGTGGAAGACGAGGTGGAATTAATGCTAGCTCAGGCAGAACGCCAGAAACGACACTGTGCTCATATTAATTACATTCAGTCTCGTGAAAATATAGTCCATTTACTTCAAGAATTTTCTCGGCATCCTCGTTTACACTCTAAATCAAATATTTTAGAATTCTGGGAAAAAAAGAAACTTTCTGATCCTCATCTATTCCAACTCGCAAACACAGTCTTGGCCACACCCGCTACTCAAGTAAGCGTAGAAAGGTTATTTTCTTCTCTGAAATTTATTTTAACCACTCTGCGATATAATCTCAAAGATAACATAGTTGAAGATATATTGGTCTTGAGAAACAATACATAAAATAATTGTAAGACTAATAATTAATGGGCTTTTTGTCCAAAATTAATACTAACATGGATATTAATATTTTATGTATGAAAATGATGGAATGGAAGGATGAATGGAAATGATGTATAAATATTTTATTACTACTACTACTACATGTCTCCAAAGTGACAACAAAAGATAAAAAATTGTATCTCCGTTATTTTCAATTGCAATGTCTTCATCGTTTTAAAGTTTTATATTTCAGCAAAAACCTCGTAGAACATCATTTAATTACGAATGATTGTATTTGATTAATACACTTATTTAAGTAATTTTTTCGATGATCCTACTCATCGACATAATTATCAAATTTAGCAAACTTTAATTATTATATTATATTATTAAATTTAAGATTTATTTTGAGCAATAATTAAATATTTTAAAACAATTAGTTATTCGTTTATTTTCTTAAAAACCTCTTAATATCTTTAGACGACGGCTTTCAGACGACTGTTCGATCTTACCGAATCATGTTTTGAGCTACTATCAAGCAAAAATAATCTATCTTTACCTGTTCTGATTACGAAAATTTGATGTATTCATTTGCTTCTTTAGTTAAATTACACATCTTATGTTCTTGCTTAAGGCAAAAATTATCCAGGGCAGCACTTACAGGTTTAACATCAGGAGAACAAGAATGTTCTCAGAATAAATCTTGCGAGTAGCCGTGAGACTCAATTTTTTTATTTCCTTTATCATTACTATCTTGTTGGTCTAGGTTAAAGGAGAGATAGAGGTATTATAAGTTAGGTCATAGCTCCTGCAGATGGTGAACTTTTACTACAAGTACTTTGCTGTAATAATTATTCTTATGGGTCATTACTCTATCGTCATCAGAATCCCTTTCTGTTTCAGGTAATAACTTTTTTTTTACCTGCAATATTATAATACTTACTATTATATTTATTTACTAGCTGACCCCCGCGACTTCGTTCGCGTGTTTATAGGTTTTATGTAGGATCGGATCGGATCCCATAATTATTTTATGTATCTAAACTAAATGTAGACTAAGTTACTCCTTATGACATTGAAAGTTCCGTTAAAATCGATCCAGCCGTTTCAGAGATTAGCTGGAACAAATAGACAGACCGACAAACATAAATTTAAATGCACACCAGTTTAAAATAAGCCGTACGTTCACAGATACGGGTCCAAAGTTATTTGAACCCAATAAATGTCTGTCATTTCTGAACTAAAAAACCTATGACCTTAAAATAGTTACGGGACAATACTTAAAGTACTACCTTTCTAACAAAAAAAGAATGAGTTAAATCGAATTACGCGTTAATGAATTACAGCTAAATACACGTTTTAACTTTCTTCCCCTCTTCCAAGGGAACCGTGCTGAATTTCTGGATAAAAAGTATCCTATGTCTTACCTCGGAGTATAAACTCAAATTGTACCTAGTTTCATTTGAATCCATTCAGTAGTTTCGGCGTGATGCGCGGCCAAGATACAGACAGACAGACAGACAGACAAAAATGAAAAAAATTGTAGTTTTGGCTTCAGTATCGATTATCTTCAATGTACAGAATTGGATCTGTTACAGTTTTATTATATATATATATATATATATATATATATATATATATATACAGGGTGTAAATGACATCTTAATCAAAACTTTGAGGTAAGGTTGCATTTAATGTGTTATGTGAAAATACTGAATTCATTTATGTCAGAAATGATTGGTTTCAAAAATTGCCATTTTTGAGCGCGCAATATCAAGCAAGCGCGATCATAACGCAACGCTCCGCGCAAAATTCACACTAGACTTTTATTAGTAGGTAGGCGGTGCGGCCCACGCTACACGCCGCCTAGTAGGTACCGACGTAAATACCTACCATCGAGTCAGCGCGGCATTTCTTTTGATAATGCCGCGAACCTCATTATAAATGCCGACTGCCGAATGTACCTACTATGTAGGTTAGCGACCTGTACCTACTCACTAGGTTAGCAGTCAGCTGATCTACAGAAATCTTAAATTTGATTACATTTCTGTTTTAGGTGAAAATAATGAAATAATTACTTTTTCATTTATAATTGCGTTGAGACAGATAGTAATAATGATTTTATACAGTATTCAGTTAAAAAAGAGGTAAAAAATATCGGAAATTTCATGGAAAATTCGACGAAAAATTTCACCACTGGGGAACTTAGAATCATGTACTGAATCCGTGGGACGCGTTTTGGACAACATGTCTGGTACACGCTTTATATATATATTATAGAAGATAGAAGATAAGAGTTACTCATTATAATGTACCTACTTCAAAATTTTAATAGGTATTTCAAAGACAAACTGGAAACTGTAGTGCAGTATGGTACGCACGCAAGCGGTTGTATTATGTACGCTGGGAACTTTTGACGTAACCGAATCGCGACCCACGCGCACGCCTGATGCAAAAGTAGGCTAGTGCTACATTGCATAGAAATCCCTTCGCCAATCTTCCGGTGCGCAGCGCTGGTTTAATATAACATTGAACCTATTATATGTATAATTGTATATGTACTTAATATTAAGAGCATACTAGTAGGGCTTCCATTACGTAATCACGCAATTACGGACCAATTTTAGGACTTTCACAATTCCGTAACTGAAGGGTAAAATTCCGTAATTACGTAAGTATACATATATAATATAAATATTTTGAAAGACAAGTGTAATAATTTAAATTAAATTTTTACTTGACACAGCAACACTGTGCATTATGATTTATAAGTTATGAAAACACCAGAAATATACCAGCGGGCATTCCCCGTGTATTGTGTTCGAGTTCAATATTGAAGCAAAGGTCCCTAACTTTTTTGTTTGACTTTGAAACTTTAAATTTTGATAGTAGGTTCCTTTTATGATGTAGGCAAACACTAAGAAAGGATTATTGGAAATTTCATCCCTAAAGGCTTTAAATAGGGGGGGGGGAGGGGGAGTGGAAGTTCATATGACACTCCTTCATTTTTCAAGCTATTGAAACTGATATTTGGACTTTCAGTTAAAAATAAAGATTTACGTATTTCTGGATTTTTGTAAATTCTACACTCAAGTGGGTTAAGTAGGGGATGAAGGTTTGTATGGGAGTTCATTATGTTCACGATATTTTTCAAGTTATATACTTTTAAAGTTGGAATAAAACTTTACATCAAAGACTAAGAAATAAATCTTTTAGGATTCTTCGAAATTCTAACCCTAAGGGGGTTAAGTGGGGGATGGAAGCTAATAATATTAAACTCCGTTATTTTTCAAATTATATTCATGAAAATTACTTTGGGTTAAAAATAAAGAATTATGTATTTCTGGATTTTTGTAAAATTTACCATTTAATTATTTACCATTTAATTATTTTTCAGGATTTTAAGAAATTCCAAATGCTAGTTATAATTCTAAATCTAAAAATAAGAATATTAAAGAGTAAAGAATGCCGAAGTGGTGGGATTCATTCAACGGCACATCAAAGTAAAGCCTTATTAGATAAAAATATCGATATAAATAACGGTACCGAAATAATTTATTTCGGTACCGAAATAATTTATTTCGGTACCGAAATTTTATTTCGGTACCGCTAAACTGAAATATAAAGGTACAGAAATAAAGAGGTACCGAAATGAAGCGGTACCAAAATTTAACGGTATTTAAATATTTCGCTACTTTTATTAAAAGGGTAGGCCCATTACCGCTAAATAAAACTACCATTAAATTCCGGTTATTCAGTCCCTGGTTTTAAGTTGCTTCAGAAATCTATTCTACAATATTACTTACTAGCAGATGCCAGCGACTTCGCCCGCTTGGATTCAAAATCTCACTTGGGGGTGGAATTTCGAAAATTCCTGAAACACGTAATTCTTTATTTTTAACCGACAGTACAAATACCGATTTTCATTGATATAGCTTTAAAAATGACCGACTTTCATACAAACTTTCATCCCCCATTTAACCCACTTGGGGGTATTTTTTCCAAAGTTTTTTAATCTGGTAACTCTTTATTTTTAAACCGAAAACCTAAATACCAATTTTCATGAATATAACTTGAAAAATGGCGGACTTTCATACAAACTTTCATCCCCTATTTAACCCGCTTAGGGGTGGAATTCGCAATAATCCTATCTTAGTGTGCGCCTACGTTATAAAAGGAAGCTATTGTGAAAATTTCAAGTTTCTAGCTTCAGTGGTTTTGGCTGTGCGTTGATTGTCAGTCAGTCAGGACAAACTACTTCATATTATTATAGATAGGTGTGTATAATATGTGTAATATATTAAACAATGATAAAGTGATTACAACTCAAATAAAGATAAAATTTTAAATTATACACGTTGGTACTGAAATGACAAAAGAAAATAATAAGTAAGTACATATTAAATAGCTAATAGTAGAAATACAGAGTCGGCTGTATTGTGATGTTGATGGCTCCAAACAAATTGATTTACAATATTCAGGCCATGTTTCACCAGCTTCTGATAAGTGCCTGATAGCCTAAACGTAAGTTTTGTCACTTTCTTACTTTATCTCAAAGACCAAAGTTGTAGATAGCTATCTGATACTTATCAGAAGGTGGTGAAACAGGCCCTCAGACTTGCTTTCACATAAATTAGAAAATGTAATTAAATATTCTCATACAAAAATCCTATTACATTATTATCTATACTTAATACTAGCTGTTGCCCGCGACTTCGTCCGCGTTAAACAATTTTAAACGGGAACCCTTTGTTTCCCCGGGATAAAATAGTAGTCTGTCACTTTCCAGCAGGGACTGAAAGCGGTAGAGCATACCGGTACATACCACCGTTATCATACCGGTACAAAATAGGTACCGAAATCTCAACCTTTATAAAAGATACCTTTATTTAACCGCTTTGCGATTTCGGTACCGAAAAAATACGAAAAGGTGCGCGCGCGGGGGTGAAGAATTTGACCACGTGCCGCGCGCCGCGCGTCCCCCGCTTCCCGTCGGTTCCTGTGTTTGTTAAAACGTAAGGATTTTAAGAAATTCCAAATGCTAATTTTAATCTAAAAATAAGAATATTAAAGAATATAGAATGCCGAAGTGGTGGGATTCATTCAACGGCACATCAAAGTAAAGCCTTATTAGATAAAAATATCGATATAAATAGCGGTACCGAAATTTTATTTCGGTACCGGTAAACTGAAATATAAAGGTACAGAAATAAAGAGGTACCGTAATGAAGCGGTACTGAAATTATAGGTATTTAAACAATTCGGTACTTTTATTAAAAGGGTAGGCCCATTACCGCTAAATAAAACTACCATTAAATTCCGGTTATTCAGTCCCTGCTTTCCAGGTCCTCAACTAAAAAAATGCGACTGCAAAAAATCACGTCAATCTGTAGTTAAATGTCCGATGATAATAATATGTTGAAAGGAAACCCCCCTTGAGGTGGATTTTCGTCAAATTTTTCTTAGCTTATGCCTACCTACCCCCTAGAAAGAACCTAACTTCCAAATTTCAAGTTAATAATAACAATAACTTAAATTTCACGTAAAAAGTTTCATCCCCTTTTTTACCACCCTTAAGGGGAGATTTTCCTGAACAACTTACACAGGTTTTTATTATTTAAAATTTATAATCTAAATGCCTATTTTCATATCTGTAACTTCAAAAACATAGAACTTTCATATAACCTTCCTACCCCCATTTTACCCCCTTAGGGGAGGATTTTCGTGAAATCTTTTCTAGGCTGATATCTAAGCCCTAGAATGAACCTATCTTCTAAATTTCAAGTTGATAATAACAATAATTAAAACTTAACATAAAAACTTTCAACCCCTATTTTACCACCCTTAAGTGAAGATTTTTCAGAATAAAATACACAGGTTTATATTATTTAAAACCAATAATCTAAATGCCGATTTTCAGGTCTGTAACTTTAAAAACATAGGACTTTCATACAAACTTTCTACCCCCATTTTACCCCCTTAGGGGAGGATTTTAGGGATACTAAATAGCCTATAACCTTCCCAGAAAATTGTACTACCAAATGCAAAAAGAATTTTTCAAATCCGACTGGTACTTCCAGAGATTAGCGCGTTCAAACAAACAAACTCTTCCGCTTTATTATATTACTAGATGATGCCCACGGCTTCGCCCGTGTGTATTTAGGTTTGTAAAAATCTCGTGGGAACTTTGATTTTCCAGAACAAAAAGTAGCCTATCTGTAGTAAATAGTAACCCGTCCACAAAACGGAAAAATTCCGTGGGATCCTTACCATTTCGGAATGCAATTCCTTACAGCATCAGGGTTGAGGAGTTGGACATGTACCTACTCGAAGTCATTCAACCATAAAGTCTTTAATTGGTATCCCCAATATCAATTTAAATAACCGACAGTGCCTAAAACCCATTAGTTTTGGGGATCAGATCCCCTACAGCATCAGGATTGAGGAGTTGGAATCCAAATTTTTTGTAGGACAGTGTCGCAATGTTTCTCTATCGATTAAAAAAAAAATTACTCAAATCGGTTCAGAAATCTCGGAGATATCGGTATACATAGATAGAAAAACACAACTCCTCCTTTTTCGAAAGTCGGTTAAAAAAGTAGCCTATGTTACTCCCTGGTTAATTCTCTACTTGTATGTGAAAGTCCCGTCAAAATCGGTTCAGCCGTTCCAAAGATTAGCCCGTTCAAACAGACAGACAGACAGACAGACAGACAGACAGACAGACAGACAGACAGACAAAAATTTTAAAAACGTGTGATTCGGTTATAGTATCGTTCAAATAACCATATGAGCTTAATATGAGGTAGTTATTTCGATATTACAGACAGACACTTCAATTTTATTTATTATTATATTATTATATTATTATATCTATACTAATAAATAAAATTGAAGTGTCTGTCTGTAATATCGAAATAACTACCTCATATTAAGCTCATATGGTTATTTGAACGCTACCATAACCGAATCACATGTTTTTAAAATTTTTGTCTGTCTGTCTGTCTGTCTGTCTGTCTGTCTGTCTGTCTGTCTGTCTGTCTGTCTGTTTGAACGGGCTAATCTTCGGAACGGCTGAACCGATTTTGACGGGACCTTCACATACAAGTAGAGAATTAACCAGGGAGTAACATAGGCTACTTTTTTAACCGACTTTCAAAAAAGGAGGAGTTGTGTTTTTCTACCTATGTACACCGATATCTCCGAGATTTCTGAACCGATTTGCGTAAATTTTTTTTTAATCGATAGCGAAACATTGCGACCCTGTTTTATAAAAAAAATGGATTCCAACTCCTCAATCCTGATGCTGCAGGGGACCTAATCCCCAAAACTAATGGGTTTTAAAAACTTTCGGTTATTTAAATTGATATTGGGGGTACCAATTGAAGACTTTATCGTTGAATTAACTCGAGTAAGTACATATCCAACTCCTCAACCCTGATGCTGTAAGGAATTGTATTCCGAAATCGTGGGGATCCCACGGGATTTTTCCGTTTTGGGGACGGGTTTCTACAGATAAGCTACTTTTTGTTCTGGAAAATCAAAAGTTCCCACGGGATTTTTAAAAACCTAAATCCACACGGGCGAAGCCGTGGGCATCATCTAGTAGATAATAAAGCGGAAGAGTTTGTTTGTTTGAACGCGCTAATATCGGAAACTACAAGACCGATTTCAAAAATTCTTTCACCGTTGAATATGTGCGTGATCCTTGAGTGCTATAGGCTATATTATATTATGTACCACGGGCGAAGCCGGGGCGGACCGCTAGTTAAAAATTAAAATTAAATGAAATATCGTAGGTATCCAGCAATACGCTAGTGTCAAAACCGCAATAATTAGATTCCTACTCGAACTTATCAGATCAGAATCTTCATTTTCTAATATAACAATACTCTTAGCTTAACAAAACTAGTTGTACGAATATGGGAATATGTATGTACATAGGTAAGTCATAATAATTATATTGAAGGAAACGCAATCTCATCGCATCTCTCAGTCCGGATCAGTTGGAAGTTGGAACGTTCACAGTCTGATAAATGCGAATTGGGTAAGGGCCGTGCTGTAACAGCTCCCGCATGCCGCGCCGCAATTACTCGCACATTTCTTGAAGCCAAGGTGTACTACATTTACCGACGACATTATACGTACATACCTACTCTATGTGCTCTACCTCCGTACTAGTTGGTAGCTTATTGGGTTACAGATCACTCTATGCACAGAGCCACATCGAAGTCTATAAGGGCTCCTTATAAACATCGAAACGAAATTTGAACGCTGAGGGAAAGTGGAGGGGGTAAGCTATTGTATTATAGTCTGTTCGTTTTCTTACGGTCGCCTTTTGTGTCTAGCCGCCTCCGCCGCGCGGTGTTTTGCCAAAGACATCGCCGTGACTTCAAAGCATGCCGCGCGGAGTGTACAGGCACAAGGGGTTTTATACCTACTCATATTTTTTCATTAAAATTCTCTTTCCTTTTTATATTTTTTATATTCGTATTTTATTACAATATAACCATAAACATAAAATATAATATTCTCATGAACACGGGTCTTCTCTCAAAATGAGAAGGATATTAACCATAGTCTACCACGCTGGCCAAGTGCGGATTGGCAGACTATTCGGAGATTCTGTTAGAATAGAAAGAAAATTACAAACAGAAAAAAAGTAATAAAAATAAAAGCAGAATACTAAGAGCACCTGCGCCTGTACCGACACTAAGTTTCCCATACGCAGCTATCCCCTCCATGTTTCGTTCAGTGTTCAATCTACGTGACCACGGGTATACTAGTGGTTCGCTCCGAACTAAAACCTCGCGTCCTGTCTATATAAACAAAAGTCAATGTTTGTCACTAAGTTCTCCATGCACTCCCAAACTATTCATCCGATTATGATGAAACTTTGGTGCGTTGTTCTAAATAGGCCTATGGAGGCTTCTAGCCCAAAAAATCTACGTAATAATGTATGTTTGTATGTTTGTTGTTTATGCGTTCCTAAACCATACTTTACATGGCATTGCAACGCATGGCAACAGCTAGTAAGTTCATACGTACAACTCCGTACGAGTACCAACTGTCCAAATACAGGGCCAAAATAATGTCAAATTGTCAGTGTTTGCGCTATCTATTAGGTATCACATTTGTAAAGGTTTGGCTATGTTTCATCTTTTGATGTAAAGCCGTTTTTTAAATTTTGGGCCATCGATTTAAATATTATTTTTGAATTTGAAACCATTATGTTATGTTTGGTTTGGTCCCCATGTGAAACATTCAATGTCCGTAAAGTAGCTTCTCTTTAAAATAGTCATTTTTAATTCCAAATGTGCGAATAAACACAGTGACGGTGATATTATGTAGAGCATACATAAAGGATGAAATTATAGTTCTTAGCTATACCACACGAGTAGTAAATCTACAGAGAGGAAGCTTCCACAAGCGGCCCGCTGTAGGTATACTCACACAAACACACTCACCAACGGTTCACGGACGCGCGCTCGTTCCACTAACCGGTACAGTTGGTGACAAACGTGCGCATATGTGTGAGTGTACCTACAGCGGGCCGCTTGTAGAAGCTTCCCCTCTGTAGGTACTCTGTGGCTATACAGTTGTAGACCGCTAACATAAAAATAAATTTTCAACACAAGTAGGTTAATAATGTCACTTAAAGATGCAAGAAACCGTTGAAAGATCATAATTGCCATATAAATTCATTTAATGGCGAGCCTCTGTCGCCACGGTGATCTGTTGCGGTGAATGTCAAAAGGGTTAACTCATTAACTTGGTAAAACCTTAGATATAACGAATAAAATATTCTCTTTTTCGTATAATTAGCGTTACTACATAGCTTTATGCTAAAACCAATAAAAAAATTGGTTGTCTGTAAAGTCGGTTTACGGACGATAATTTTACGTGATAACGTCATAAGAAAATATTACAGAACACATAGGTATATAGGCTGATCGTGGCACTGTATCACTTATTCAGCGCTCTCGCTTGCACGCTCCGCCTTGAGAGCAGTGAGCATTCGCGTAGAATTTGAAGTTCCCTATCAAAAAATCCGGCCTTATTTCCTTCGCTACATTATAAATGGACGCACTTCTCTGTGCAAAATAGCTTCTTATGTATAAAGATTTGGGTCAATGGGCGTTGATGAGTCAGTCAAAACTTCTGTACATATACATAATTGTTTTTAGACATAGTATAGTATAGTTAGGTAGGTAATAGGTATGAATTGCTGAAAAGTTTCATTCGGCATTCCAACAGACTCCAAGGTGTGCTGTATTATGACTATTAATTATGACAGTCGTATAACAATTTACTGTGCTCAAGGTTTTGTTGTGGTTATTGGAATTCTTTAACGAATGTACCTACATACCTAACATTAAAAATGTCTATCGAACTTGATGAATAAACCAGCCACTGGATACAAGCGGCGTAAGACCGCGATGTAGGGAAGTCCCTACAAAAGACGTAATGTTACTAATTTTGTGGTACACAATCTCTAAACTAAACTAAATTGATAGGTCTAAATAATAGTGTTATCCTTATCACAATGTTGCTTGCAGAAAAGTATAACATTACATTTCTAAGAGCTGTCACTTTAGTTTAAAGATTGTGTACAACAGAATTAGTACCAACGTCAAAACTAGATAAAAAATTGAAACTAAAAATATTGCTTAATGTTCCTTGCGGAAAAGTATAGCTTTAAAAGAACTGTCGATTTAGTCTAAAAGATTGTGTACACAACAGAATCAGCACCAATGTCCAACAGTGGCCGTCTATTCATTGATGACGACCACGAAAAACATTTCACAAAGGAGGTTCATGATAACTTCAACTCTTAAATACTCTTCTCCTATAAAACAAAACTTTTGTTATAATCCACTAAAATAAACAAAGTATGGTACAACATGTAGTAGGTATGCACTGCTGCTATACATGCAGGAAACAAGCAACCAAGTAAATCCCAAGCACCAGACTATGTGTAACCAGGGCCGGATTATCCATAAGGCGGATTAGGCAATTGCCTAGGGGCCCCACGCCAACTAGGGGCCCACGGGGGCGCCGTAATGTAGATGTAGAAGAGATTGAAGTACTTACAGTACTTATACCAAAGGAGTCGATCTGATCGACTCGACTTTTGCGATAGAAAAAATATATTTTAAAAAGTAAGAAAATGGTAAAGGAAAGGGGCCTCGTGAATTCCATTGCCTAGGGGCCCTGATAAGGTTTAATCCGGCCCTGCGTGTAACTACAGATACTCTACAGTACACGATTGCAAAGTCAATTTTGGAATCTATTGCAGTCTACATCTGAAGATGCTCCGGTGTGGGAGTGAAACGATCGTCGGATTTGTGTGGCGTTCAATTGAGGTGGTGCTTGGGGTTTGATTGGTTGCTTGCTTGCATCGAACTATAAGACTTCGATGCTTGCTTGTTTTTCCTGCATTTCCGCAAAGTAACGGCTGTTTCTATTCAATAGCATAGGCTGTGGTAATAGGCAGGTAAGACGGACACCGCGCGAAGGTAGGGCCAGTTAGTTAGTAGTATTAGTTAGTAGTTAGTTAGTAGCCCTTAATCGCTTGGTATGAACAGCTTTGCTAGTAATTCACAAGGAACTTATTAAACCCTGCAATAACTTTAAAGTCTTAGAGTTTAAATCAGTACAGCCATTACGTACAACTTGTAGCAATAAATCCGTACCTATGGCTGTAATGTCGAACATTTCTATTTATTATTTGTTGCATGAGCTCGAAACAACGCGCGGCGGTTATGTTGCTGTTGAAACAACTACAGTCGTGGAAATGTATGTCATGTTTAATGCAAACTAGCGACCCGCCACTTGCTTCGCACGGGTAGTGTTACCCGCTACTATCTCACCACATATTGTTTTGTTATATCTCAAAGGGATTAGGCAGCGTTTTCGATGAAAGCTCCCAGGCAATCGAAGAAGACCCGCACGAAGACGTTGATATATTATATGTATACTTAACAAGTATAAATTAAAAATTAAAAAACCCTTGACATTCGCCATTTTGTAGCGGCGGCCATCTTGGATCGATTTTCATTAAACATAGCTAACAACACTCTCGACTAATTCACCTTTCAAACAAAAAAAACCGCATTTAAATCGGTCCACCCGTTTGAGCGCTACAGGGGAACAGACAGACACACACACACACAGACACGTCAAACTTATAACACCCCGTCGTTTTGCGTCGGGGGTTAAAAAATTGAAGACGCAGCTCGCTTGTAGCGAGCGTAATAACAAGAAGACGTAAACGCCCCGATAGGCGGAATTAGCTCCCCTGACCTCACCTAAACTTTCCTCACGAATCACTTTTGTCTATTGGTGAAAACTACATCAAAGTCCGTTCAGTAGTTTTTGAGTTTGAGCGAACAGACAGACAGAAAGACGACGCGGTGGGTTCGCTTGTACGATGTGTTGGTGGGGCCGGGGTACTCTGCAATTTTACAACTATACTTAGCGGTAGGCTTCCATCAGCGTACGCTTTACAATGGAAACACTTTCATACAGTTCCTGCCAGGTGGGAGGCTTTAGCCGTGGCTATAGTTACCGGTTACCACCCTGCCGCCAAGTGATTTAGCGTTCCGGTACGATGTCGCGTAGAAAACGATCAGGAGTATGGGTTTAATAAATACTGCCATACCTCTTCCAAGTTAGCCCGCGTCCACCTTAAATTGCATCTTCACTTACCATCAGGTGAGATCGCAGTCAAGGGTTATCTTTTAGTTGAATTAAAAAAAAAAAAACAGTTCTGTGTATTACAACTCCTAGAAGCCGCGTTGGGAACATTCCGTTGCGCGTTCTGTTTGTGTCAACCTTAAGTCTCGCTTTGCTTGTTAGCGCCGCTGCAGTTGCGAAAGGCGGGTTATGAAAGATTTCCTTTCCGAGTGGGCAGTTGGATACTGTCGCAAATAGACGTTTATGTGCTGTACGAAAATATGATCGACCCACTCTACCCCGCGATTGTGATTAGTGTCTCCAGAGGGGGATATAATGAATTGAGATAGTAAAATGTGATAAAAGAATACCCGGGCTGAATTTATTATGGGCTCTTCTCCGGGGCGCGTTTGAGACCCTCGTAGCTTTCTCAGCACTTTCATATCGATTGACATTTAAAAAGTATAAAGAAAGTATTTAAAAAAAAGTATAAAGTGTTCAGTAATTTTGTATAAAATAAATAAATCTTAAAACTATGAAATAAACATAAGTATTTCGGTATGTACATGTATTTGATTCATTGTTTCGCTTTTTTCATTCCTCCCCAGCTAGCGCAGTGACAGGACCGATTGTAACATCGATAAATATTCGCATATCGTAGATGTTATCGCGAAACCTTGTCGACACGCGCCGCAGACAGTTACTCGCGACCTTAAGCTTTAACGCAAAATAATAACCGCCCGCCGCGAAGTCTTGACGTGTTCCACATTCGGTTAAAGCCTGAGACGCATACGACGCGTGACGGAAGCGTATCCAACACCAGCATGCCACCTAGAAGTAGGCATCTAAGAGACCCCGCGAGACAATTTCGAGTTGACCAACTAAATCGCAGAGTATACTGATAAGCACAGTGACTTATGACACCCCGCACATCATAACCAACTAAATCGTTCAACTAAATAATTGGACGACGATTGAATCAGAATCGAAACCTTTCGATTACGTACAATTTAAAAGTTGGTCGATTAAATTTTAATAGTCGGCCAACTTGAATTTGTATGTCTGCGGGGTCTCTAAGAGCGATGTCATAGGGCGCATTACGGGGGGGCTGCGTTGCGTCTGCGCCTTCGCTGCGGCGTCCTATAAAGCCAAATCCGTAGTAGGCCAAAGGGTGTGTTGTGCCACATTCAATCACGCAAAAACTACTGGATGGATTTGGCTGAAATTTGGAATGGAGATAGATTATACCCTGGATTAACACATAGGCTACTTTTATTCCGGAAAATCAAAGAGTTCCCACGGGTTTTTAAAAACCTCACGCGGACGAAGTCGTGGGCATCAGCTAGTAAATTATTGAAAGCGGCGCGTTGCGGCCTCACCGCGGTGCTTCTTATGCTAATGTAAAAAATACGAACTATAACAATACTACCACGGATTCATCTATATAGGTAAAGCTATGTATGTCTAATTCAGTTGATCTCACGTAAAAGACCTATTTAGAAGTCTATCTTTATTATTGTGTTTGGCTGAGTTCATGATGTTCTTGCTGCAGTAGTGCAGAATACACAAACAAACATGAGTGAACCTCAACTAATCAGAGGTGACTGCGATCGTCATACTGTAGCCGTCAACGACGACGTCGGGATTCCTCCTGTATTGTGACAAACTGCCGTGCATTTGTCGTGCGCGCCGCGCGCTTCCGTGACGCGTTCCTTTTGTCTCAACCTTTAGTCCGTTTCCAATTTGCTTTGTTTCATGTTTGCCTGTTGCGTTTGGACAGCTGTCGTCTGGCGTGGCGAGAAAATATCGAATACCTATAAATTTATTACGTATTCCGCTCATATTTTGTGCTATTATTGACAAAAACAGATAGCAGAATGACAAATTATTTATTCTAATACTTATCTAATGGACTGTAAACCATCTGCCCTCGGCTTTGCTCGCGTGTTACAAGGATAAAAAGTAGCCTATGTCCCCAGAGTTAGAGCTTTCGCCATACCAAATTTCATCGAAATCGGTGCTGCGATTTAACCGCAAAAACGTAACAGACAGCTACTTTCGCAAAATATTCTGTAATCAAAAGAGTCTGTAGTGTACACAGTAGGTCTATAACTCCATATACCTACTTAACTCCTTTTCTGTTCTGGACGAGTCCAATTCGAAGTTACCTACCTGATTATGGGACTGCAATTCTTCGAGTGCATCATGCTGTACCAACAGTACCATCCAATGAGATCATATTAATTTCATATCTTGTCCATAAGTGTACCTTGCTACAAGTATAAATTGAAAATTTAAAAAACCCCCGACATTCGCCATTTTGTGGCGGCGGCCATCTTGGATTTGCATAATGCTATTCTACTAGTAAGCTGTGATAGCCTAGTGGTTAGGACGACCGACTTCTAATCGAAGGTCGTGGGTTCGATCCCGGGCCGCACCTCTAACTTTTCGGAGTTATGTGCGTTTTAAGTATTTAAATATCACTTGCTTTAACGGTGAAGGAAAACATCGTGAGGAAACCTGCATGCCTGAGAGTTCTCCATAACGTTCTCAAAGGTGTGTGAAGTCTGCCAATCCGCTTGGCCAGCGTGGTAGACTATGGCCAAAACCCTTCTCACTCTGAGAGGAGACCCGTGTTCTGTAGTGAGCCGGTAATGGGTTGATCATGATAATGATGATGATGATTCTACTAGTCAAGCCCTTTCATTTGATACCCATATTAAGGGAGATGTGAAAAAATTGTTAATCCGCCATTTTGTAGCGGCGGCCATCTTGGATCGATTTTCATCAAACATAGCTAACAACACTCTCGACTAATTCACCTTTCAAACAAAAAAAACCGCATTCAAATCGGTCCACCCGTTTGAGCGCTACAGGGGAACAGACAGACACACACACACACACACACAGACACGTCAAACTTATAACACCCCGTCGTTTTTGCGTCGGGGGTTAAAAACAGCTTCTGACGAAGTCGCTGAAAATTAATTAGTTAGTGTACGTATCTATGAACCATATTTTCCCTCATTATCGTCCAGTAACGCGGCTTGGCAGCGGCTACAGTCTAGTATCAAAGTTCAAACTGAGTTCGCTGACGCGACAGCTCTATAAGAAAGTCGTTCACCTGGTACAAAAATATTCCTTCTGTAAAAGTCTCATTAACAAAAATACTAAGTTCGGAAGTTGAATAGATTTGTTTATTTATGAAAGTAGTCTATACTAATAAATAAAATTGAAGTGTCTGTCTGTAATATCGAAATAACTACCTCATATTAAGCTCATATGGTTATTTGAACGATACCATAACCGAATCACACGTTTTTAAAATTTTTGTCTGTCTGTCTGTTTGAACGGGCTAATCTTCGGAACGGCTGAACCGATTTTGACGGGACTTTCACATACAAGTAGAGAATTAACCAGGGAGTAACATAGGCTACTTTTTTAACCGACTTTCAAAAAAGGAGGAGTTGTGTTTTTCTACCTATGTACACCGATATCTCCGAGATTTCTGAACCGATTTGCGTAATTTTTTTTTTAATCGATAGAAAAACATTGCGACACTGTCCTACAAAAAATTTGGATTCCAACTCTTCAATCCTGATGCTGTAGGGGACCTGATCCCCAAAACTAACGGGATTTAGGCACTGTCGGTTATTTAAATTGATATTGGGGATACCAATCAAAGACTTTATTGTCGAATGAACTCGAGTAGGTACATGTCGAACTCCTCAACCCTGATGCTGTAAGGAATTGCATTCCGAAATCGTAAGGATCCCACGGAATTTTTCCGTTTTGGGAACGGGTTACTACAGATAGACTTATTTTTGTTCTGGAAAATCAAAAATTCCCACGGGAGTTTTAAAAATACACACGGGCGAAGCCGTGGGCATTATCTAGTTTTTAAATAAAATAATACCGTGTAGGTACATTTTATTTAGCTGAAATCTCATTTGCACATTAAAGCAATAAGGAACAAAAAATGTAGACTGTGAGAAACTTCCTGATTTCTCCTTACTACAGATTAAGTGATTTGGGTTTCAGCTGAGAGGTTTTTTAGGTCGTCGTCGCCTGTACAACATCTCACAAGTGGCTTTCTCCAAACCCAAATTAGAAAGCCTCAAAAGCCTATGGCGTACAGGAATTAGGATGTGCTATTGACGTATTAACTAATATTGAAACTGAGGATTGAAAATAGCAAACATTTTGCTTCTACTTAATTATGATTTAAGTGTATCTACACACGTTATTATATCTTGCTTCGCGTATGTTAGGCATGCATATTTATGTTAGGTAAGAATATTTGTAAATATCGTTTGGGTATAATTTTATGATTATTATAGTCTGATTATTAATTCGGTGGAATTCTGACAGTTGTCATTTAAAAATAGAATGAGTTATTTGTATGAAAAACAGGGTTACCACCTGAAGTTCGATTTTACCCCAAAAGTGCCTGAAATATATGTCATGCATTTCTCATATAATTATGTGTACATAGGGCAGTTGATTTTTATTTATATGTAAGTTTTTCTATCTTTATATATATATATATTTTTATATTTTTTTGTGGGAACTGTTTTATCTCTGGTAACATTAAGAAACGTCAGAATTACACGGAATTAAAAATCAGAGTAGGTATATAGTCAGATTATTTCCAGTTTTGGGGTAGCTTAGAATGTACGTCGATGGGTAGGTACAACTAAGTGTAAGCGCACTTCGCCCTACCTAGCCGCACAAATCGCTCTAGAGTCTAGCCGATCCGAATGAATCAGTGTCATGAACCGTAGCGTAGCGTCTGCGAGATCATTGACGCGTAATTGGGTTTGTAAGTACTTTGTACGTACTGTGATAAGTTATTAGCATAGTTATTAGCACACGAGTAGAAAAGTACAGAGGGGAAGCTTCTACAAGCGGCCCGCTGTAGGTACACTCACACATATGCGCACGTTTGTCACCCAACTTTACCAGTCGGTGGACCGAGCGGGCGTCCGGGGCACACGAGTAGAAAAGGAACAGAGAGGAAGCTACCTACAAGCGTCCCGCAGTAAACACACTCACACATAGCGCCGCTCACGCACACACGAGCTGTCACGGACGCTCCGCTAGTGAACAGTTAGTTGAATAACGTCAAGGCTGTCGTGTGGACGTGTCGCGTGCGCATTAAATTATTAGCGAGAGTTATTGGCGAGAGTTTAGACAACTGTGTACTTAAAATAGTGTAAATTATACTTATAAAAAATTAAGTGTTGTGTTTAGACAAATATGCCTCAGTATTGTACAGTATGTTTAAGTTCCACTATAAAAAATAAGGATATTTCTTTTTTTTTTTGTACCCTAGAGATCAAGTGAAGTAAGTATACCTTTACATAATATTATATTAATTTTTTTCCATAGGACTTGTAGTTTTGCCGGAAATCGAATAAACCGTTTTTTACCCTTAAAACTCCCCCCCTTTTTTCCCGAGCTCAGATCGTCCTCTGTGCTCAGATCGCCCGTAAATTATTTTTCCTTTTATTTTTATAATATTTTCCTCCTTTTCCAGTGGGTTTCATCCTACTGTGATTTTCTTTTACTTTTTATTATTTTTAAAGGGATCTACCCTGGTCTAGTAAGCTAGTAATCACAATCACAATATAATATTATAAAGGCGAAAGTTTGTGTGTGTATAATATGTTTGTTCCTTCTCTCCACCGCAACTACTGAACCGATTTGGCTGAAATTTTGAATGGAGATAGATTATGCCCTGACTTAACACATGGGCTCCTTTTATGCCAGAAAAATATTCCTGTGGGACTAAAATAGATATATAGACTTCCAAAAACGTGATAGATGGCGCTGACTGTTCTTAGGTAAATCACGCTCATATATCACATTATAACAATAATTGCATGTATCTGTATGCGTTCACACTTTTTATCCTGGAAAATCCACAGTTCCCACGGGATTTTCAAAAAAAACTAAATGTATAGCTACAGCTGTAGGTACATTACTATAGCAAACTTCCTTGAAAGTAGGTATTAAAGGTTGTAAGAGGGAGCGGGAACGGGAACCGGAAATCCACGATTCCCTCGGGATTTGTGAAAAACCGAAATTCACGCGGGCGAAACCGCGGGCAGAAGCTAGTATAATATAAAAAACATTTTATTCCAATCATTACTACATATCTTGCTATACATATATACTAGTATATAATATTTTTATTTTTACCCATAATTTTTCACATGCAACAGGTGACAACCCTATCAGAATAGGTATAAATTTTGGACGTTCTTAGGTAGCTTCCCTTCTGGTTATTCTGTGTCCGGGGCGTTGGTGAGTGTGTTTGTGTGAGTGTACCTACAGCGGGCTGTTTGTATGAAGCTTCCTCTCTGTACTTATCTACTCGTGTGGTTATTAGTGCGCACTGTGTTTACCCGGGGCCGTCGCGTCGTCAAGCTGGGCGGCTCGGAGTTTCCTGTGTCCTTGACCCCGTTGATTGCTGAGGTCGCGTGTCTGTACTCTGCAGAGGGCGACGCACCCCGCGCCAAAGCGCGACTGAAATAGACGAGGTAAACACCCGCAGAGTGACTTACCTAGTACCTACTAGGGCTTCCAATACCGGGATCCCGGTTTTGAGTAATACCGGGATCCCGGAACTTTTTCGCCTTTTTAAATACCGGTATTGAAATGTCTAATACCGGGATCCGGTATTGGTGATAATATTAACTACACAATGAGTAGTGACCGATTCTCGTTCTGTAGCATATGTTTTATGAGTGTAACACTTTTTTTTATTCAGCTAAGTGTCAGATTAATGTTGAAAATTGATGTAAAGGTTTAGAAATGCTTTAAAGAATATTAATTTCATAATTAAAATAGGTTAGAAATTAAAATGAACTAACATTTGATGCATTCAGTGGTGGGCTAGTAGGTACCTACGCGTACTATGCATGTTCTACTGAATATGCCGACAGTTGGTGGTTCTTCTCGGCAGGTATGGCATTTCGAACCAGTGGTAGATTCACTTGACGATTCAGAATCGCTTGTAAAAGTTCATTCAGTGTGTTACACTATTAGATAGATTTCTACCTTGCTTTTACAATATCATCGTATTAACTATTATATGTTTACGTACATACATATTACATAGTTACATAATATGCAAGTTAAAGCGCCTAACGAGGATAAATTCTTATACAGCGTGTACTAGAAAATTCCTCGACAAAACCCTAGTCTTGTCAAGGCATCTACCTAATACCTACCAATCTAGTCAGATTCCGCAACACTACAATATTTAAAAGTCGACTTAAAAATTAGCTCTATCGTGTAAATAACATAGGATTTTGGTTCTTAGTAATTGGAGCTTAGGGTCACATCTTCTTCCTCTTAACCAATAAGCGTCCATTACAGTGGTCATATATCTCTTGCAAGCATTACCGCAAAACGCTATCTTGTGCCGCTCGCGCTGGTATCCAATGGCTGCCACCGAATCGCTTCAGGGGGTTATTCTGTAACTTAGTTAGCAACTGAAAATAGTTGCCAACGAATTTGTTCGATATAAATTGCTGCTTTACTGTGTAAAATTATGAAAACACTTTATATTTCTCAGAGTAAAGCAGCAATGTATATCAAACTAATTCGTTGGCAACTATTTTCAGTTGCTAACTAAGTTACAGAATAACCCAGCTGATCGTCCGTCCACCTAGTGAGGGTCTTCCAACCGCTGCGTTTACCGGTGAGGGGTCCCAAAACCACTATCATGATTATAAATTTTTTTAAATACATATTTTATCGATATTTTTCAATCGAATAAGTGTGCACCTGTCTTTCAAATACAAAAACAAATAATATGAATCCATCGCAACTCGCAATACCAGTACACCTACCTACCTAGTCGCAGTACTATCTACTCGTTAGGTGTAATATTTCTTAATGAAACTTAGTTTTAGTATTTATAAATTAGGTTTATTTCTTCAAATTATCATTATGTTTTATATTAGTAGTTAATAATTATTTTTTCTGTATCTCTCACATGTTTTCCTGACAAGTGACAAGTCCTAAGTTTTTATAAAATATCGGTCAACCACCGATAATATTAATAATATAAAAACTCTTTAGTGTCTACACACTACATCATCCCCTTTTAAACGAAAAATTAATAAACCAAAACAATATACTTTTTCTCCCTCCTTTTTTTTTAAACAACAAAATTATGTTACAAAATCTAATAATATATTATATATTTATCTTACTACCCATTCAACCAGCCATTGGCAACCTTTAACTGGTGATCCACAAAGTTTATGCTGGTCGAACATGAAAAGAGGTTCTTGTATAAGTTACATTATTATTATCTAGTACTACATAAGATCTATAGCCATTAATATTAACAATTTTTCCTTCTGTCCAAATATTTTTATTTGGATCTTTCTTAAACCATACTCTTTGACCAATACAGAAATTCTTTTTAAATCTACTTGTCCTATTATAATTTCTTTCATTCCTACTTTGTACATTACTAAATTGTTGAGTAACATTATCATTTAACTTAGGTGTTAAATACTTTGAACTAACAATCAACTTAGTCCTTAAATTTCTATTCATTAATAATTCACTAGGTGAAAAATCAGTACCTGAAACGGGAGAAGCCCGGTACTGTAATAAAGCTAGTCTTATATCAGTTTTATCTTCATGACATTTTGTCAACATTTTCTTAGCAATTTGTACTCCTCTCTCAGCCATACCATTAGCTTGAGCATATCTTGGACTAGTATAAGTGAATTTAAATCCCCAATCTTGTGCAAATTGTTTACATTCTCTAGAATCAAATGGAACATGGTCTGAAATAATTTCCAGAGGTATTCCAAAGTTACAAAAAATATCTTTTAAAGCATTATTTATACTTGTAGCAGTTTTACTAGATATATATTTAATATCTAACCATTTAGAGTAATAATCATATATTACTAAATAACTTTTCCTTCTAAATTCCAATATGTCAATACCTAATTTCAAAAATGGAAGGTTGGGAACTTTATGTGACAATAATGGCTCTTTTATATTATTATTCTGATGTGTTTGACATGGAAAACATTTTTTAACATACTCTTCAATATGAGTATCCATATAAGGCCAATAATATAATCTTCTAGCCATCTGCTTTTCATTTTTGACATACCAATAATATTTCTTAATGAAACTTGTTTTAGTATTTATAAATTAGGTTTATTTCTTCAAATTATCATTATGTTTTATATTAGTAATTAATAATTATTTTTTCTGTATCTCTGGGTCTATTTGCATACCTTGCTCAGAAAAAATATGGCCAAAATACTTCACCTGTTTTAATTTATATTGAAATTTACTTTTATTAAAGCGCACATTATGCTCTCTAGCCCGTTCAAAAACTTTATTTAATATTGCATCATGCTCTGTTTCAGTTTCTCCACAAATTAATAAATCATCACAATATACAATCACGCCTGGAATATCTCCAAAAGCAGTTTCACTATATTTTTGAAAAATTTCCGGTGCTACTGATAAACCAAATGGCATTCTTAGAAATTTATAACAACCAAACGGACTGTTAAATGTACACAAATCATTCGAATCTTCTGAAAGTTTAATATTATAAAAACCATCTGATAAATCAAGCACAGAAAAGTATTTCTTATTACAAAGTTTAGATACTATCTCATCAATTGTTGGAATCAAATGATGTTCTCTTATTAATACTTTATTAAGATCTTTAGGATCTAAGCAAATTCTAAGTGAACCATCTTTCTTTTCAATTATAACCAAGTTGCTTACAAAACTTTTAGGATGATCAACCTTCGCTATGACTTTGTGCTTCACCAGAGCTTCCAACTTGTCTGCAAGGCGATCCTTAAGTGCGTTAGGCACACGTCTAGGGGGTCTCACCACAGGCTCTACGCCAGGTTGAATGCGTAGCTGCAGTGAACTCTTAAACTCCCCAATTCCCTGAAAAAGTTCGTTATTCATATTAACAATTGAGTCTTTACTCATTTTCATATTAGTATTAGTGCAACTGGTTATAACCGAATTAATATTAATATTATTATTTAAAAGTCTAAGCTGTAACAACGAGCCTAGCCCTAGGATCGGTCTCACTGGTTCATTAATAATTAAAAACTCAGTTTCAAAACATTCATTGTTATTAATATTATTATTACAGTATACATTTAATTTGACCTTTCCTATAGGAATTAATTTTCCTCCACCGAAGACCTCAATTATAGTTTTTGTCTCAGACAATTGTATTTTAGTCTCATCATCGACAAGCTTTCTAAGATCCCTTAAACTTAATACATTTATTTGTGCACCAGTATCACATTTAAAACAAACTTTCTTATTCTGTACTCTTAAAAACTCAGTCCATTCATTATTATTTAAATTTATTGTATGTACTAGTCATAAATCATGAATATTATTACTTTCCAATTGGTTATTTATGTCATTTATTTGTTTATTATTAAAAGTGCATCCTACACTAAAATGATTTAATTTATTGCACTTTCTGCAAGTTTTCCCAAATGCAGGACACTGACGAGGACCATGAACAGTATTGCATTTCTTACACTGATAATTATTCTTATCAAAATTCTTTTGATAGTAATTATTAATATTATTAGGCCTACTTTTAATATTATTATACTTAGCTTTATAATAATCGCCTGACGAGGAGCTCAGTTGTCGGGGTGGTCTTGCTGCTTCCACTGCTTGGACCTCTGAGCTATTCAGCACCTTTATATGCCCGCTGGATAGCTCCGCAGACCTACAAATGTCCACAGCCTTCTCTAGCGTAAGATCTTTTATTTCAAGCATCTTTTGTTGTATCCTCTGCTGTCTGACTCCAATAACTATTCTGTCTCTCAACATCCGGTCCTTTTGTTCACCAAAATTGCAATTTTCAGCTAATTTCCTTATATCAGTGTAGAAGGCTTCAAAATTCTTTCCCTCCTCTTGACATCTTTTGTTGAAATGGTAACTATTTATAACTTCATTTTGTTTTGGCTTAAAGTAATCTTCAAAAATTTTTATAACTTCCTCTAATTTAGGTTGGTCATTTACTTTTAGAACATTTAAATATAAATCTTGTGTTTGGGAACCTATACGATTTAACAACAGTGCCGCCTTTCTTGTTTCTGACCATTTATCAAACCCCGTAGCCACAATAAAAATTTTAAAAAACTCTATAAATTTCTTCCACTGTGGCCATCCATTATCAATGTTATCGAGGTTGATACCAGCTGGCATCTTGAATTCAACTCCACACAGCTCACTGGCCGCCATTGTGCCATCCTGTTGTAACTTCTTAGCCATTATCCGAGTTCGCTAGTACGACTGCGCCATGTAATATTTCTTAATGAAACTTAGTTTTAGTATTTATAAATTAGGTTTATTTCTTCAAATTATCATTATGTTTTATATTAGTAGTTAATAATTATTTTTTCTGTATCTCTCACATGTTTTCCTGACAAGTGACAAGTCCTAAGTTTTTATAAAATATCGGTCAACCACCGATAATATTAATAATATAAAAACTCTTTAGTGTCTACACACTACATTAGGTACTCTGTGGTACAAGGCATGGCACGAGCTGACGTCACGCTGATAGTGCTGACCTTAAGATAGCTATCGGTCGACGCCTCGGCCGTCCATCGACTGCTCCGTACACAAGGACATCGCTCAACCGAGCCTATCTTGTTAAATAAGTACATGTCGGCGACCAAGCCAGATTTTTCACGGTGAAATTACACACCAAATATCACTTATTTTATTTCAGTGCAATATCTAACAAAGGAATGCATGCCATTTTCACGATTCGATTGCTTTTATATTTGTCTCTCAAGGTTATAACGGAAATATAGCAATACAACTTCTTTTGTATAACGAACAAATAAAATTATTGTAAAATAATTCTTGAACCATAGCTTAATAATCAAAATAAATATTTAAATGAATTTTACGTAACTCTAAATGGTTTATTTTAAACAAACTATGTTTATTTAAATAATACCAACCAACAGTCATAATTCCTGCAGATGGCGCTACCAGGAGATTCTACCATAGATTACACAAAACGTTATTATAAATTTCGCAATGATTAAATTTGATTAAAGTTAATGTTAATAACTCTAATATATTTTATTATAAATATTTAAACAGCAAACTATTATTTCAATAGTAAATGGTGATATTGAACAATAAATTAGACATCAAACATTCAAAGAGTCAAAACGGTGTCTATTTAATATTAGACCTTGATAAATAACGGTTTAATATTTACCAATAATTATTTGAATATCAATCTCATCTATTTCACACATTTTTATAATTATTTAAACGATAAACTAAAATATAGTTTATCAATATTTTCCACTTATTGCCGATACATGGCGCTTGCGCCCATACGGCCATGCTGATTCCAGCGCGTCCCTTGCGCTGTTTCCCTTAAAATTCTGTGCCCCTTGCAGTTTTTTTTTTACAGTCAAATTCAAAGTCATTAAGTCAAAGTCAAAGTCACAAATTGTAAGTTATATTTTCAGTTTTTTTTTGTTTGTTATGACGTAATTTCAGACAAGGCATCACCCAAACTGGGATCTAGCCCTCCCACAAGGCATCACCCAAACTGGGATCTAGCCGACCCACAAGGCATCACCAATAGGATCTAGCCAACACAAAAGGCATCACCCATCCTGGGATCTAGCCAACACAAAAGGCATCACCCATCCTGGGATATAGCCAACACAAAAGGCATCACCCATCCTGGGATCTAGCCACCAAGACCAGGTTTAAGGATACGCATGGTGGCCAGCCAGCGTTTAAGGAGGGATGTTTTGGATAGGGAAAAATAGATTTGCACATCATGAAATAAAATAAATCATAAATCATATCAACACAATGCAAACACAACATAGAGTCAGCATTGCCACAGAGGAAACGGAAGCACTCGCATGTTAATCGATGTCCACTGATTCCTCTGCCCATACGGTCAATAAGTCAATTTGTCTGAGTTGTTAAAATTAGGTAAGAATCCAAAAAGGTCCGACTGACCTGGGTTGATTCTGGCTTTACATTTATCAAAATGCATTTGTCATCAAGGGACCGCTCGTTCATCCATTTCTACCAATCTATCTAACATCTACATCTTCTGTCAGTATGTCATCATCTGTATAGTAGGTAGGTAACATCATCTTTTCTTTTTTAAGTTACAATTCCGTGGAACTTTTACCTGTACTATTTATTACCAATAATAACATAGTGCTATATTTTAACAGATGAACAATTATTATTACTAGTTGATAGTTTTATTTCAAACATTACGTTCGTCGCTTTGACGGTAGTCATATTTATTTTTTCTCAGAATGACCCTTACGATTAACCTTAGCGTTGTTAAAACTGCTACGGGAACTGGAATTGCTGTTTGCCTAAAAAGGGTTAGGCTTGGAAACACTGACTAATTATCCGGCTGATTACATTCAAAACATACGACTTGACATTTTGAAGGTTATGTAACACGTGGTTTTTTAGCAACGCTATATTTACTTCCTCTATTTTCAATTTCACGTTTCCGTAATGTTTTAGAACAGATATTAATTTGGGAAATAAATTGGCGGTTATGCAAATAAAAAAATTCAATTCTTAACAACTCAGATCAAATAAATTCAGGATAAATACCTGTGACCAGTGCATCCATTACCCTCGCTGACAACACACCTTTCGCAACACTTGAGACCCATCACTTATTTTACAATGAAAAACGCCTCATCCGGAGGTCTTAAAAACTTTTGGGGCTGTGATCCCACCGCTGCTGTCGGCGACCAAGCCAGATTTTTCACGGTGAAATTACACACCAAATATCACTTATTTTATTTCAGTGCAATATCTAACAAAGGAATGCATGCCATTTTCACGATTCGATTGCTTTTATATTTGTCTCTCAAGGTTATAACGGAAATATAGCAATACAACTTCTTTTGTATAACGAACAAATAAAATTATTGTAAAATAATTCTTGAACCATAGCTTAATAATCAAAATAAATATTTAAATGAATTTTACGTAACTCTAAATGGTTTATTTTAAACAAACTATGTTTATTTAAATAATACCAACCAACAGTCATAATTCCTGCAGATGGCGCTACCAGGAGATTCTACCATAGATTACACAAAACGTTATTATAAATTTCGCAATGATTAAATTTGATTAAAGTTAATGTTAATAACTCTAATAGATTTTATTATAAATATTTAAACAGCAAACTATTATTTCAATAGTAAATGGTGATATTGAACAATAAATTAGACATCAAACATTCAAAGAGTCAAAACGGTGTCTATTTAATATTAGACCTTGATAAATAACGGTTTAATATTTACCAATAATTATTTGAATATCAATCTCATCTATTTCACACATTTTTATAATTATTTAAACGATAAACTAAAATATAGTTTATCAATATTTTCCACTTATTGCCGATACATGGCGCTTGCGCCCATATACACATTGTAGTATATTCCGATGCCCGTACCTACTCTGAATTAGTGTAGAATCACAGAATACATATTAGTTAGTAGGTACCTCTACTTATAATCCGGTCAATTAAGACTTCCAAGGTTACAATTATTCACACCTGGCTGAAAATTGGTAGGATCGTTCAAAATACTATTATAAATAGCCCAGTCATTCTACTGCCAAAATCGACAAATAAAAATAAAAACTCTTATAGTTTTGGAAATTGGCCTAAAGTGTTCTTTGGACCTTCCTCTATAACATATCCAAAACCCCCATATGGGGGGGGGTGCGGAACCGGCCGCCATTTTGAATTTTAGGTCCCTTTTTTCGGTTTTTTGCACATATCTCGAAAACCTCTACTTCTAGCATTATGAATACTTCTAACAAAGTTCTTTAAATAAAATTTGCTACAAATTTGATTCTATTCATTTTTACTCTAAGGTTATTACTTTAGGAGATACAGGATGTTTAAGTTAACAGAGAGATAAAAAATATCAATCTCATCTATTTCACACATTTTTATAATTATTTAAACGATAAACTAAAATATAGTTTATCAATATTTTCCACTTATTGCCGATACATGGCGCTTGCGCCCATATACACATTGTAGTATATTCCGATGCCCGTACCTACTCTGAATTAGTGTAGAATCACAGAATACATATTAGTTAGTAGGTACCTCTACTTATAATCCGGTCAATTAAGACTTCCAAGGTTACAATTATTCACACCTGGCTGAAAATTGGTAGGATCGTTCAAAATACTATTATAAATAGCCCAGTCATTCTACTGCCAAAATCGACAAATAAAAATAAAAACTCTTATAGTTTTGGAAATTGGCCTAAAGTGTTCTTTGGACCTTCCTCTATAACATATCCAAAACCCCCATATGGGGGGGGTGCGGAACCGGCCGCCATTTTGAATTTTAGGTCCCTTTTTTCGGTTTTTTGCACATATCTCGAAAACCTCTACTTCTAGCATTATGAATACTTCTAACAAAGTTCTTTAAATAAAATTTGCTACAAATTTGATTCTATTCATTTTTACTCTAAGGTTATTACTTTAGGAGATACAGGATGTTTAAGTTAACAGAGAGATAAAAAATAGGTAATTAAGAATATGGCATCGTTTATAAAAATAATATTCACTATCGCTCACATTTTTAGTTTACAATAAGCAAACTCATAGTCATCAACCGACCCAACGTAAAAACTGGCCAAGTGCTAGTCGGACTGACACACCAAGGGTTCCGTACCATAGAGCAAAAAGAAAAGTTTATTGTATGGAAATTCCTTTAAATTTCAAATTTATTTTATTTTCATTATTTTGTGGTTATAGAGACTATAATGATACTCATTCTCTGAAAATTCCAAATATCTACCTGTAATGGTTCAAGAGATACAGCGATTGTTAAGGTCAAGCAAAAAGCGCCGAAAAAATCAAGTTTCTTGTATGGGGGCCCCCTTTAATTTTAATTTTTATTTAATTTTTATTATTTAAAGACCTTTGTCAGAAGTAATCATAATGCTAGAAGTAGAGGTTTTCGAGATATGTGCTAAAAACCGAAAAAAGGGACCTAAAATTCAAAATGGCGGCCGGTTCCGCACCCCCCCCCCCCCCATATGGGGGTTTTGGATATGTTATAGAGGAAGGCCCAAAGAACACTTTAGGCCAATTTCCAAAACTATAAGACTTTTTATTTTTATTTTTCGTAGATTGACTGGGCTAAAAAGAAATGTGAAAAGATCGATCCCACGCCTGGAAAAAAATTACTCCTGGACACGCACAGTTTATTCACACTTGGCTGAAAATTGGTAGGATTGTTTGAAACACTATTATAAATGAAATGTAAAAAGTCCTCATCGATCCGACGCCTGGAAAAAAAATTACTCGGGGTCAAAGTTTTCACGGGAAGTTTTCAGCAAAACGGTAAGTCTTATCATAAAATTATTTTAGACAAAATGGTAGATCAGATAATTATCTATAAAAAATGTCTATATACTTTTTCCTAAGAGCCACCGTTTTTGAGATATAAC
Organism: Melanargia galathea; assembly: GCA_920104075.1. Taxonomy (NCBI): domain Eukaryota; kingdom Metazoa; phylum Arthropoda; class Insecta; order Lepidoptera; family Nymphalidae; genus Melanargia; species Melanargia galathea. The sequence continues at coordinate 4,544,660 of OV049863.1, read as the reverse complement.
GATTCAAAAAGTTAAGTTTCGAAATAAAAATAGTCTAGTTTCGAAGTAATAACTAGCTACTCATTTATGAAGTAGTAAAAAATAAAAATCACTCTGGAACTCTTATGATTTTCCGAGATAATATGTAGCTTACTTATAATAAATAGGTAGTAGCTTATGTCGTTCTTCAAGGTCTAGTCTATCTCTGTACCAAATTTCGTGAATATCGGTTTAGCGGTTTAGGCGTGAAGGCGTAACAAACGAACAAACTCTCTTTCTCATTTATAATATTACCTAGTTAGAAATAGAATGTAAAGTTTTTCTAATAATTGTAATAGTTCACCTAATTATACTTTATTTAAAAATAAAAGGATATACCAAATTGATTTTAATTTATAATCTATAACCATGTAAAACATCGATTTGCATAAATGAATGACATGAATATCAGTCGGTACCAAAATTTTCCACGCATTAGATTGGTATTTGGAACAGTGTTCGTATTATTATAATCAAATATGATAATAATATGAATTTATGATTTTTTACAACCAATTAATATTGATATATTTAACATCCAAAAAAAATTTCAAAACAACAAGGGCCAGTTGCAATTCAGGCGATTAATGTGAAGTTACCGTTAATGTTTAACTTTTCCACCAAAAAAACAAGTAAAGTAGACTGGGTTGCACAAGCAAATCAGTATTCGCACTAAAAGTTAAAGGCCTGTTTCACCACCTTCTGAAAAGTGTCGGATAGCCTAAACGTAAGTTTTGTCACTTTCTTACTTTATGTCATGTGGCAAAGACAAAAGTTGTGAATAAGCTATCCGACACTTATAAGAAGGTGGTGAAACAGGCCTCTAATAGACTATCATAATTATTATGTGAATATAATATTGCGGCTCCAATAATATTACATACATCATACATATAGAATAATTGTCGGTTAATAATACTGTTAATATTACGGTGTCGGTTAATATTACTGTTCAACCCAAACTTGGATTTGTTTTTGGTGGTGATAATCTTTAACTCACCTTACTTTAATCTCCTGATGTGCAACTGGCTGTAAGTACATTTGTTGGTTATTATTTAAGGTAGTTTAGAATAATTATTCATTTTCAGCTTGGCCTTTGTTAAATATGATGAGCGGTAGAGCTTTGATGCTATCAATGCCAACATGATTTTTATACCTATTATTTTTTTATTATATGTATAATTTACTAGCGGTCCGCCCCGGATTCGCCCGTGGTACATAATATATAGTCTATAGCACTCAGGGATCATGTACATATCCAACGGTGAAAGAATTTTTGAAATCTGTCCAGTAGTTCCTGAGTTCGCGCCATAGATAATACACTACTACCTGCTATAGATGCGAAACGTTGAGATGTATTTAAAAGTTTTTCCTCCACCGTCTAAAGATGGCGTTAGTATTGAAACCACATTTAGATACCAAATAGACCGATAGATGGCGCTTTTCGTACATGTCGACCTTGGGGGCTCGGCTTATAAATAATTACTATTCAGGATAAATAAATAATCCGTTTTAAAATTTAGATCGATTTTCCTTTAAATATAATAAATAACTCTAAATTTTAAAACGGATTATTTATTTGTTTTTTAATTGAAAATAGTAAAAATGAAACACAAAGTATTTATTTTGTTTTATATTTTGTATGAATGTTATAATACATATAAGCATGTTCTTTTATTAAATAATTTTTTTAACATTGTAATTTTAACTTTTAATATTTTGTTTACCCCCATACACCAACTGTGAAGTAAGTATTAGTTTAATAGTCAATGAAATAATGAATAGTTTAAGTTTAGAAAAATACGCTTTACATTTAGACGTTTAAGTTTAGAAAAATGCGCTTTACATTTAGACAAGATATCAAAATTACAATATATTTTTATATCCTTGAGTTGTTAAACTTAACACACTCTTCCAAGATTCAAACTTTTCCTTGTGGGTATACTCCCATTTAGGAAATCTATGCAATGTACCTGAAAAAATGAAGAATTGGTCACAATCTTGCATGATACGGATATCATTGGATTTTTACGTGGGATTTAAGTACCTACATAATATAGTATAAAATTTATACAAACAAACTTACCATCAACAGTGCACCCAAAATAAAATTCCGTTCCAATAGTTCCGAAGTTCCGATTTTTTAGGCATTTTGTCAAGAAACCGAAAATAGATGCCAGGTATGTCGTATATATCAGGAAACAGAAATCAATTTGCAAAGTCGGGTAAAATCGTTTGGAGAAGAAATCAAAGAGTCCATTAACAGTCCAAGTCATCGTTATAAACAAAAACCACTATTAATAAAACAAAGAAAATGAGAAAACTAATAAATAATGCACTGCAAATAACCGTTGAAAAAGTTTGTAAAACTTCAGTTTTTGACACTTGATTTAATTGAACTTTGACAAGTGACGGATTAGATAAGCATCAGGCGAACATCCTGCCATCTAGTTTCACATTTAAACAATTTCTTGAAAGTTGTACCACCCCGGACGCTAGAGGTCACTCGTTTATTTAAAAAATTTCGACTTCGAATTTGTATGACAGTTTCATCCCCATGGTTCGCGCTAACGCGTTCAAACAAACAAACTCTTACGCTTTATTGTATGTAGGTATTAGTATAGATTAATTAAAGTTTTAATTGGATCGGGTATAAAAATATAATACACGGCCGCACAAAGCTGGTGGACTATTCTCTAACTTGTTACCAACTGAAAATTATAGCCACCGAATAGGTTCGATATATACATTGCTGGCAGCTTTACTTGTGAAATGAAATCACTGTTTATTATTTCATAAACAGTGATTTCATTTCACACATTAAAACAGCAATGTATATCGAACTAATTCGTTGGGAACCATTTTCTGTTGGTAACTAAGTTAGAGAATAGCCCCGCTGGTCGTCTGACGCAGGTTGCCCGTCTCCTCAGTTCGTACAAATGACCGTTCGGCCAGCGGCCTTGTCTAGGCCGTGATGACGCCATCTTTTGAACGGATGCTTAATTGGGACAACGAAATTATACGACCGTCTCTCTCAGTACATTATACAGTTCTTAATGTGTGAAAGAGATAAGCATATACAAACGTAATCATATAAATGTAAACATTAAGTAGGTATGTTTCGATATGTGTAATTTATCTTGCCGCGATATCTTGGGTAATATAAAGACAAGATTATTATTATAGGTACGTAGGTCCAGTTTATTTATATTTTTCTTTTAGGTACTTATATTTTTTTACCAATGAAGCAATTAATAATTGCCGCCTATTTCAAAATCTATGTATATATTTGGTAGGTTTAGAACAGAATTAGCACCAAAACCAATTTCAAGTTTCAACCTAATTTTTAACTATGCCTTGCACTACAATCGGTTTAGTTCTTTTTAACCCCCGACGCAAAAACGACGGGGTGTTATAAGTTTGACGTGTCTGTGTGTGTGTGTGTGTGTGTGTGTGTGTGTGTCTGTCTGTTCCCCTGTGGCGCTCAAACGGGTGGACCGATTTGAATGCGGTTTTTTTTGTTTGAAAGGTGAATTAGTCGAGAGTGTTCTTAGCTATGTTTGATGAAAATCGGTCCAAGATGGCCGCCGCTACAAAATGGCGGATGATATATTTTTTCACAACTCCCTTGATATGGGTATCAAATGAAAGGGCTTGACTAGTAGAATAGCACTATTGCAAATTCAAGATGGCCGCCGCCACTAAATGGCGAATGTCGGGGGTTTTTTAAATTTTCAATTTACACTTGTACTTATAACACAAGTATAAATTGAAAATTTAAAAAACCCCCGACATTCGCCATTTTGTGGCGGCGGCCATCTTGGATTTGCATAGTGCTATTCTACTAGTCAAGCCCTTTCATTTGATACCCATATTAAGGGAGTTGTGAAAAAATATGTAATCCGCCATTTTGTAGCGGCGGCCATCTTGGACCGATTTTCATCAAACATAGCTAATAACACTCTTGATTAATTCACCTTTCAAACAAAAAAAAACCGCATTCAAATCGGTCCACCCGTTTGAGCGCCACAGGGGAACAGACAGACACACACACACACACACACAGACACGTCAAACTTATAACACCCCGTCGTCTTTGCGTCGGGGGTTAAAAATACAGCTGTTGCCCGCAACTTTGTCCGTGTCCGTGGATATAGATTTTTCAAATCCCGTGGGAACTCTAATTTTCCGGGATAAATATTAATAGGTATCCTGTGTTTGTTTCCGGGATGGGAGCTACCCACATTCTTTAGGTAGAGTTACAGACGGATAGACAAACACACTTTCGCAATTATGAAGTATTTTTAATTTTTTACTACTACATGTAGGTAGTAAGTATTTATGGCATGCATGTATGCAATATGCATGCATGCATGTACTTAATCCCTTATGCCGCGACACTCGATTCTCACGACTTGGTCATTTTTATCTCTAAACCTAAATTAAAATGACAGGCTGAATATATTCCTATCTCTGTCTTAATGCTCCCCGCGGAAAAGGATAGCACTATTCTTAAACTCGTCAATTTAGTTGAAGTTTAGAGATTGTGTACAACAGAATTAGCCACATTATTTACCTACCTAATGAGAAAGCTTAGCTGTACGTAACGTATGTTTCCTAACAGTTTCTTTACCTCCCGCGTGATGTGAGCGGTGCATTGTGCAATTGGCAATTACCGCGTTGCCGGGGCAACGGCTGCGTCTGATAACGATAACCGAGAAATGTCTGGGGGCACGATCGCTCTATTGGACGTTAATTGGTTGTCCAGACGGTCTCCACGCTTTGATATGTAACCTCGTAGATAGGTACTGGGTAGTAAGTACCTAGCAGGTTACGTACGTTCGTTTAACCTTCTAGTAATCTTTCACTCGGATCGGATTTATTTAGGTATAGGTATTTTGTTGTAAAAAAACACTGCCTCGTTGGTCTAGTCACTAGAACACTAGACTCTAGTGGTTAGCATATTCGACTACGATACCGTGTGTTTGTAGAGGGCCTACACTATAGGTATAGACTAACTAGTCATCATCATCATCATGATCAACCCATTACCGGCTCACTACAGAGCGCGGGTCTCCTCTCAGAGTGAGAAGGGTTTTGGCCATAGTCTATCACGCTGGCAAAGCGGATTGGCAGACTTCACACACCTTTGAGAACGTTATATGGAGAACTCTCAGGCATGCAGGTTTCCTCACGATGTTTTCCTTCACCATTAAAGCAAGTGATATTTAAATACTTAAAAACTAGTAGTAGATACCTTTTTTTTTGTCGTGGTGGAAAAGCTTTATGGCTACCCCCGTTCCTTGGGCAGGACGGGGGTTATGTGGGACTCCCCCCGAGTGGGGGTATACCCTAACTAAAAACCACCACGGCTGTTCCCTCTTGCTGACTATGCTGGACGCCTGGGGAACCCGTTGTATAGGTACGTCTCAGGCGTCTGTCAGCCGCCCCAGCCACCTGCTGGTTCTCCCGCGCTAACTACTTAGGTACCTAGCTGGCTAGTATGCAAGTATGCACCTAACTGGCTTGTAGCTACCTAGCTGGCTAGTATGTACTTAGCTGGCTAGTGGATACCTAGCTGGCTAGTAGGCACCAAGCTGGCTAGTATGTGCGTACCTGGCTAGAAGATACCTAGCTGGCTAGTAGGCACCTAGCTGGCTAGTATCATGTACCTAGCTGGCTAGTAGGTGGTATTGGGAACGGCGGCGGTGACTCGCGCCTCGGCGGGACCAGTTCGCGCGAAAGGCGAAATGCTCGCGATCGCCCTGCTCCTACAACCGGCTCCGTGAAGGCCGTTCCATCCCCACCACCCTACGCAGGGATGCGAAGGTTGTCGATAAAATTGTCACGATAGATACGATAGATGAGCGGCCCAAATTAATATCGGCTTATCCAATCGAAAATCTACAGATAAACGTTCAAATTGTAAACCCGATAACGTTCAAAAAGTAAAGCATGAAGTGCTTACCAATTAATTTATTATTGGTAAAACAGATTGCAATCTCAATACGTTGATCGATTATTCTTGACACTCTTTACTGCATATCAAGATAGTTACTTGAACATTCCAACATACGTAAAACGATAATTATAGTAATTTGTTGAGCGAGTAACGGAACTGTACCTAAACCGTGAACTCCACTGCGTTTGTGTCAATTCAATTATTTCTATGTTATTTACTTCGCAAATATCGCTCGTAGTTTTGGAAGAGGCACGCTTCAGACAGTCGTCGGTGCAAGCAAATGTGACATTGTGAATTGGTGTACAAAATATGCTAAGACGATATTATACTACTTATTAATATGTTTGCATGATAAGAAACTGTAGTATTTTTGCAGTCAGTAAGTAGTTAATCCCATGTTATTATTGTACGAGCCACAATCATTTCATTTTTCAGTACAAGAAATACGTGCGTATGACATTCGAGGTCATCCGCATGTACGACAGTGTTAACTTATTGTTCGTCCCTTTTCATGAATTCTATAGCTTTAAAAATATGGAATAACTTAATAGTTTTTAGAAATCCTGCGAGAAATCTGATTATTTGAGATTAATTTATCGTGATTAAAAGTATCTTATCTTCAAAATGTCTGTAAAAATTTCGTCAAAATTGGTTCAACAGTTGAGCTGTGAAAAGTTAGCAAATACAGAGACGATACACTCGCATTTATAATAATTTATGTATGATGATATCAGTTTCAAATCTAGACCATCATGAGCTATTTTAAATTAGTCCTTGAACTTTTAGAAGACGAAATATGATTAAGTACCGTTATAATTGTTATATTACAAATTATGTTGAAAATATTATAACACCACCCTGTTTATGAATAATCATTTCCGTAATTTTAAATTTTTCAATGCTACCTGCCTGACAAACTGGTTATCCGTTAAGTATTTCAAGAATGAACACTGCTACGCAATATAATATGTTCTTCAACAAACGATTTCATTATTATGAGTACGGATAAAGGACACGAACACAATGTTATCGCTCAATTTCAAATTCTAATTCCTTCAATAAATATTGACGTTACGCCACGTTATCGTCGCAGACTCGCCCTGAACGTTGTAGAGTGTAAACACGGTGCCAATGACACCGAAGGCCAATTACATTATCGGGTCATCACTTGTACCAACGGCCTGGCCAATGCATTGGCCCTCGTATTGGTATATGTGTATGTCGAAATTTACATTCTCGCAGAAGAGAATCTCGGTTATCTAAAAAAAAAGGTAATTTTGATTTAATGAAGGCTAATTTTATATAGGTGCTTCTGACCTTGTGCGTCACTGAATGCTAAGCTGATTAGCTTAGCTAAGCTTAGCATTCAGTGATGGAAGTTCCATGGAACTTTGTCAGTAATAGAATATTCATAAGGTTGATAAAGAAACAATGGAACGCGCTATTTAAATTCTACAAATAATAATCGACAATACTTTAGTCTCAGACTGAATGATTTTCGTTTTTTAAACTTAACCGTCGAAAATTACTTGCCGAGACCGAGTGATCGTGCTGGACAATGTATAGGCCAACTTGAAGAGCAGACGTTTTATCGATAACAGTATTTATCGAGCGATGCGCAACACTAGGTGCGTCGGCAAGGCCGCGGTTCGACGGCCCTACGCATGTCGTACGTATACAGTAAACACAGTTTTGAAACGACAGCTTTAATCCAATTCTGTATTCAATATGAACTTTGTAAAGCTCGTCGAGAAATGACTTATGGTTTAGTTCTATTTTTTTTGAAATTAATTTCTCTTTTTTTAGTAAAGCGTTTATTTTTATTGTTTAATAAGCGTACGTTTTTCTTTGTTGCAGATTAACAAGATGCTGGTTTCATCGTGTATATTTCAACACTCGCAGTCAACTCTAAAACATCGACGTTTCAACATCGACGGACCAAGACTATGCGTAGATCAAACACTGCATCGTTCAAGAGTAAATCCCTCAGATGCCTTAAAAACGACCAGCGACGCAAGATGATTAAATAGCATAGATATTTTTATAAAATAAAACTATGAGAAATAGATAGAATATTTTCATCGAGAATATATTTTTGGAGATTTTTTCGTGCTTGGTGCTTTTAAGTGTAGTGAGGTGAAATAGAACTATCGATAGTTTGATGGTTACACTGTGATTTGGTGGTGATGATGTCGACGAGTGAGGGGGAGGCCGTGAAAGTCGAGGGGGGGCATGTCTCCGTCACTACCATCAGCATGTCGGGTCCAGAGACCAGCAAGGGTAAGTTATAACTACCTAGTACCTACATTAAAAAAAAAACATTATTTTGTGTCTACATTTTTTAAAATAATTTAGTCTATGAGAGAATGCGAATAAAATATCCTTTTCACAATTTTTGCAAAAAAGTTCAGTGTATTAAGCATAGACATATACATATTATCAAGGACTGAACAGCATAGTGGGAGGAAAACGCGTGCCAAATTAATGCACAGTTGTGCACAAATTTCCAAAATCACACTCAGTACGCACCGAGATATTTCGACGTAGGTACCTAATGTAGGTATTTGTAGTGCACAAAAATAACTGTGAAAGTGTCGTTTTGCGTTATTTTGAACTGTAAACACAGAAGTTCAGAAATAAATCGCAAAAAGGAGGTATTTCCTATCAAATGAAAGTGTTTATTTTGGCACGCATGAATTCATAAGTAAACAGTGATGATCACCGATCTACAGTCTATATGTGTCTGTGGTTGCCTTGGTCATCAGCTGCCTCGTTGGTCTAGCGGTTAGCACGTTCCACTGTGGATCACGAGGTCCCGGGTTCGATTCCCGGTTTGGGCAAGAAAAATTAAGAGGTATTGAAGAGGAGGATTTTCTGTCAAGTTATTCTCCACTCCGGGCCGCCGGAGTTGGATGTTGGCGGTGTTAGATACACCCCCGTGCTTCGGGGAGCACGTAAAGCCGTTGGTCCTGGGCCCGATCTCTCCGGTCGTGTCGCATTGGCGTCCCATCGGAGTATGAGAGTGAGGGAATAGAGTGCATCTGTATGCACACTTGTGCACTATAATAGCATGCACTAGAAATTCGGTCGGATGGACACTATTAAGTACATAATTATGTCTGTTTTTTTTTATTGAACCACTAGTTAGCCCTTGACTGCAATCTCACCTGATGGTATGCAGTCTAAGATGGAAGCGGGCTAACTTGGAAGAGGTATGCTTACCCCTGTGATATTACGACTGTAACTGTATATTTGCAGGTCGTTTCTCGTACAGCTCGAGCGGAGTACGCATCAGCGTATCTTCCGAGCCGCACGACGAGGACTCCACTGATGCGGAGATCTCCAAGATCGACTTCCACCAGTATGAGGTTAAAATTAAAGATTAACTTTGTATAACTCATCATCATCATCTTCATCATCATCATCTTCGTCATAATCACCACCATCTTCATCAACATCATCTTATACTCATCATCATCATCTTCATCACCATCATCATCATCATCTTCATCATCATCAACCCATTGCCAGCCTGCTACAGGCGCGAGTCTCTTCTCAGAATGAGAAGGATTTAGGACGTAGTCCAAGCACGCTGGCCGAGTGCGGATTGGTAGACTTCACACGCCTTTGAGAACTTTATGGAGAACTTTCAGGCGTGCAGGTTTCCCCACGATGTTTACCTCCACCGTTAAAGAGTAGACTAACGGTGAAGGAAAGCACTTTAGACTATTTTACAGCTTTATGCTTCGTCGAATTATTCACACATGTAAGGTAGGAACCCTACCTAGAGATCCTACCGTAGGATCTCTAGTCTCTACATGTTTTTTTTGTTTACTTTACTTGAATTGAAACACTCTTTATTCAGTCGGATTTTTGTTTTTTTATTACCTACTTTAATTAAGGTATTTAAATTAAATAAGTAGTTTAATTTTGAGCATAGCCAAATGAGAAATGTTGCTATTACGTAAACATGCAAGCGAAGTGAGCGAAGGTTTACCTACGTCTATAGCGATTTTTTTCTCTAACGAACATTATAATACGTTTTCTATATTGACCTAAAAATCTCATTTAGACTGAATATAAAATTACGTAAAAAAACGTACGAGTTCATACCGGCCCAGAACAGAATCAGTCTACCTACAACTGAAATACAGCTTGATTGAAACATGCAAGCACAGCTGAGAACAAAACATAACATACAACTTATGTTTGATCCAGGTAAACATGCGCAACAAGAAGAAGCGGTCGTCGGGCGGGCAGTGCGACCAGGCGGCCGAGCAGGAGCGCCCCATGTCCTGGGAGGGAGAGCTGTCCGACTCCGAAATGGTCATTGACACCAGTGTCAACAACGGTAACATATGTTTTCTTTCTTTCTTTCCTTCCTTCCTCCCTTCCTTCCTTCCTTCCTTCCTTCCTTCCTTCTTTCATTCATTTCTCCCTTCCTCACTACTTTCCTCACTTTCTTCCTTCCTTAGATACTTCCTTTCTTACTTCTTTCCTTCCTTCCTTCCTTCCTTCCTTCCTTCCTTCCGTTTCTATTCGCGTTCCCGTTCCCGTTCCATACGTCATCATAGGTAGGATACACTCGTAACCCACGTACTTATACTTCATAAAAGTAATACTCCTTTATTCGAGGTCGGTTAAAAGTAAAATTCAAATTACACTTATTTCAAATAGGCAACCACATAACCTACTTAAAATGACTTAAATATTCAACCTAGCAAAATGAAAACAATAACTAGGTTTTCTTTTATTGTTTAAGGAAGGAAATAAAATTAGTAATATGTGTTGTAGTGTGGTATTAACTACTGAAATATTATGTTTAATCCTTCTCAAAACCTTAATCAACCGCATGCAATAAATAGCTATACATGCAATAAGTACTTACATAGTTACCTATAATTTGCGGAAATAGTTTGTTCGACCTTTGATGACGTGTGTGTACGTAAGGTCTAAGATTAAGTACAATATCTTTGGGTAAGGTCTAGTAAGGAATTTTAACAAATGGCGTCGATTCTGATGTTTTTCTTTTAACTAGTTCGAGGGTAGGTAGGTATCTTTTTCTTTTGTTAAAAAATAATATGGATAACACAAACACTAAGGACGTTTTAGGAATAGGTAACACAAGTTCAGTCAATCACAGCAATAATTGCGATTGTAGGTAGTAGGTATTAAAGTAAGCCATGGTACAGTCTAGCTTGTCTGGCCCCCAAGCTAGGATCCCCTGTGCTATGGGAAGCCAGTCTTTCGTCCGAATATCCATAGGTGTTAAGTTAACGGTGTTTAAAGCATAAGATATTTTCTTAAAATTAAATATTTAGGGCCTGTTTCACCACCTTCTGATAAGTATCGGATAGCTATCTACAACTTTTGTCTTTGTCACTTGACATAAAGTAAGAAAGTGACAAAACTTACGTTTAGGCTATCCGACACGTATCAGTAACTGGTGAAACAGGCCCCTAATGTCGTCGATTCGTCGTTGTATACCGACCTATACGTATGCAATTTCTGTTTTAGATGACAACAGCAGCTCCCTCGACCTGCAGTCGTCGCGCGACTCCATCGACACGCTGCGCAACGTGACCATCAAGACGGAGCCCCTCAAGACCGAAGCGTTCCAGAGCCTGGACGACCAGCGCGTGCTGGACCTCAAGTACACCGGGCCCCTGCAGTCGCACCAACGGAGTCTCAGTATGAACAGGGTGAGGGTCATTTGGTCGTCGTCATACAAAAATGATGTTAAGAAAAGTTTCCCTGCAGGCTTCACTAGATGTTTGATAACACTGTTGCTATCATCTCATAGATTTCCGTTCACGGACACTTTCAATTAGATTTCGTACTGGGACTATATATCATAGTAGGCACATAACTTCTCCAAGCCGAAGACCAAAGTTACTGATCAGTTTCTTCCTTTCCTCTTCGCAACTAAGAATACATCCTCCAAATCTTATTCAGGTGTTTAAATGCGCCAATTCTTGGATTTTTAAACGACTTCAAAAAAGGAAGTGGTTCTCAATGCGTCAGAATCTTTTTTATGTATGTATGATTCTCGGATTACTCAAAGACGCCTGGACCGATTTGAAAAATTCTTCTTTTCTTTGAAAGGGTATACTTTAAAAGTGGTCAGGATCTGAAGATGGAATTCTGGAGAAATCGAGGGAACTCTTTAAATTTTTTGGTGTATTGTAGTCGGTTTAATTTTTCCTAAAATATACCTTTGCTGATATTTAGGTAACACACAAGTGTTACCGTTGATTCCGAAAATATTGGTGGTGAAAATTTCATATTTTTGTTTTTTATAACTACCCAGATATCAGTGCTAACGGACAACGCGTCGCTTAAATTGGCCAGGCGGCCATGTTCTCCCACAAGCAGTGCCAAATCAACCATCTCCGACCAGTACGAGACGCCTCTACCACATAATCCAGAAGTACAGAACCTGACCATCAAGAAGGAGACGCAGCTATCTGGTAAGACATCTTTCTCATTCTCTAAGGCCGACTTTGCCTCAGGCCGATTTTTTTTGTAACCCTCATTTTTAGCTCAGCAGTGGTGTTATAAATGCGAAGTAAGCGAGAGGTCCCGGGTACGATTCCCGGTAGAGGCAATTTGGGATTTTATAATTTCTAGATTGTCTCTGGTCTAGTCTGGTGGAAGGCTTCAGCTATGGCTGCTACCACCCTACCGGCAAAGCCGTGGCGCCAAGCGATTTAGCGTTCCGGTACAATGCCGTGTAGAAACTGAACAGGGGTATGCATACCCCTTCCATCCATCCTAGCCCAGTTCCATCATATGTTCCGATATGCACGTATATGACGTGACGATGCAGTCGTCGTCACTTGCCACCAGGTGCGACCGAGTCATCGAAAAAAATGCATCCGCTTAGTCCCATGAAATTCAACCCTCGGCACCTGAGCAAAATCGCTTACTTTGCAGTCTGGAAAATCAGCTCAGGTTAACAGGTGTGCTTTGCTAACTGATTCAGCAATAAAGTCACGACTCACGAGATACCTAAATGGTATTAGGTTACCTAACCATGATTAAGCCTGGAATACACATGCTACTAGAAAAGCACGCTTGTTTGCTACTAGGTAGTATGCTAATTTGAAGCATGCTCTCTGAGTAAATACATTTGCTCATGAAAAGCACAGATATCATAGCATACTTATTACGAGCATACTTCTTTCTAGCATGTCTGAGATACACATGCTCATTATTTGGCATTCAAAATGAACGTTTCTTTGCAGAGTTAATTAATTATTACTTTCAACACATTTAATAAAGAAACTTGTAATGAAAAGGAGTAAAATAATAGAAGGGAAGGGAAAGAATTTGGGTGCGGAACTGGATTAGCAGAAGACAAGGTCTGGGAGCAAGTGATTGTTTACTAAATGAAATGAGGCAAGAAGATATTGGTGGTTTCAGAAATCATACGAATGCAACCAGTAAAATATGATGATTGATGAACTTTTGAAAAAATCCCATCGCGAAATCGTGACAGCAAACAAATCAAGTAGCATGCTCGCATAGAACGCGTTCAGACTTGCTTTGGAGTTACCCCCCTCTCACCCGCGCCTTACCCCGTGTGCTAGTTAGCACCAAAAAATAGACCGGCTTGCGATTAAGTAGCGTGCTATTTCACAAGCATGCTCTTTTCGTATACACGTGCTAATTGTATGCTACTAAGTAGCATCTGCTCGAAACTAGCATGCTTATGTGCTACTACGTAGCATGTGTATTCCACGCTATACGGAGGCGAAGCGAGTGCGATAAATAATCGCGCATTCAGAGATCCGTATACCTTTTTTTTTGGAAACGCATAACTAAGTTTGTTTGCAAAGGATATCTTTAAAAATTGTGCTTGTTATAGAAATCGTTTATTTCCCGTGTTTATTTCTCATGTAATCTATACAAATAAAAATTAATGTTTGTCTGTATGTCCTCTATGCACTCCTAAACTATTCATCTAATTATGATGAAACTTTGGTGAGTTGTTCTGCATTCTGCAAGCAAAGGTTCTTGGCCAAAAAAAAATATAAAAATGTATGTTTGTATGTTTCTCCTCTATGCGTTCCTAAAGTATGGTTACTTACGGTTTACTTTTATGGTTAGTGTTTCTGATGTGATTATCACACAGTTGCTGTCAAACTACGGCGTTAGGCTTCCTGCTTTATTTACCACCTTTGTTTGACGACCTCCCTGGCGCAGTGGTGAGCGCTGTGGTCTTATAAGTGGGAGGTCCTGGGTTTGATTCCCGGCAGGGGCAATTTAAGATTTTATAATTTCTAAATTGTCTTTGGTCTGGTCTGGTGGGAGGCTTAAGCCGTGGCTGGTTACCACCCTACCGGCAAAGCCGTGCCGCTAAGCGTTCCGGTACGATGCCGTGTAGAGACCGATCAGGAGTATGCATACCTCTTCCAAGTTAGTCCGCTTCCATCTTAGACTGCATCATCACTTACCATCAGGTGAGATTGCATTCAAGGGCTAACTTGTAGTTGAATAATAACAATAAAAAAAAACATCTGTTCAGCAAGCCGCTAAAATTCCTTACTTCTTTGTTCGCAGAGTTGAAATGTGAACCAACGGTGGGCATGGACAAGTTGCTGGGCCTGCACGGGTCGCCGCTGCTGGGCAGGCTGCCCAGAGTGCAGTCCAGCGCGAGCACGGACTCCGCCGTGCACTCTATGTACACGCACAGGTAAGTCTTTATAACATAAATCTTTCCACTTATAACAGTAAGGGCGTTTGTGCACTTATTCGTTTTCGATTCGTTTTCGTGTTTCGTGAAAACACGATTCGACATAGCCTTCCTTATAACTGTATGGGCGCTTGTGCACTTACTCGTTTTCGATTCGTTTTCGTGTTTTTAAATTCGTGAACTTTTCACATCGAATCGTTTTAAAATAAGGACGCGTGCGGAAAGGTGTGTGCGATATTCATAATCACTAACCTTAGTGTTACTGCCAGTATTTCTTCACAGAGTACATTGAATATAATTTTTTCTGCAGTTATGCATTCTCTAAAACGTGTGTATGGCCGAGTAATCTGTTCTTTTACTTATATGGCACAATATGATATCGAAAGTAGCAACATTCATTCGATTATAATTATTAAAAAAAGATTTTTCATGATATTTCAATAAGTGATGATCGATAAATGCTCCTAGAATAGAAAAGAATAGAAAAGTTTTTTTATTCAAATAAACTTTTACAAGTACTTTTGAATCGTCAATTGAATACTTCTGTTTATAGGATGTATCCAGAATTTTTTCATTCTCCGGCGCCTACGAATGTATAAGAAAAGGGCAAAAAGCTGACGACGATTAAATGCAGCACACATTGTGAATACGGTTTTATCTACGAAATGCTTAAAACGTATAGTGAAATCACGATTAAGTGCACAAATGTCATTCGTGAATTTCGTATCCGTTTTTATGATGTACATTAAAAAAAACGAACACGAATCGAAAACGAATCGAAAACGAGTAAGTGCACAAACGCCCTCACGCATATCATTTTTAACCCCCGACGCAAAAACGACGGGGTGTTATAAGTTTGACGTGTCTGTGTGTGTGTATCTGTCTGTCTGTTCCCCTGTAGCGCTCAAACGGGTGAACCGATTTCAATGCGGTTTTTTTTTGTTTGAAAGTTGAATTAGTCGAGAGTTTTGTTAGCTGTGTTTGATGAAAATCGGTCCAAGATGGCCGCCGCTACAAAATGGCGTATAACATATTTTTCCATAACGCCCTCAATATGGGTATGAAATGAAAGGGCTTGACTAGTAGAATAGCACTATGCAAATCCAAGATGGCCGCCACTACAAAATGGCGAATGTTGGTGGTTTTTTAAATTTGTAATTTATACTTGTTGCTGAGCTCAATTGTTTGCATTATTATAAAAGGTATATTGTGAATGCTAACTCTATAATGACTTAACCCCCAAGTTATTTTTAAGTGGATGAGTGTGATGGCCAAGACGATTTTATTATAAAGCGTGTATTCAGACATGTTGTCCAAAACGCGTCCCACGGATTCAGTACATAATTCTAGGTTTCCCAATGGTGAAATTTTTCGTCGAATTTTCCATGAAATTTCCGATATTTTTTACCTCTTTTTTAACTGAATACTGTATAAAATCATTATTACTAACTTTCTCAACGCAATTTTAAATGAAAAAGTAATTATTTCATTATTTTCACCTAAAACAGAAATGTAATCAAACTTAAGATTTATGTAGATCAGCTGACTGTTAACCTAGTGAGTAGGTACAGGTCGCTAACCTACAATGATAGTAGGTACATTCGGCAGTCGGTACGCGCATAGAATTTATAATGAGGTTCGCGGGCCGCGGCCGCGGCATTGTCAAAAGAAATGCCGCGCTGACTCCGTATAGTCTGTTCGTTTTCTTACGGTCACCTTTTGTGTCTAGCCGCCTCCGCCGCGCGGTGTTTTGCCAAAGACACCGCCGTGACTTCAAAGCATGCCGCGAGGGGTGTACAGGCACAAGGGGTTGGCGTTTTATACCTACTCATATTTTTTCATTAAAATTCTCTTTCCTTTTTATATTTTTTTATATTCGTATTTTATTAAAATATAACCATAAACATAAAATATAATATTCTCATGAACACGGGTCTTCTCTCAAAATGAGAAGGATTTTAACCATAGTCTACCACGCTGGCCAAGTGCGGATTGGCAGACTATTCGGAGATTCTGTTAGAATAGAAAAAAAATTACAAACAGAAAAAAAGTAATAAAAATAAAAGCAGAATACTAAGAGCGCCTGCGCCTGTACCGATACTAAGTTACCGAACGAACTATACCTACATAGGTACTTACGTCGGTACCTACTAGGCGGCGTGGCATGTAGATTGTAGCGTGGGCCGCACCGCCTACTAATTATAAAAGTCTAGTGTAAATTTTGCGCGGAGCGTTGCGTTGTGATCGCCTTGTATACAATACATTGCGCGCTCAAAAATGGCAATATTTGAAACCAATCATTTTCGACATAAATGATTTCAGTATTTTCACATAACACATTAAATGCAACCTTACCTCAAAGTTTTCATTAAGATATCATTTACACCCTGTATGTATAGAAGATAGATAGATAGAAGATTCTATTTATATTCTACTGTATTGTATTGTAAATAAACTTGTTGTCGTCAGCGTGTACAGCAGCCCGTCGGCCAGCCCGCGGGCCTCGCGCCACTACACGCCGTCCCTGTCGCGCAACAACAGCGACGCCTCGCACTCCTCCTGCTACTCCTACAGCTCCGAGTTCTCGCCCACACACTCCCCTGTCCAGGTGACTACATTGCTTGCTTGCTTATTTACTTTGCTGGTTCAGTGTCCCAGAGGACCTTGGCGAATATTAGAAGCTGAGACGCTGCCATCCATGCCTATCCTGCGCCACTAAACATCAAAATCATCATCATTATCAGCCCATTATCGTCCCACTACAGGGCACCGCTGTCCTCTCAGAATGAGAAGGGTTTATAAGCCGTTGTCTACCACGCTGGCCAAGTGCGAATTGGTGGACTTTTCACGCCTTTGAGAACATTACGAGGAACTCTAAGGTATGCAGGTTTCCTCAGGATGTTTTCCTTCAGCGTTAATGCAAGTGATATTTAATTGCTTACAACGCACATAACTCTGAAAAGTTAAAATGCGTGGTAGGTATAGAATCCGGTCCCCCCGAAAGGGAGGCCAAAGTCTTAACCCTTAGGCTATCACCGCTACATTTTTGATGAAGGGCCCGTGATCTCACCGATTTGATCTACTGGTGGGTCAAACGCTATACTACCTATACTACTGAATAGGGTTTACGGAACCGGTCCTGTTTTTGAGAACCGGGAATTTCGGTACTTTTACCCAAAGGAACCGGGAATTCCCGGTTCTTTCGGGATTTTCGGTTCTTTGTAGTTTTTTTCTTTATAAAACAAGTTTTGCACTTTAAAAGTAAAGCACAATGAAATATTTAAGTAATTTTTATTGGAACTAATATTGTGTGAGTTTAAAAATAAAACTAGAATCAAACAGAACTTAATCATTCAGTCTTCTCATATTTTGCTTCTATTTTCTATAGTCCAGTAACTTTAACTTCTGAATGTATGGGGTACCTCGCCTCAAATCCGGTAGATCTGATGTTTATGATGTTGGCTCAATGAATAATCCAAGTTTGTGAACTCGAGCGCCGAACGCATCCAAAATCGAAAAAACCGCGAAAATTTCGGATATTTTCAGATTTTGGCGATTATAAAGTTTTTGATCGTACCAAAAATCTAAATACCAACTTTCATAGTATTATTTCATGAAAAATGTCGCACTGTCATTTAAACTTTCATCCCCTATTTAACCCATTGGGGATAGAATTTCTAAAAATCCTGAAATTCATATTTTTTATTTTTTATCGAAAGCTTAAATACCAATTTTCATGGATATCACTTGAAAAATGACCGACTTTCATGCAAACTTTCATCCCTTTAGGGGTGGAAGTTCCAATAATCCCTTCTTAGTGTGCGCCTACGTTGAAAAAGCTTACGAATCCAATGTACCATTCATTATGTGTTTCGACGACTACAGTAAGGCCTTTGACTGTGTGAACTGGACAGTTCTCCAGGAAATGGGAGTCCCAAAACATCTAGTCGGAATGCTTCAAACTCTATACTCAGATAGTCAGGGGGTAGTAAGAATCGACAAGACGACATCAACATCTTTCTCGTTTGGCAAAGGAATTCGTCGAGGATGCATCGTATCCCCTATTCTGTTTAACATCTATGGAGAGAGCATCATATGCCGGACTTGCGAAGACTGGGATGGTGGAATTACCAATTACCAGCAATATCCCTAAAATTCAAAACATTCGCTACGCCGATGACACCATCCTTTTCGCAGCTAATGAAGTTGAAATGTTCCAACTCCTGAAAAAAATGGAGCAACATGGAGGCCATAAATCGGTCTAAAACCAAGATCATGGTGGTGGATCGTGCTTCTAAGCTAGAACTCAATGGAACACTCAATTTAAAACCCGTTGATCACTTAATTTACTTGGATTCTAGCATCAGCAATAACGAGTCTTGTGAAGCTGAAGTTCGAAGGAAAATCGGAATGGCCAAGGCTGCAATGTCTCAGTTCGATAGGATATGGAAGGATCGTAACATCAGCAATAAGACAAAAATTACACTCGTCAACACTTTAGTCTTCTCCATTTTCGTATACGGGGCGGAGACATAGACAGTAAAAGCTAGAGATCGCCAGATGTGGTGCTGGAGGAAAATGCTCTGAATCCCTTCGACTGCATTCATTTTCAGGATCAACCAATCGATCCACGAAGAACTCAAAACTGACAAAAAGCTGAGGCTCTCCCATTTATGCCTGAGGAGGATCTTTGAGTTCTTCGGCCATACCGCCCGTAAACCCGGCGATAACCTACAAAAACTTATAGTTACCGGGAAAATGAACGGCAGGAGATCGAGAGGTAGGAGTGCAATTCGCTGGACTGACCAGATCCGCACCACTCTTGAATGTTGCCGATGCGGTTCACGTCGCTGATAGCCGGAACAGATGGCGCAACATCGTCAGAAACATGAAATTTTCAGTTTCCGTGTTTCCTTTTATGATGACGCACAATAAGAAAGGATTATTGGAAATTCCACCCTTAAGGGATTAGGGGAAGAGGGGATGAAAGTTTGTATGAAAGTCTGTCATTTTTCAAGTTATGGGTGGTTATCGATTTTCGTTCGAAACACCTTGCAAAGGCTAAAATCGCTATGTTTTATCTATTATGGAAAAAATGGTTTTGATTATCTTGTTAAGACACAAACGATGCAAGAAGGCATCCTATTACAAAAGGGCTGAATGCTCAGGGTAAAAAGAAAATTAGGAAAAACCTGTGAAAAAGTCATTTATCTCCATGTGCAAATGCCCATCTATTGAATTACATATTTTTTTACTCAATTCGTGTGCATCAAACGAATTAGTGAATTTGTTTTTCAAATTAAACAATGATATAAGATTAGACTGTTTACCCTTTGTAATTTATAAAGCCATTCTAACCCTGAAATAATCCAACTTTTAATTTTGTCAATCGAAAACGGTCATTACGTTCTCTGGTAATGGAATCGCTACTTCACGACGTGTTCAAACGTGTACAGCAACGATTTACCTTCCTGCGTATCCGGCGTCTCAGTTAGTGCCGCTGATGTTCTGTTATAGTATGGTGATCTTTCAATTAACACAAAAAAATTGCATTTGCGAGTAGTCAGAAGTATTTTGTCACGCGGTAGAGTTCATTACGTTCCATCGATTTTCAACGTGACTTAATTTTTTTAATTTTTTCTAGATTTAGTACTAGGATTTATGTTTTGTTTCTATTCAGAGTTCTATTTCGGAGATTTTATGCATTCACGTATCTCGAGTATTTTAAATTTAAAGTCGATTTGGTCATTTATTTCCAGTTCATTTATATCCATTCCGTTCCAAAAAAACAAGTAGACATGAGTAAAACAAAGAAAAAACTTACAAAAGAAGAAAAGTTAGCTAAAGATAGAGCCAGAAAACGCCAAAATTAAGAGAAATTAAAAAAACAATTCAGGAATTATTAAAATTAAAAAATAAAAATAGCGAAAAATTACCTTTTAAGAAAAGAACAGAAAAAGATTCGCAGCATCATTGAAATGTCCGCTTGAGCACAACATGAACAGAAAAAACTCTTTGAAATATAAGAAAAAAAAGAAGGGGCAAAATAAAGATAGAGAGATAAGTATTGGTCAACGATACCCCTGAAGTTCCTCAAAAAGAGAATTAAACTGGAAATATTTCACCTGAAATTACAGAAACCAATCAAATTATTGTCAAACCTATCTCCTCAGACAAGGTGACTACTTTACTCGGTATAACAAAGATTGAGACGTAAAATTTCTGCAAGACCAGCCTCGTAAAATTTAAAATTATTTATTTAATTTATTTAAAATGATTATGCTTGTTTACTGTTAAGCTCAACTCAAGGTTTAAATTTTATTTCAATTTTATTCGTTTTTTTCATATAATTATTCATTATTTCATAAAATAATCAAAGATGGGCTACTAAAAAGCTTCTGAATTCATTTTTATCCGATGATAGGTCATTACACTCCAAGTGATTTTCATTTCTTTCCACTGGTTCATTACACTCCATTAATTTTCCGGAAAACTGCTAGAGTTACGAAGAGGCCTTGTACATGTAATTTTTTCTCATACTGTAATCTATAAGTGTATATACAAAAAATAATAATAAAAAGCAAAAAAATTTTTTTTTTCAAAACCGCGAAATTAAAACGAAAATCGATAATCACCCTTATATCCATGAACATTGGTATTTGAGCTTTCGATAAAAAATAAAAAATATAAGTTTCAGCATTTTTGAAAATTCTATCCCCAAGTGGGTTAAATATTGCGCGCACTGCAATCCGAAAACTGAGTAAGCGAGCGATCGCACACAACAGCCAGCGAGGTAGACTTGTAAGTTACCGCGCGCCATTTTTTTAGCGCTGAATTCACGTTAGTTTTGAACTTTTGAACAGTAGAAAGTATAAAAAAGTAAAGTTAGTATTGTAAAGATTATGTATGTAAGTAGTAGCGTAAATCGTGTAATTAAAATTCCCGAAAGTACCGAAAGAACCGGGAATCAAATTGGATTTCCCGGTTCTTTTTTACTGACAAAAGAACCGGGAATTCCCGGTTCTTTCGAGACCGGGATTTCCCGGTTCTGAACCCTACTACTGAAGGGCCCGTGGTCCCACCGGGCTAGGCGCGATTGATAGTATCAATATAGTGATATCGATGTAGTTATTTTTACTAATGAAATATTCAAAATTACAATATTTTTAACCGACTTCAAAAAAGGAGGTTCTGTATTCGACACGTATGTATGTGTTAGTATAATATATGTATGTATGTTTGCGATGATTTCAAAAACCAATGAACCGATTTTGATGATTTTTACACTATCGTTGGATAATCCTCGATGACATTTCCCAGAGTCGGCATCCTCACGTGGTGTACCGCGAGGCGGCAGTGTTCCCGGCGTCGCCCGCACACGATGACGACACCGATACGACAGACGACCGACTCCATCATCACCAAGGTATCAGCAGGCAGCAGCTCATTAACAGGTAAGCGAATCCTGGTAACCTTTGCGGGGGTGGAATAAAAAAGGAAGCCTAAGGAAGGAAGAAGAATAAGTCTATCTATACTTTTCTTACCCCTGCTCTTTAGTCTACCGAGCGCGCTGTGAGAGGGGCTGAGGTTGGGGCGAAGGCCCTTAGTATGACCGGCATCACGTCGCGTGAATTTACTCATGATTGGGCCACGGATGTGCTTGAAACTATTTTGATAGGGAGCCACCACACCTTTCGACCGTAGGAAGCTTACTCGCTGCGCCTTCTGACGAAAGCTTCCGACGATTATGAGTTCTCAGTTGCCGACAAAACGGGAAATGTTGCCAAGCAAGGGCGTCGCCAGGTAGGGGCAGGGGGGGGGCCGCGGCCCCCCCCCCCCCCCTAGAGATTTGAGAAAATATAAATATGCTATTAAAAATTCTGATTTTTTTAATATGTTGTTAGGACCACTACCATTAGGTACTCTCCAATTTTGCAGTTTCGGAAGACATGTGCTAACTTTGCAGCACTTGAAAAATACGACTGACCTATTTACACTTTTCGCATACTATAATATCACCAGCTTGCCCCTTGGCCAGCGGCTGGCGACGCCCTTGTTGCCAAGTTTACTGATTTACTACTCCAGCGTTGGAACATCACGTGAGTCCAGCCATTGTTATTTTTATGAATTTAGTCTACTAATTTTGCCGTAAAACTCTCTCGTTGGTCTAGAGTCTAGACCAACAGTCGAACTTTTTAAACCACTAGTGGTTTAACATGTTCAACACAAAGTCTTGAGTTAATAATTCTTAGGTGTTGGGTTTTTCTGTCAAGAAATTCCCAGCGCCAGTCCGGAGTTGGTAGGTTTCACCCCTGTGCCTCTGATAGCACACCAAGCCGTCGATCCCGGTTATTATCACTATCATGTGACAATGGTCATAGTCATTAAAGGCGCCTCTACACGTTGGCCAACATGATGGCGGATATGTTGGAAGGTGTTGGGCGAGGAGTTTGTGTTCGCGTCCACACGTTGGAAGGTCGTTCAGTATTCTCCGGGCCAACCTGCGGGCCAACTTGCGGGCCATCGTTCCAATACCTTCCAACTCCCGCTCTACACATTGGGCCAACATATTGGGCCATAAGATGGGCCAGCATGTTGGCGAACGTGTGGATGAGCAGTAAAACACACCCACCCGCATTGGAGCAGGCAGCGTGGCGGACCTAACCCTTCTCTCGTCTAACCCCTCTAATCCTTCTAATCCCTCTTGAGAAAGACGACGCGAAAGAGTTAAAAGATTATAGTGGTGGTGGCGATTCTTTACTCTAAATCCCTCTCCTATGAGAGAGGAGGCCTGTGGCCAGCAGTAGGACGCTAAAATTTAAACTTTTTGTAGAGTGTGAAGAAATTTTCTCTTGTTCCCAGTCCGTGTCCAATCTGCGGCGACAAGATAAGCGGCTTCCACTACGGCATATTCTCGTGCGAGTCGTGCAAGGGCTTCTTCAAGCGCACCGTGCAGAACCGCAAGAACTACATGTGCCTGCGCGGCGGGAACTGTCCCGTCACCGTGGCCACGAGGAAAAAATGTCCCGCCTGCCGGTTCGACAAGTGCTTGGGGTGTGGAATGAAACTCGAAGGTACAACTCATTTTGTTTATTAATGCAGAATAGGTCCGACCGTCGCGAACTTAGTTTAGGGCAAATTGAAGTTTGGTGAAATAAATAACGAGCCCTTAGTTACCATTTAGTACACCATAGGGGCTTGGATGGTAAATCGCCGATGCAACTTGGCTGAGTAACGGTCAGGAAGCACCGAGATGTCTTTAAGCCATTTTGGATCATCAATGCCTAAAGACTTCGAAAAATGCTTGTTGCTAGTGATAACATATAGCTCTGAGACATGGTCACTATTTAGTGCCATATAGTTAGCCCATAGTTATGGGCTTCATAAGAAAGTTCAAAGTCACTAAGCGGGCGATGGAGAAAGCTACGCTCGGAGTTTCTCGTGATCGTGACGTGATCACGAGAAACAATCAAATCAGAAAATCATCAAATAGGGACCATCCCTATATCCATAATAGAACCAGAGTTACCGACATAACAATGCGTTACGAAACTGAAGTGACAATAGGCGAGGCACATAGATCGAAGAACCGATATACATTGGGGTTCCAAGGTGCTGCAATCGCACTGAAAAGCGCAGAGTAGGGAAACCCCTCCACTAGGTAGACCGACGACATCAGATGAGTCGCAGGGAACCCCTGGAACAAGCAGCACAAGATCGAAGGGTGGGGAAGTCCCTACAAAAGGCCTGGCCCGGGTGTCTGTCGATTGATGAGGATACTCGATAGTCAGATAGTCAGCGCTACTGACTCAGTGGTTTGCGCGCTCGAAGGCGAGGGAGACTTTTCTTGTGATAGCAATTGATATGTGATTATTTTTGCAGCGATAAGAGAAGACAGGACCCGCGGGGGTCGCTCCACGTATCAGTGCTCATACACGCTATCCGGTGCGGCGTCGACGGGCTCGCTGCTGTCCGCGCACGCGCCCACCACGCTGCGGCACGCCTCCAGCCTCACTTGCGTAAGTTTTTTTATTTACCAGCTGATGTCCGCGACTTTAATTCCGTGGAATTTTAAAAATCCCTTGGGAACTCTATGATTAGGGCTAAAAGGTACCCTAAGCCACATCGAAAAACTTTTTGTTTTATAATTGAAAATACTATCAAATATAACATCCACATTTCATGGTTCCAGGTAAATGGCCCTGGGTCTTACAGCAGTCGAGGAGAATCAAGTAACAGCCGACTCACGCCCGACATACCCCCATTATTGCAGGTAAACTTCACACTTCACAAGGAGGTTAAATTGGTCACTTACTTTTTATTTGATCATCATTATCAACCCATTACCGGCCCACTACAGGTCTCCTCTCAGAATGAAAAGGGCTTAGACCAATCTGCCCGTAGTTCACTATGCTGGTCAAGTGCAGATTGGTAGACATCACACGTCTTTGAGAACATTATGGAGACCTCTCAGGCGTGTAGATTTCCACGCGATATTTTCCTTCACCATTGAAGTTTTATTTTACCGTTTTTAATTGCTGGATCGAATAAATCATGTTCTGGTACGTTTTCAGGAAATAATGGATGTGGAACACCTATGGCAATATAACGAGTCGGAGCTGAGCCGCATGAGCAAGTCGTCGGGCAGCCCGTCCGCCAACCCGCTGCTGGCGGCCAGCGGCATCACCGCGCAGAACTCCAGCGCGGACTTCCTCGCCGACCTGTGCAACATCGCCGACCACCGCCTCTACAAGATCGTCAAGTGGTGCAAGAGCCTGCCGCTCTTCAAGAATATCTCGGTGAGTTGGAGCATGATACCTGTAGGTAGACGGAACGATCTCGAAGCGATTGTCGAGCCACTGGACACAAACAGTACAAGATCTTGTTCTGTGGTGTACGTTGCAAGATTCCCTTGTTCAGTCGTGGACGTCTATCAGTTGAAACGACGACGCTGCCTTGTTTCTCGACCACCAACATGAACAACAGTAATTACTTGTCTACCGTCAGGCCTACCTGTACTTCTGGCCTGGCCGTCAGGCCTACTGACCGAGCTGCTAGGTGCATGTCAGTTGATGTAAAAGTTATGTCCGTCACCTCAGCAACCGTCACAAAGATAATATGATCCACCGCGACGTTTCCGTCAACCGCGGGCTTGACTTAATGCTGAATATGCGAAAAAGGGTGACGGCTAAATTGTGTTTTGCAAGTTCTGTTCAAAATTCAAAATTATTTATTTCACGTAGGCCAACGTGTGGCTCTTATGACATGTCAAGAATCTACCACCGGTTCGGAATGCTGATTCTGCTGAGAAGAGCCGGCAAGAAACTCAGCAGTTGCTCTTAAACAAAATGTTACAAGAAGTGGCTTAACTATCTTGTGGACAGCTGAAGCAAAGCCGAATAGAATAGACATATTTTTTATTCAGATAAACTTTTACAGCCTGTTGTTACTGTTGTTGTTGCCTTGAAAAGTGGGCTGTTAACGCAGCTCAGAATGTCTTTTTAAGGTCTTTCGACCTGGATTGTTCATGTTCTCATTTGTTCACAGATCGACGACCAGATCTGTTTGCTGATCAACAGCTGGTGCGAGCTGCTGGTGCTGTCGTGCTGCTACCGCGGCGTCAGCACGCCGGGCGAGGTGCGCGTGGGCGGCGGCCGCGGCATCACCCTACACCAAAGTGCCAAGTTAGTTGTTTTTCCAACGATTACCATTTCGCGATTCACTGACGTCTTGCCTTATATAAGTGTCTACTTAGCTACTGGTGCCTTCCACTGCCATTGACATATCATTGACACGTTACATATTTTATGTATCCTTTACACGTTTAAAAATCTAAAGATGGATTATGGGTTTTTGTTGTGAAGTGAAGTTTTTGAATATCATGAATCTCTCAGAAGTTTAATAATTCAGATATTTTCATCAATTTCATGATTTTACTAATGTCTCACATTAGTAAAATCATGAAATTATCACCTAATTTCTTTATACTCAAATCTGTTTTTAGTTTAAGACTTGAGTCTGCCATACCTTTTCCAGGTTAGTCCGCTTCCATTTTAGGTTACATTGCCACTTACCATCACGTGAAATCGCAGTCAAATGCTAACTTGTAGATGAATCAGCTTTACAACTGTCATTAATATACAGCAGAAAAAGTAAAGGTCCGAATAGGCCTCCTTGCACAAGTCTTCTTTAACCGATAGATGTAACATAGCTGGACATAGAGCCACTGTAGAGACTTCCACATGTCGCGGTCTTGTGCCACTTGTATCCAATGACTATTTCAAGTATAGAATATTTATTTTCAGATATGGTCTGACGCCATGTATAGAACGAATGCTCAGCTTCACAGACCATCTGAGGAGACTACGGGTTGACCGATACGAATATGTTGCGCTCAAGGTCATCGTCCTGCTTACCTCAGGTTTGAATGAATTATATTAAAATCTGACCATGCATGGTAAGGTTGTAGAGGAGGAATGTCTATAGCAGAAGGTTGAAAATAGTTAGATTCTTAGTATAGTCTGTTCGTTTTCTTACGGTCGCCTTTTGTGTCTAGCCGCCTCCGCCGCGCGGTGTTTTGCCAAAGACACCGCCGTGACTTCAAAGCATGCCGCGCGGGATGTACAGGCACAAGGGGTTTTGGCGTTTTATATCTACTCATATTTTTTCATTAAAATTCTCTTTCCGTTTTATATTTTTTTATATTCGTATTTTATTACTAGCTGAACCCCGCAACTTCGTTCGCGTAGATATAGGTTTTTATATAGGATCGGATCGGATCCCATAATTATTTTATGTACCTAAACTAAATGTAGCCTAATTTACTCCTTATAACATTGAAAGTTCCATTAAAATCGATCCAACCGTTTCGGAGATTAGCTGGAATAAATAGACCGACCGACAAACATAAATTTAAACGCACACCAGTTTAAAATAAGCTGTAGGTTCAAAAATCCGGGTTCCAAGTTATTTGAACCCAATACTGAGGATTGTAATGTCTGTCATTTCTAAACTAAAAAACCTATGACCTTGAAATATTTACGGGACAATTTATACATAAAGTACTGCCTTTCTAACAAAAAAAGAATGAGTGAAATCGAACAACGCGTTAATGAATTACAGCTAAATACACGTTTTAACTTTCATCCCCTCTCCCAAGGGAACCGTGCTGAATTTCGGGATAAAAAGTATCCTATGTCCTACCTCGGAGTATAAACTCAAATCGTACCAAGTTTCATTTGAATCCATTCAGTAGTTTCGGCGTGATGCGCGGCCAAGATACAGACAGACAGACAGACAGACAAAAATGAAAAAAATTGCAGTTTTGGCTTCAATATCGATGATAGAGTGCCCTCCAATAAAAATTTTCAAAATATCTTCAATGTACAGAATTGGATCTGTTACAGTTTTATTATATTATGGATAATATAACCATAAACATAAAATATAATATTCTCATGAACACGGGTTTTCTCTCAAAATGAGAAGGATTTTAACCATAGTCTACCACGCTGGCCAAGTGCGGATTGGCAGACTATTCGTAGATTCTGTTAGAATAGAAAAAATATTACAAACAGAAAAAAAGTAATAAAAATAAAAGCAGAATTCTAAGAGCACATGCGCCTGTACCGACACTAAGTTACCACGAACTATAATTTTGTGGTATTTCTTGAATTATTTTGTCGAAAAGTAGGCCTAACACATGATGCCAAAAGATAGAAAATTGTATTTTGCTTTATATGTTAGCTTTCTTTACTTTAGCTGTCATTCACTGGTTAAGGTTTTACCTTTCTTTATTGGATTAAATTAGCTGTTTTTTCTGGTCTAGGTTAACTGTCTCTAATGCCTTGTCTTAAATTCTGGTATAAGGTAGTACTCAAGTTTTCACTGCATGAACTGTCAGACCTAGGAATTAGGCGGTTAATCTTTTTTCTATGCCTCAAGATAAATTTTTTAGTTTAATTTTTAAAAGGTTTTTAATTTTATTCCGTCCATTTTTTAAAAGAACATTTAGCCATGATGAAGATGCCATATGCCCATCTCCGCTCTCCAAATAAGCGAAAGCTTGTGACCGTTGCGCTATTGAGGCTCTGAATTATTGTAGATGCTCCAGAGCTTCGCGAAGCGGAGAAAGTGCGAGCGTCGCAGGAGAAAGCGCTGGCGGCGCTGCAGGCGTACACGGCGGCGCACTCGCCCGACACGCCCGCCAAGTTCGGCGAACTATTGCTGCGTATACCCGAACTGCAGCGGACTTGCCAGGTGATTATGTACCTTATAATAATAAAAATAAATTTTATTTCACAAAAATATTTCACATTTTTGTAATGGTAAAGAATATTAAATAATTAACAGCCCCCGCACACTGGGCCACCAGTGGCGACGACTAGTGACCGGCCAAGTCGCGGAAGAGATTTTTCATACGTTTTAGGTATTACCGCACACTGAGCGCTCAGGTCGAAATATAGTTTTCGATGCGTTCAATATTTTTACAATTTTAATTAAGTGTTGCCAGTAAAATAAATTAGTTCTTGGATTTTCCGCAACATGGCGAGGTATTTTATTTTACTGGTCACTATAATTTTATTATTAGTATATAGTATATTAATTATTAGTATTATATAGTTTATTACTCTCCCGCAGTTCTTCATGCAAGTCGGCAAAGAAATGCTCAACCCCGCGAACAAGGGGAAAGACGGGGAAGGCCCCAGTTTCAACCTCCTCATGGAGCTCTTGAGAGGCGACCATTGACTTCCACGGAGTTAGTCCGACCAAGGTCAAACATTGCTCAAGTACGAATGAGACTTATGTAAAATAGAATAAGCCTTTATAATGACATTACTTATTACTTATATCGACGTAGTGAGGCCGTAGACACAGCGCGTAAGATGAGTTTCAGAAAATTCTCGTTGTTATAAATTTTTGCGAAATGCGGAATTATTTTGTTTTTATCCAATTTCTATAACTCCCTAATAATAATCATTGAACGCACTACACTACAGACTTTTGTACGCGTCTTGATTTTAATTATATGATTCCAAACTAGTAATGTGTTGCCAGCTTAACTAAACGAATAAAAATAAGTTATAGGGAAAATAAATAAAAAATCGACTGTCGAAGTGATATTACGATATTGCCTTTTAAAAGCTAAGTCCCAAGTGAAACGGCCTTTAATCAAAGACTGGTTTCGTGAACGTGAGATAATGTTGTATTATGTACTTCTATGCTTCTTACGAATGTAAGTATATTTTTTAGTGCTTCAGAGTTCAACCTATAAAAACTATTTTTACCGCAAAAGCAGTAAAAGACACGACAAAAATGTATACTAACTCCTCTGTACATAATCTAAACTGACAACTCTAAAATTAGAAATATTGTACATCCTAAATTATTGTACAGTATAATCACCATTTCGTTTTGGTTTATGAATCAAGTTCACACACGGGCTGTTCTTGCCAATAAAAGAAAGAAAATAAAAGAAGGCTGGAAATGGTTTTGTTAGTATTTTGTGTAGTAGATTCAAATTGACGATTCAAAAGTACTTGTAAAAGTTTATTTGAATAAAAAACTTTTCTATTCTATTCTATTTTATTGAAAGAAAAAATTGTTTTTTTTTTTTGCAATATCATTAAAGTTTACCACACATAAGTATGGTACTTACTACGCTACTCATATAAAGGTTGAATAATCGAAGCTTATTAAATGTATTTTTTTGTAACGCTGATTATTATAAAATATGATGCATTTATTTCCATACATCGTTTGAGAGCTTTATACATTATGTACATAGCTCTCAAACGATACATTTCAAATACTCTTTGCGCGAGAAAATATATTTCTGTTTTATCTATTTGTTTTATAAAGACAATTTGGAGACTCTCCTTTCTTTTTTTTTTTGTAAGAAAGTTAAATTCTTAAGTTGTGCACTTTTTGTAGGTCGTTAGCCCTCATTATTTTGTCGTTGATATTTAAAGTAAATCCATAAACGATCTCTATTTATTTCAATGATCCAATGTATCCCACCATCAGAAACGAAAGTGATCTATATCAAAATCTAGGATTTTTGATACATTTTCAGTGTTGCGGATTTGGCCATTGTCATGAATTTAATAAAACGTGACCAAGAACACTCACACGCACACAAATTCGAGACATTAATAAAAATACGTCATTTTTAGTGCTCTTATTGTGATTGTGTGAGTGTAGAGTTGATACGTTTTTAAAATAATTATGCCAGTCTGCTATCTATATGTGTTACATTTTGTGTTACATCACTTTCATTCTGATGGTGGTAGCTAATTATTAAATATTAAATAAAACTGACACTGCCACTTGCTTTTATTAGAATTGTTTTTAATAAGGCCAAGGGATATATTATATTAAGTATAGTAATAATACAATTTTTGTATGAGTAAAAATTTTTAAAACAACTTAAAAAAACTTTTAACTTAGCTCCATCCATTGGAGCATTAGTTTAGTTTTTCATCGTCCATCAACAGCAGAAATACAAAATTATTCCTTCAAATTCAAAGAAAGACTTGTGTTACTTATGCGTTTAATATCAATTATAATATTGAACCCTCAGAAATAATGAATTACTAAAGTTTTAGAATATCCCAAAATAATACGCGATATGGAAGTAAATATATTTGAACAAAATGAAAAGAATTTAAAGTGCGGGTCCATGTTTCAAGGTAGTTTTATTGATTTTCTTAGAAATGTATTACTAAGTTACGGAAATATATTACTAAGTATGTTGTCATTTACTCGTAACTTTAAGATAAGGAAAAATATGACATTGGTCATTTGAGTGTTGAAAATTTCTTAAATGTGGTCCTCAATCATCTATTTTATTAAACGGCTTTAGTAAAAATGTTAAATAAGTAGGTATAATAAAAATTGATAGACTTAATGGAAAAAAAAACTGTAATTTTGTACGCGACTGTAATCGATGTCTATAAAAATGTATTTTTGTACTTTTCTATGAGAGATTCTCGGTAATATTACTTGAAAACTGCTATTCCATGTGTAACTACATATTAGTTGTTTCAATTTGTATTACAAAAATATACGTGTTCAGAATGTAAGTACATAGAACACGGAGTGTACAAAATCTTTAGTAGTGTAATATTTGTAAGGCGCTCTTTTCTGTATATACTACATACATATTATTTTTTGGTGTAAGCTGTGATTTAAGGCTCAAGAGAGGCCCTTTTTGCAATCATTGCCATTTCGTTTAAGTTACTTAATAACGTACTTTTTAAATTAAATTTAGGATGTAATTACATGAAGGTGAAACTTTCATTTTAGTTAAAACTTTGTTTTATTTACTTATTAATAAAAAAAGCAAAGATACTGACAGGTTGATCGTAAGGTCACGGTATAAATAAAATATTGTTGTTTCTTTTCCGTCTTTAATTTTTATAGTAATTGTTTAGTATTATTTATGTTTTGTATTATTTTTTTGTGCAATACTTGGCATAAAGTGTTTTTTAATTGTTTAAGTGGGTTCAAAATTAAAAACCCGATTAAAAATGATAATATCTACTTTATGCTTTGTGCGAGCACATTTTTTAAAGCTGCAATTGATAGCTTTTAGAACCAGTTATTCACTGCCGATTTTTAAAATAAGACAAAATTGCTTAAAGCAAAAAATTTTGTTTTGTTGCAATAATATTTGAAGGGAAATATTTTGTTTTATAGTATTTTAGAGGTCAATATCGTATTAGTATGTAGTTAATTAAGGTTAGATTGATTATAAATCTGTTGTAGATTATTGAGTCAGATTATTTTTTTTATTAAGTATCTTATACTTTTTTACTATTTCAAAGCAATTTTGTTTTGTACATAAAACAAAATTATGACATGATTTCAAACAATAAACTTAATAATATCAATACATAAAAGTTGTAATATATTCCATAAATATAATAATACAATAGAAGCAAGTTAGTATTATAATTGTATTTTTTTGAAAATATAACTGTATCATACGGGCACAAGTACTTTGATATAATTTTAGTTTATAATATTTCAGCTCATAAAATTAATATAAGAAAGTATGTAATAATTATTATAACATAATGTTTTAAAAATGTGCCAGATAAACGCTACTTTTTAGTTAAAACGGATATTGAGATTTACATATTATTATAATATGGTGATTTCAGTTCTTTCTTACGATCGATGCAACATATTGCCAATCTGGCATAATGTGGATAATTGTACAAAAAGATAATTAAAACTCGAGTGAAATTGCACGAATCTCTTGTAATCACAAAAGCACTGAAAATTAAAATGATTGTGATTTCAAATGTCCAATGTAATAAATTCTATGGTCCAATTAAAATTGAAATCGTGTTAGCCGATTCTCACCTATACAACTTGCAACTGCAAAAAAAAAAAGTTTTCGACACACCGCCATTGAAATGTATATTTTGCTAACGCGATCAGTTGCGTCGGCGTTGAAAACTGGTTTTATTTTGGTCACCCCGTGCGAGAACGGGCCAATTATATTCAAATTGTTTCAAAGCGACTTGATCCATTGTACTGCTACACTATTCGCGATAATCTGAAGCCTTGCATTTGTTTGTTATCGACAGAAGAATGATCAATATATGAAAAAAACCACTGAGAAACATTTTTGTTAAGAACTGTAAAATACAGTTTAAAAAAAATATCATTTATGAATAGTGGTTCTAGTTTTGCACACTCTAAAAGGATAAATAAAGAAAAAAAAATGAGTACAATTTTTGTTAAAAACTTTTACAGTAAAAGTTCACAGTGTTTATCACAAATATATCAATTTTATTTTTATAACTAATTTCGTGATTCTAGTTCAATTTTGTATAATCTTCAACGTAATTAATTTATACGTAATTAATATACTGTGAATTTTAATAAGAAAATGTTGTGGCATCTATTTGTTTTAAAGGTTATTGAACTGATAATAATAGGTTCTTAGTTTGTAATATTATTTTAATTACATATTGTAAAATCAAGAATTTTCTATTGCATATTTCAAATATCAGAGTAAAAAATGTTACTTACAATAATTATTATTGCTAGATTGAGCCACTTCT
This sequence comes from Melanargia galathea, assembly GCA_920104075.1. NCBI lineage: Eukaryota > Metazoa > Arthropoda > Insecta > Lepidoptera > Nymphalidae > Melanargia > Melanargia galathea. The sequence goes on along the minus strand of OV049863.1, from coordinate 4,510,903 downwards.
TTACCTCAAGTACGAGTTTTTATAGTTTTTAGAAACGAAATTCGATGTTGATTTTATCCATCTAACAGCCGACACTTCTTTGTAAACTGTATGTTATAATTAATAGAAGTAAAGAAGTAAAGTGTTCGACTATAGGTACTTCAAGAGGCTTAATTTCATTTTACAGTGCTATTACTTTTATAAGTTATGTCGACAATATATTCGTTAGCGCAGAAATGAGTAATCTATAACTTGTAAGTCACACCTAAGTGCCATAACCCACTGGCGCGACACGTCGCGCGCGGCATGCCGCGGGTTGTCGCGCGCGTTTTTATTTTCTATACAAACTCTATGCAAACGCTTGCCGCAAAACCCACTGGCGCGGCGCGATTTCGTGCCGCGCCAGTGGGTTTTGCACGTCAGTTTTACATAGAGTTTGTATTGAAAATAAAAACGCGCGCGACAACCCGCGGCTTGCCGCGCGCGACGTGTCGCGCCAGTGGGTTATGGCACTAAGTGAAATTGTATTACTTTGATGGTTACGCGTGTTACTGTTGTGCTGTGTACGCATATTATGCGTTTGCACGTAAATTTAAAGCGTTATGATTGGCTAATTGGCTAAAATATTTAAATACCAACTACCAAAAAAAAAATATGCATCTGCGCAACTACAGTATTGTAATTTATAAAAGTGGTAGTACATTACTGTGACATTATTTTGAAAACTATCTAAATTTTCAAAATATCTATACAAACTTGTATAAGGGGTAGGTAAAGGTACCTAACTACCTACATAGAAAAGAAAACAGAAGTAATTATAAAGTTAATATTTTCAGTTTTATTTTGCAATTTTTTATAATATTATTTTAAGTAAGTATGTGCGACTCGCGACGTCATGGAGTATAGAGTTATAGGCTTGTCTGTGTGGGTCCGAATAATTTTTATATTAAAAATTAAAAGGAGAGAGAGAATGGTATAACGTCCAATATTATGTAACTTTACGTTCTTTATATTGTTATATAAAATAAGTATTATATTGATATTCTATTCTTTTATTTTGTAAAGCTACTGAAATATTTTTATATATAGAGCAGAATAAATTCGATTTTGACATGAATGGAATTTTCAATGTTCACTCAAAGCCTTATTTACCAACCTACTAACAATCTATTGTTTCTTAACTGACAAGTATAAATTAAAAATTTAAAAGACCCCCGACATTCGCCTATTTGTGGCAGCGGCCATCTTGGATTTGCAATAGTGCTATTTTACTAGTCTAGCCCTTTCATTTGGTACCCATATTAAGGGAGTTGTGAAAAAATATGTAATCCACCATTTTGTAGCGGCGGCCATCTTGGACCGATTTTCTTCAAACATAGCTAACAACACTCTCGACTAATTCACCTTTCAAACAAAAAAAAACGCATACAAATCGGCCCACCCGTTTGAGCGCCACAGGGGAACAGACAGACACACACATACACACACAGACACGTCAAACTTGTCGTTTTTGCGTCGGGGGTTAAAAAAGTAATTTTACTAATTACGTAAGACTTACTGGACAATGAGACAGTGATTACTTGATTAGTGAACAACCCAATGCGCGTCGCTGAGAAGTTTTATGTGGCTTGTTTGCCCTTGTCAGCAAAGGAAATAGTACATTGTGATACAAGGGTGGAATGTTGGTTATTGCAAACGAGCTGTCATTAACAAGCCCGAACCGAAGGTGAGGGTTTTTAATGTCACGAGTTTGCAATAACCGATACACCCGTGTATCACACGACGTTTTTCAATACAGTTGTGGGAAATAGTAAAAAAACAAATCTTTGTCGGAATCTTGGGGGCAAAATTAAATCTTGCGTAATTTTTGCCCCAGATAAAATATCAGGTGGAGTTAATTCCATAATATCACTTGTACTGGAACTCATATTTACAAAAATAATCAATTTATCACACAAAAAATTAAAACTTTCAGAAAATGGCGCGTTTTAGCAACTGGACATTTTAAAACGAAACTAGGCAACGGTCTACGCGTATACAGCCTATTCGATTTGTGAAAATAATTAAATTAAAAATGGTAATTAAATATATAATTAATTATAATAAACAAACATTTAAAAGAATTTTGAGAATTCAATGCTAAGACGTACGCATTTATTAATTTTTTCTCGTATAAAATCTATCCGATTTTATTCTATGTATGAAAACTCCTTGCTACTAAACTTTTTAAATTGACTTATAAATTTAAAAATAAACTGCAAAACAAAATGATCGAGCTCGTAAAACAAAAGTCACGACCGCGTAAAACAAAACATGCCTGTGCAAAAGATTTAATTTTCGAATCATAACTATAGCCTCTGAAAGTACGCCATGTTAAACAACTGTATTGAAAAATTAATTTTATTATAGACGTATTTTTACTGAACCGCGATCTATGCCCACCAAACCGCATTGGAGCAGCGTGGCGGGCGTTAACAAAATCCTTCTATAAGAGAGGAGGCCTGTATCCAGCATTGGGAGGTTAAATCACTGGTGGTGATTTTTGCCCTTTTTGAAATACCTTGCTGAATCGCTGGTATTTATGAAAAATACAGCTTTGTAAGTATGTGTATATTGAAATAGTCATAAAAAATTACACCGCTAATAGTTAAATAGAAAAATTTGCAGATTTGTTTTATCTATAACGTACCTAGTTGTACGTCATAAATCAGAATAATAAATATGGCTTAACAGTTATCACTTGATCTTTTGATAAGTATACCAAGCTCGGTTATCATTATCATAATTTATCAATACAAAAGACTTTATTATACATAGCACTACATAATATTATAAAATAAAGTCCCCTAGCCGCGTCTGTCTTTCTGTTCGAGATAAATTCAAAAAATCAGCCAAGTGCGAGTCGGGCCTCGCTCTTTCAGGGTTCCGTACATAATTATGAACAATATAATATTTTGGGTCTAAGAAATATTTAATTTCCGAGCTAGACATCGCAACAAACCGTGAAAGAAAAACCCAAAAAAAATGTTCGTTTATTTTGGTCACAGCTTATAAACTATTTAATAAATCGTTGTTTTCAGTATTTGTTGTTTAAATAGAGCATATAGTACATAATATACTGAAATATCATATTCCCAACTAGTTTAGTTTTTGAGATAGCCCCCGTCACAAAAATGGTCTAAAACTGACAACTTTGATGGCCTCCCATTCCCTTATTTTTTGAGATAAAAATTAAAAATATATATATTTGTACTCTACTTAATGAGCTCTAAACAATGATACCCAACAAGCTAGGGTAAAGAAAAATTTTTTTTTTCTGGCTCCTTTTTCATGTATGGGAGCCCCCCTGAAAAATAATTTAATTCAATTTCTAATTCAATATTTGATTTTGGGTTAACGTTTTACACTAAATACCAAAATTTCAGGTTTGTAACTCATTTCGTCTGCGAGCTAGAGAGCTGTGACCGGCGGACAGACGGGCAGACAGACAGACAGACAGCCGAGTGACATTAATAGGGCTCCGTTTTTTACCCTTCGGGTACGGAACCCTAAAAACTACTGAACGGATTTTCATGCGGTTCTCACCAATAGACAGTGGTCCCATAGAGTTTTTCGAAAAAAAGATTTAAAAATTTTTTTTCGAAAAAATCTATAGGACCATTTTGCAAACATACTCAGCTATCGATTAAAAAAAGAATCACGTAAATCGGTTCAGAAATTTCGGACAAATTGGTAAAACAAGAAAAGGAGAACGGTCACACCCCATAGAAAAAAAACACAGACCCGACAGAAACGGGACATATCTCATTTTTTTTGTTATTTTTTATAGAGTTAAATTATATATTTTTTATATTCGAAATCAATGGCTAACACCAAAATATTGCCTTATGTTTTTGTTCAGGCGTTACACAAAAAAAAAATACAAAATGCCTATTTATCTACAAAATTCGTAAATATATGTAACTAAATGACGAAACAATAGCTATGGAATGTAACAATAGCTAGGTGACCTGGATATGCAGCTGGATTATGTAATTTTTAAACTCCTAGTAACTCCCCGCTCTGCGCCATTGTTGTTTTAATGAAAGAGTGAGATAGCATGTTGGTGTCTGTCACCACCAAGCTACCTGAGCCATAGCATGCAGGCAGTACGTGACCGTTTTTATAGATATAACTTCCTACTATGCAAGAAATCATCGAATACGATGATTTTAATGAATTCAAAGTTGATTGTTGTACTAGGAGTTCAAAAATTATATAATCCAGCTGCATCTCCAGTTCACTTAAATACATTCCATAGCTATTGTTTCGTCATTTAGTTACATATATTTACGAATTTTGTAGATAAATAGGCATTTTGTATTTTTTTTTTGTGTAACGCCTGAACAAAAACATAAGGCAATATTTTGGTGTTAGCCATTGATTTCGAGTATAAAAAATATATAATTTAACTCTATAAAAAATATCAAAAAAAATGAGATATGTCCCGTTTCTGTCGGGTCTGGGTCACAGAATGATGACCATTCTCCTTTAAGGCCTATTCAAACCTGAGCGATATTCGCTGCCACTGTGGGTAGAGGTATATACCGCGCGGGTTTCGCTCAGGTATTTAGTATCAAGTACCGCGGCTAGAGCGACCTGAGCGATATTCGCTGCCGCTGTGGGTAGAGGTACATACCGCGCGGGTTTCGCTCAGGATTTGGTATCAAGTACCGCGGCTAGAGCGACCTGAGCGATATTCGCTGCCGCTGTGGGTAGAGGTACATACTGCGCGGGAGCAGCGGCATGCATCCCGCCCCTCACTCCGCAAGCGGGGTTAACATGACAACTAGTGATGTGCCGATTCGATTATTTTGATAATCGATTAATCGATTATATTAATCGATTATAAAATAATAATCGATTATTAATCGATTATTGATCGATTATGAAATAATTCTTAGAAAGAACTGAAAAAAAAAATCTGAACCCTTGCATTTAGTAGCAACATCTATATTATAACCTTTTAGACTGTTCTGAAAAAAGAAAAACAAACACTATTTTTTAAAATTTTTTGAAATTGAAATTGAAAATTAAATAGATTAATTAAAAAATAATGTAATTGATCAAAATTAAATATACATACCTATTAGGTACCTATTTATCACACTAAGGCGAAAGTTTGTGTGTGTGTGTATATATGTGTGTATGTTTATTACTTTTTAACGCCGCAACTACTGGACCGATTTGGCTGACATTTGGATTGAAGATAGGTTATGTCTTGGAATAACACATAGGCTACTTTTTATCCCGGAAAAGTGTTCCTGAGGGACTTAAATAGATATAGACTTCCAAAAACGAGATAGGTGCTGTTAAACGCTGATTGTTTTTAGGTACATCACGCTCACATAACAAATTATTGCAATAGTTTGCTGTCGTTGCATGCATTTGTATGCTTTTGCATGAATTTGCTGTCGTTCTCGTTGCTAAGTTACTCTTAGATGATTTTGTTCAAATATTTTTTATGTGTACAAACTTATTAATCACGGGTAACATCGCGGGGCACAGCTTGTACATATTATATAGATACTCATAGCGGGGGTAATTTCACTACAGTTGGTAAAGGCGTATCGTCGGTTCGGTGTGTTCGAAAAGTTGAGTATGTATGAAAAAGCTGTAAGCTGCATAACGCTCGCTCACAGTCGGCGGCTGACTATCCGTTTGGTGTGAACAAAGCCTAAAACTAACTTTGAGGGAATCCCCTTTTTGCAATGATAGGGTTTCCAAACCATAATATTATACTTTAGCAAGCAAATTAACAACAGAAAGCTGGTAGTAAAGTAGTAAAGGTAATTAACGTATCTATACTTCTATACTTATACTTATACTTATACTTATACTTATACTTATACTTATACTTATACTTATATACTTATACTTATAATATAATAAAGCGGAAGAGTTTGTTTGTTTGTTTGTTTGTTTGTTTGAACGCGCTAATCTCTGGAAGTACCTATCGGATTTGAAAAATTCTTTTTGCATTTGGTAGTCCAACTTTTGGGGCAGGTTATAGGCTATTTAATATCCCTAAAATCTTCCCCTAAGGGGGTGAAATGGGGGTAGAAAGTTTGTATGAAAGTCCTATGTTTTTAAAGTTACAGACCTGAAAATCGGCATTTAGATTACTAGTTTTAAATAATAAAAATCTGTATATTTTATTTTGAAAAATCTTCCCTTAAGGGTGGTAAAATAGGGGATGAAAGTTTTAATGGGAAGTTTTAATTATAATTTTGCTATTATCAACTTGAAATTTGAAAGGTAGGTTAATTCTAGGGCTTAGATATCAGCCTAGAAAATATTTCACGAAAATCCTCCCCTAAGGGGGTAAAATGGGGGTAGGAAGGTTATGTTTTTGAAGTTACAAATATGAAAATAGGCATTTAGATTATAATTTTTAAATGATAAAAACCTGTATAAGTTATTCTGGAAAATCTCTCCTTAAGGGTGGTAAAATAGGGGATGAAAGGTTTTATGAAAGTCCTATGTTTTTAATGTTACAGACCTGAAAATCGGCATTTAGATTATGAGTTTTAAATAATAAAACTCTGTATATTTTATTTTGAAAAATCTTCTTTTAAGGGTGGTAAAATAGGGGTTGAAAGTTTTAATGGGAAGTAAAAACGATCGCAGCGTCCTCTTGCGACCTAACTTGAAACGATCACAGCGCCCTCTGGCGGCCTAAGCCGGAAACTTGAAGCAATAGCAGCACCCTCTAGCAGCCAAAACTGGAAACTAAAAAAAACGATTGCAGCGCCCTCTAGCGGCCAAAACTGGAAACTAAAAACGATTGCAGCGCCCTCTGGCGGGCTAACTTGAAGAGATCACAGCGCCATCTGGTGGCCAAAACTGGAAACTAAAAAACGATCACAGTGCCCTCTGGCGTCCTAAGCTGGAAACTTGAAGCAATAGCAGCGCCCTCTAGCAGCCAAAACTGGAAACTAAAAAAAAACGATTGCAGCACCCTCTAGCGGCCAAAACTGGAAACTAAAACCGATCGCAGCGCCCTCTGGCGGGCTAACTTGAAGCGATCACAGCGCCCTCTGGTGGCCAAAACTAGAAACTAAAAATCGATCACAGATTTGGCTGACATTTTGAATGGAGATAGATAATGCCCTGACTTAAAACATAGGCAACTTTTTATTCTGGAAAATCCACAGTTCCCACGGGATTTTGAAAAAACCCAAATCTACAGCTATAGGTAGATCAATATAGCAAACTACCTTGAAAGTAAGTATAAAGGTTGGAAAAGGGAGTGGGAACGGGAACCAGAAATCCACGATTCCCTCAGGATTTGTGAAAAACCGAAATTCACGCGGGCGAAGCCGCGGGCAACAGCTAGTATCTTTATAATCGATCATGATCGATTATGCAAAATCATAATCGATTGCAATCGATCATTTTAATAATCGATTAATCGATTATTGATAATCGATTCCGCACATCACTAATGACAACAGTTACGCACGATATTCCTTAGCGAAAGGACGCGTTTGCAACATGGCGTCATCGAAACGAACGAATAACGATTCATTTATTGAGATGGTGAAGTGCAATCCAGTTTTGTATGATATGTCACTTACGGATTATAAAAATATATTTATGAAAAATAAAATATGGGATGAGATAGGAGAAAAATGTAACATAAGTGGTAAGTTTTTATCTTTTATTATATTATTATATTATCTTTCAATTCTGTACTAAATACGACTACCGCCATTAAAGAAGTTGACAAATTGTGTACGTACCCTATCGCCTGAAAGTTGCAAAGTTTCAAAATTTTGATATTCATTGTTTGTTGCATTATTTTGTTGAGTAGTAAGATACATATTTTGCAAGTACGGGGTATTGCAAGTTTTAGAGCGTAAATAATTATGGAGTACGCATGTTGCTTTTATCACTTTTTTAGCTGAAGACACTTTTAGGTGCATGGGTTTGAAATATATTCGCCATTTTTGAGCCAGTAATCCAAATGCATTTTCAACAACGCGTCTAGCTCGGCATAGGCGCTTATTGTATTCTTCCTTTCTTCTATCAACCCTAGAAACTCTTTGATTGAATGGTTTCATTACATGTGCTTGCAATCGGAATGCCTCATCTCCTATTAACACATGAGGTGTGACGTCATTAGTTCTTGGCAATAGTTTAGGCCTTGGAACATTCATAGTCCCATTATTAAACCTCCTTCCCATGACAGAGTTTTCGAAAATTCCACCGTCGCTATTTTTTCCAAAACCTCCAACATCGATACATAAAAAATTGTAGTGTGGTCCTACTATTGCCATAAGGACGACAGAAAATTTTTTGAGGTAGCAAAAATAATTGCTGCCTGAATTAGGCGGACAAACGATAGTGACATGTTTTCCATCAATACTGCCGAGGCAATTGGGGAATTGCCACATATTATAAAACTCTTCAGATGTTAAGTTCCACATTTCTTCTGTAGGAGGCTTCATGTATATGGGTTGTAATGTAGTCCAAATAACATCACAAACTTCATCAACAATTTCTGCGACAGTTGAGCAACCCACTCTATAACTGTTTGCAATACAGCGAAATGAATCTCCACTTGCTAAAAATCTGCAAAAAAAATAATATTTAATAAGCTTTTTTACTCAAGGTCTAAGGGCGTGGACCCGCCATCCATTGCCCCTTTCAGTCGATATTTCGCTGTTGATTCGATCGAATGAGGGGCAATGGACGGCGCACCGTTCGCGGTACCGTGGTGCGGCACGGCGCCGCGCCGTCCACCGGTGGCGATGCCATACCGTTGCACGGCGAACGGCGCCGCACCGTAGACATGGGTCCACGCCCTAAGCCATTTTTACTAAAAATTTGGTTTTTAAGATTCCTCAGTATTTATCACCTTACTAACCTAAACAAATTCAGGGTTTTAAACTGGTCTAAGTATAACTAATGAATAAAAGTAATTGAATAGATTATAAATAAACTATATTTTTTACAGGCGATGAAGCCAAAATGAAATGGAAAAATCTACGGGACACTTATGGTAAATATTTAAAAACTACAAAAACCACTACAGGCCAAAGTGCGTTTAAATCTTACAGTCGTTACAGCAAATGGCAGTGGGCATCTTCAATGGAATTTTTAAAAGATCACATAGGATTTGCTCCAACTGATACTAATGTGGCAAGAGAAGAAGAAAGCGTATCTGATACCCAAAATATTACTGAACCCGAATCTTATAATGAAAATTCAACACAACGGTCAAGTTCAGTAGCATCATCCGAACGTTATACTTCACGTTCGGGTTCCAGAAAAAGGACTTCTGTTAACGAACATCCTGTTGATAAAGTGATTACGTACTTGAATACAAAAGCAGATAAATTATCGTCGATTGAACATGTTATGCTTGGATATGCAAAAACAATAGACAGGTTTTCTGAGCGACGTAAAATTATAACAAAAATGAAAATAGCTCAAGTTATGATGGAAGCGGAATTGGAAGAAGAGCAAGAACGTAGTCTACAACGAGAAACAACACTGCGATCTTACTACACCACTGAGCCCAACACAAGCCAAAATGATCGTTGTATGTCTCAACAATCATGTTATTCTCGTAGTGAGCCTAACACAAGCCAAAATGATCGTTGTATGTCTCAACAATCATGTTATTCTCGTAGTGAGCCTAACACAAGCCAAAATGATCGTTGTATGTCTCAACAATCATGTTATTCTCGTAGTGAGCCTAACACAAGCCAAAATGATCGTTGTATGTCTCAACAATCATGTTATTCTCGTAGTCCCCAGTCTACTAATGATTCTGAACTGCAGTCTGCTCTGCGTTGTATTCAAGATAATGCTCTATCACCTCTAGCACCTTCACTGACTGGAGAAGGTCTCGATTACGAACACGAAATAGATTACGATCAACAGAAACACTCAGAAATCAAATAAGAAGGTTTTAGGTTAAGATAAAAGTTGTGTTAATATTGTAAAAAATCAAAGTTCCTTCCTAGTTATCTAAAATAAAGATTTTCGTCAATTAATATTCAAATTTGTTTTCCTTACCTCAACGTTATTGCTAAGCGTTCTTCAGGGCATATGGGTTCTCGATATTTAGTGAATGATTTGCTGATGTTTTCCTTTATCATATTTAATATTTCATCAAAGTTCTCAGTCGTCATTCTGAATGCATTAAAAAACCGATCTTCATCCAATCTTAATCTTGGATATAAAGTGTGGAATTCCCCATGAATTCGGTGTTGTCTATTGATGTCATGGATCCAAATTCTTTTCTTAACTGGTGAGTCAATTAAGGCTAATAAAAGTAAAACTTCCTCTTCATCACTATCCATCACTAAAATCAGATGCTCTGCAGAAATTACAACGTGACTGACGTGTATATTCTTTGGCGACTCAGAAATGACTAACTGGCGCAAATTTCTTACCTCTCTGAGCGAAACTCGACTACCGCGCGTTATTCTACCCACAAGGATAGCGAAATCCGTTTTCGTGTGAACAGTAATATTACCGCATACTCACTGGGTTTTCCCTGCCGCAGACGGTAGCGAATACCGCTTAGGTCTGAACAGTAATATTACCGCATACCCACTGGGTTTTCTCTGCCGCAGACGGTAGCGAATACCGCTTAGGTCTGAACAGGCCTTTACATGGAAAAAATACCTCTGAGCCGGTGATGACGTTACACGCTGGAGCGCCGCGTGAAACGAAACTATAATCCGACCGCGATATAGTTGGCCCTTCTGCGGGGGTTGGTGGAGTACGAGGGGAAGATGTGTTCATTCATAAGTTCATTGATAAATTGACGTAGTTCAGCAAAAAGGATTCAACTCACACGACTCATCATAGCAAAGTTAATTTTAATTCAGCAATATTTAGGTATATATTTGTATGACAAGTTGTGTGGGTTGAATCCCTTTTGCTGAACTACGTCCATTATTCATTGATAAATCGGCTGCCCTAGTGATAAACAAAGTAACTACATTCAGAATAATTTTACAGGACAAGCATAAACATTGAAAACTCTTATTTAAAGGCAACCTTTCTACAAAATACCTACTTATTTATCTTTAAAAAGATGTTAAGTCAAGTCAATTTCTTCCAAAAATATTTTTCAATTTATTACAAAGAGTTTACTTTGTTATTCAGATACAAATAGTTACCCCAAAAATTAATGTTCAAATGTGTGTGTGCGTGTGTGTGTGTGATATTGTGATTGTGATATTGTGAATAAAAAAATATTGCCCCCTCCCCCCCATTTGCTTTAATGGGCACCCGCGCCCCTCCCAAATAACTCAAATAACTATTTTTATTATTTTTTATGTAATCACCGGCGGGAGCGCATTGTCTTACATATTTCAACTCCTATCATCGGATGTCCGAAAATATTTCTAAATATGATCACTAACGGTTATGAGATCCGTTGGTAGGGATAAAAAATGTATGAATAAAAAATTATGAAAAACAAAATTATGAAGAACGATTATTATTTATTATGACCACATATATACGGTATATGAACGGTAGTAAGACAACGAATAGGATTTGGAATTTTATGTGAGCCAATATGGACCCACCACCGGCATTAGGCCGTTATTCTACATGTTATTCTACATGTTATCGGTGAATTTGAAGTAATTCTTTTAATTAAATCAGAAGTTATAAGGCTGTGACAGTCAGACGGACAAAGCATATCCAACTTAGTTAACTTAGAGACGGTAAGTTAGAGCTTATTACAACAACTCAAGAATTTATACTTACCTAGTAATATTATAAATGCGAAAGTATGTCTGTCTATTCTGTTCAGCTGATCTTAACGAGGTAGACAGATAAGTTGTATTTTTGAGAATGACATAAGCTACTTTTTTATCCTGGTAAATTACAGAGCTTAAACTAGAATTTCAAAAACCTAAATACACGCGGACGGAGTCGTGGTCATCAATCAACTATGTTGATCTTGTAAAGTTATAATTTACAGTACTGTGTCTATTTTTAGTTATATTCCTGTAAAGTAATGTCCCTATTAGTTAATTATGTACGTAGGTATCTAAAATTCTGCACCTATCTTCAGTAGAAATATTTTAAAATAGTAAGTAGCCGGTAACAATTAAAACGATTATTTATAAGTACATAAAGTAATACCCTAAATTCCAGTTTCTATGTTTGATCTATGTTTTCGTCAACCGTTTGAAAACTTTTGACACAAGCGTGCAGCAAAACTGACAGATGACAGAGTGTTTAATTTGTTAACATTAAACATAAAGAAAGTAAAGGTGATCTCAAATATAGACAAGTTTTACCTGGGATCGTTCCACGAAACGAAAAATCAAGCAACTGCATTTTAAATACAAAAACAAAGTGATCAACATCAAATTACTTTGTTTTTGTGTTGTGCTTGTTAATTACTTGGTTTTTGCATTTATATTCCGGGTTAGTGTGTGCAGTTATTTGTTTGGGCAATTCAAATTTCAGTAAACGGTTCAAGTTATTTGAAATATTAAACTGTGGACACTGTGGTAAAAAACTACTCGACATAAATTTTTTGTTAATGCAAAAAAGTCAATTTCACAAAAAATGACAGTTACTTTGTTTATCACTAGGGCAGTCGAAATCTGTCATATTGAAAAGTCACTTTGAAACTTCAAAGTTCATTGTTTACATCGTTACGAAAATTTTGTGAAATACATAGCAGTAATCATCTTTATTGTGATAAAAAGTAGTGCTAGAAAAATTGTTATGGTAGTACGTTCGTTTTGTGCTCAAGAATGTGAGGGAAAACAACAAATATCTCTAAAATAAATATCATAATAATAAATATGAGGCTGACGACTGTGTCAAGTAAGTGTTGTCAGCTTCATGTGAAAAATTTCCATACCCATTGAAGCCATCACGCATCGTCAGATATTGGTTAAAACGGCCTCTCAATTATTATAAAAAAAACTATAATGTGGACCAATAATTTCAAGACAACATTTTAAATTATTTCGTTGGCGTTTCGAAACAAAAATATTAAATCTGGTGCAAGATGCTTTTCAAGCTGTAACGGAGGCTACGTGAAATCACATTGTAAGTTCACGTTGAGAGATTGCAGAATGACGACGATGAATTAGTGAATTATAATATAGCTGTTATTGATAGCGATAGTGACACATCATCTGACAGCAATGCATTGAAATTTTAAGATATACAAGAACACGTCTTGTTAGATCACTCTTATTCGAGATGTGAATAATAAACCTATCAATTCTAATTGTTTTATTATCTTTGTTTTATTCCATCTCCTAACATCTCCATGCCGTACTAATCTAAACGTCTGGTTTTTTTATACCCGACTACGGCAAAGCCAAAAGGAAGGGTTATGATTTTAGCAGTCTATGTATTTACGTATATATAATTTATATATGTATGTATGCTTGTGGCCGATTTTTGTATGAGATTCTGTGTATACTAATGTAGCACCTAAACTGCTGGACCCATTTTGATGAATGAGGTGTCTATTGATTCGTTGTTATGATCAGGGTGACATAGGCTACATTTTATTTACGAAATAAATGGAGAAGTCAGCTTTGCGCGGCTTTCTAGATTTTTAACCCCCGACGCAAAAACGACGGGGTGTTATAAGTTTGACGTGTCTGTGTGTGTGTGTGTGTGTGTGTGTGTGTGTGTGTGTGTGTGTGTGTGTGTGTGTGTGTGTGTGTGTGTGTGTGTGTGTGTGTGTGTGTGTGTGTGTCTGTCTGTCTGTCTGTCTGTCTGTCTGTCTGTTCCCCTGTAGCACTCAGCTCAAACGGGTGAACTGATTTGAATGCGGTTTTTTTGATTTGAAAGGTGAATTAATCGAGAGTGTTGTTAGCTATGTTTGATGAAAATCGATCCAAGATGGCCGCCGCTACAAAATGGTGGCATACATATTTTTTCACAACTCCCTTAATATGGGTATCAAATGAAAGGGCTTGACTAGTAGAATAGCATTATACAAATCCAAGATGGCTGCCGCCACAAAATGGCGAATGTCGGGGGTTTTTTAATTTTTAATTTATACTTGTAAAATTAGTTTCGGATAGGAATAACAGATGTCACCACTAGCTGCTTGCCCCGCGCTTTTGCCCACTAAATTATTATTAAATTATTAAGCGTAGTCGGGTTTTAGTTCACGAACTTTACTTGTATTTAGTAGATGTATTAAATAAATTATTTTATTATGAGTATAATATGTATAAAATTTAAAAAATGGGGTATAAATTATATTTAATAACGTATCTTCTTCTTTCTTGGTTATGGAAAATCTTCTTTCCATATCCTGAAACGTACCTACTTAACTTTAAATGTATAGTACTAACTATAGAAAAGTATTGAGCAAACTTAAAGAGATCAAGATGAAAGACTAAATTGCGATTACACAAATAATAGAATAATTATGATAATTAAAATTATTATAATTTTAAAATTTCTTTTTCCCTAATTTAGTGTCATGTCCTTACAGTAGCAATACACACACACACACTCACAGTGGCGCAAAGCCGCGCCAAAAATGCTTGTCATACATTATAGTACGAGCATGTCGGCGACCAAGCCAGATCTTTCACATTAAGGGTCTAATCACGGTGAAATTACACACCAAATATCACTTATTTTATTTCAGTGCAATATCTAACAAAGGAATGCATGCCATTTTCACGATTCGATTGCTTTTATATTTGTATCTCAAGGTTATAACGGAAATATAGCAATACAACTTCTTTTGTATAAAGAACAAATAAAATTACTGTAAAATAATTCTTGAACCATAGCTTAATAATCAAAATAAATATTTAAATGGTTTATTTTAAACAAACTATGTTTATTTAAATAATACCAACCAACAGTCATAATTCCTGCAGATGGCGCTACAAGGAGATTCTACCATAGATTACACAAAAAGTTATTATAAATTTTGCAATGATTAAATTTGATTAAAGTTAATGTTAATAACTCTAATAGATTTTATTATAAATATTTAAACAGCAAACTATTATTTCAATAGTAAATGGTGATATTGAACAATAATTAGACATCAAACATTCAACGAGTCAAAACGGTGTCTATTTAATATTAGACCTTGATAAATAACGGTTTAATATTTACCCATAATTATTTGAATATCAATCTCATCTATTTCACACATTTTTATAATTATTTAAACGATAAACTAAAATATAGTTTATCAATATTTTCCACTTATTGCCGATACATGTCGCTTGCGCCCATACGGCCATGCTGATTCCAGCGCGTCCCTTGCGCTGTTTCCCTTAAAATTCTGTGCCCCTTGCAGTTTTTTTTTTTACAGTCAAATTCAAAGTCATTAAGTCAAAGTCAAAGTCACAAATTGTAAGTTATATTTTCATTTTTTTTTTTGTTTGTTATGACGTAATTTCAGACAAGGCATCACCCAAACTGGGATCTAGCCCTCCCACAAGGCATCACCCAAACTGGGATCTAGCCGACCCACAAGGCATCACCAATAGGATCTAGCCAACACAAAAGGCATCACCCATCCTGGGATCTAGCCAACACAAAAGGCATCACCCATCCTGGGATCTAGCCACCAAGACCAGGTTTAAGGATACGCATGGTGGCCAGCCAGCGTTTAAGGAGGGATGTTTTGGATAGGGAAAAATAGATTTGCACATCATGAAATAAAATAAATCATAAATCATATCAACACAATGCAAACACAACATAGAGTCAGCATTGCCACAGAGGAAACGGAAGCACTCGCATGTTAATCGATATCCACTGATTCCTCTGCCCATACGGTCAATTGGTCAATTTGTCTGAGTTGTTAGAATTAGGTAAGAATCCAAAAGCGTCTGACTAAACTAGGTGGATTCTGGCTTTACGTTTATCAAAATGCGTTTGTCATTAAGGAGCCGCTCGTTCATCCATTTCTACCAATCCATCTAACTTCTTCTACAACATCCGTCAGTATGTCATCATCTGTATAGTAGGTAGGTAACATCTTTTTTTTTTTTTTTTCAAATTACAATTCCGTGGAACTTTTACCTGTACTATTTATTACCAATAATAACATAAATAGTGCTACATTTTAACAGATGAACAATTATTATTACTAGTTGATAGTTTTATTTCAAACATTACGTTCGTCGCTTTGACGGTAGTCTTTTTTTTTTTTCTCAGAATGACCCTTACGATTAACCTTAGCGTTGTTAAAACTGCCACGGGAACTGGAATTGCTGTTTGCCTAAAAAGGGTTAGGCTTGGAAACACTCTGACTAATTATCCGGCTGATTACATTCAAAACATACGACTTGACATTTTGAAGGTTATGTAACACGTGGTTTTTTAGCAACGCTATATAATTACTTCCTCTATTTTCAATTTTACGTTTCCGTAATGTTTTAGAACAGATATTAATTTGGGAAATAAATTGGCGGTTATGCAAAAAATAAAAAAATTCAATTCTTAACAACTCAGATCAAATAAATTCAGGATAAATACCTGTGACCAGTGCATCCATCACCCCCGCTGACAACACACCTTTCGCAACACTTGAGACCCATCACTTATTTTACAATGAAAAACGCCTCATCCGGAGGTCTTAAAAACTTTTGGGGCTGTGATCCCACCGCTGCTGTCGGCGACCAAGCCAGATCTTTCACATTAAGGGTCTAATCACGGTGAAATTACACACCAAATATCACTTATTTTATTTCAGTGCAATATCTAACAAAGGAATGCATGCCATTTTCACGATTCGATTGCTTTTATATTTGTATCTCAAGGTTATAACGGAAATATAGCAATACAACTTCTTTTGTATAAAGAACAAATAAAATTACTGTAAAATAATTCTTGAACCATAGCTTAATAATCAAAATAAATATTTAAATGGTTTATTTTAAACAAACTATGTTTATTTAAATAATACCAACCAACAGTCATAATTCCTGCAGATGGCGCTACAAGGAGATTCTACCATAGATTACACAAAAAGTTATTATAAATTTTGCAATGATTAAATTTGATTAAAGTTAATGTTAATAACTCTAATAGATTTTATTATAAATATTTAAACAGCAAACTATTATTTCAATAGTAAATGGTGATATTGAACAATAATTAGACATCAAACATTCAACGAGTCAAAACGGTGTCTATTTAATATTAGACCTTGATAAATAACGGTTTAATATTTACCCATAATTATTTGAATATCAATCTCATCTATTTCACACATTTTTATAATTATTTAAACGATAAACTAAAATATAGTTTATCAATATTTTCCACTTATTGCCGATACATGGCGCTTGCGCCCATAAGCACATCCATTGATTATTAATTTATCAATGAGAATTTCCTCCCGTCCCGCGTCCCGCAGACCATGGGAGAGCCAAGTATATAATGGTTTTGCTATAGCAACACTTTTTCAGTTTTTGAGATAATTTAATAATTATTTCCGATTTTTGTTTTATTTAACTTAAATTTTTATAATACTTACTTAAATTAAAAATAAATTATTGGAAACTTGCCCATTACCTACAATCTAGGTATAAATCAATGCTTAAATAATTAAGTAGTTTAATCTTATCCAACAAATCAAAATCAGGTAAGTAGCTACCATAATATTATTATTATCACTAGGTAATTAGAATTACCTACTAGATTACATTTCAATGTGTAGGTCGTCTTTGTACTTATCTGCTTCACATTTGGGTATAAAAGCAGATGTAAACAGGTATTGGGAAAAGCTAAAATGCTGCGGGCGGGAGTGTTGCTCTGCCTCGTCGGCTTCGCTGTGGGCGGCCCCCCTGTGTCGAAGACCAGGAGTCAGATCGAAGCGTTCAGGGAGGCCTTGGAAAAGAGCAGAACAGGTAGGCGCAATTTATTTACTGAGTAGGTACCTACCTACCTACTACCCGTTTACTATAAGAATGGACCTGGCGTCGATAGAATAGAATAGAATAGAAAAGTTTTTAGAATAGAATAGAAAAGTTTTTTATTCAAATAAACTTTTACAAGTACTTTTGAATCGTCAATTGAATCTACCACTGGTTCGGAATGCCGTTCCAACCGAGAAGAACCAGTAAAGGCGCCTCTACACGTTGGCCAACATGATGGCGGATATGTTGGAAGGTGTTGGCCGAGGAGTTTGTGTTCGCGTCCACACGTTGGAAGGTCGTTCAGTATGCTCCGGGCCAACCTGCGGGCCAACTTGCGGGCCATCGTTCCAATACCTTCCAACTCCCGCGGGGTGATTACGTAAAACTTTGCAGTAGCGATAGCAACGCGACAGCAATAGCAATGCGACAGCGACCACTACGCGACCGGTCGCAAAATGTCACTAGAATTCGTATTACGCAAGCCGATCGCACGTCTATTGCTCGCCTGTCGCAAAATGTACTTTTGCCATCGATAATTCAAAAATTAATAAAATTGCTTGTTAAATGTATGTATTTAAAAAAAACAGTAAACGTACTCGACAATTACACACAACAAATCAACAATCACTTTGCAACAAATGCAGAGGTTGTTGCAGTTTGACGTTTCATTTTGCTTGGCTGTCGCTGTCGTATTGCTGTCAAGGAATTTTAGATAATACCAATTTGATGTTTGCAAAAGTGACGTTTGACAGCAATGATCGCGCAATTTACGCCTGTTGCAAACCTATCGCGAGATACGTAATCACCCCGCCGCTCTACACGTTGGGCAACATAGTGGGCCATAAGATGGGCCAGCATGTTGGCGAACGTGTGGATGAGCAGTAAGAAACTCAGCGATGACGTCACTGCGACGTACTGCGAACCGTACTGAGGCGACAGGACGAATGCGGGTGGTGAGCGGGGAAGTGGGAGAGGCCGTCACATTCCAGCGAGGTCCAATCTTATAGTAAACGGGATATACTTACCATTATCACTACAGCCTTTTGACGTCCCACTGCTGGGTACAGGCCTCCTCTCTCATAAGAGAGAGGGATTTAGAGCATGAACCCGCCACACTTCTCTAATGCGGGTTGGCAGGTTTTAACAACTATTGTCACATGAAGTGATAACCGGGACCGTCTGCTGAACGTGCTCTTCGAGGCACGGGGGGGTGCAACACCGCGAACTACCAACTCCGGGCTGGCACTGAGAATTTCTTGAGAGAAAAACCCAATACCTAACAATTATTTGCCAGATCCGGGAATCGAATCCGGGACCTCGTGATCTGCAGTCAAATATACTAACCTAGTCGTTAGTATATTAGGTAACATACCAGTATTTAGAGTCTAAATACTGGTATGTTACCTAATATACTAACGATATACTAACGTCTAAATTTTAGACCAACGAGGCAGCTGTCTGGCAAGTTGATATAGTATGGAGGATGGAAAAAGTATGAATTTTAGTCGGGTTTTTTTTAAGGTTCAGTCCAGGGGTTATGAAGCTATAGGTACACCAAGTGTAACTCTTGACAGGATTTGACGTTATTAATTTAATAACGTCAAGTGAGTCAATTTAGGACTTTGGTTGCATTAGGCTATATTTTTCTAACCTCTAGGAGGAGGCAGCTGCGCCCCCTTGGCGACGCTCTTGCCTGAATCCATTCAGGCGGATAAAAGAATGTTAATTTTCGCAGGTGATGGAGTTCGGCTGGACTCCCGGGTGCTAGCCAACCCGGAGGCGAACATCTGGGAGAACAGCGGCAAGTACCAGGGCGACATCATCCTCGATGACGAGCAGATCGAGGCGCTGGTGTCGAGCTACGCCGCCTCGGCCGCCGGCACCAGGGCCGCGTACGTCGTGCCCGGCAGGAGGTGGCCTGGCAACGTTATGGTTTACGAGTTCGGCCATAATGAATTCAGTAAGATATTTTACTCAAATCTTCTAAGGGCCTGTTTCACCAACTTCTGATAAGTATCAGATAGCTATCTACAACTTATGTCTTTGTCACTTGACATAAAGTAAGAAAGTAACAAAACTTACGTTTAGGCTATCCGACACTAATCAGAAGGTTGTGAGGCCGTAAATCTTCTGATAATACGCGGAGTGTCCACTGGCAAGTGACATTCGCAATTTTTTGCTAAATAAGCCTAAATCTAAATTGTGCGGAGTGTCCACTGGCACCGCAACCTAACTTCCGCAATTTCTTGCAAATCAGTTAAGGTAAAAACAGTAATGCACTGCGAATTTTTGCATAGTGCGAGTGACTTGCTCGGGCTGACTTTGCAAATCGCTGGTGGACAATTTGCTTTCATTGGCATCATTATTATCGACCTCTCCTCTCAGAATGAGAAGGGTGCCGTAGTCCACCTCGCGGGCCACGTGCGGATTTGTAAACTTCACACGCCTTTGAGAACATTAAGCAGCGTTAGAGCAAGTGATAGTTATTTAATAGATTAAAGTCGGTGATTAAAATGCACATAACTCGGAAAAGTTAAAGATGCGTGCGGGGGATCCCCCGGTCGCTGCATCTGTGGTATGTAAGTAACGATGCAGTCTAAGATGAAAGCGGACTCGTTAAGGTATGGTTTAAACCCATAGTAGATATCTACTCTTAATCGGTTACTAACTTTCTATAGGGCCTCTTTCGGAAACGTAAGGTGGTAGATAACTATCCACGGTTGAAGCCGCCATCCAGATAAAAAATATGGTATATTCTTTCAGACGCTGCTCAACAGCAAGCTATTCTGAGAGCCATGGGCTGGGTGGAACATTTCTCCTGCGTCAGGTTCCGCCTGCGACGCCCGAACGAACAGAACTACGTTTTGATTACTGTAAGTGTAAAAGTAGCTTAGGTTTTTAATGAGTGCGTCACAAAAATTGTGATTTTCGGATATCAATGCATAGCTAGAAGCTATTAAAAAGCTATCACTGCTTACTCAAGGATGATGTGCCCATCACCCTTTAGTAAGCAGTGATAGCTTTTTGAAATGTATGGAGCCGAAGGAGAGGCTACTAGGCAGGCTATCACCGCTCACTAAAAGATGATGGGCAAAAATGTATGGAGCTGAAAGGGAGACCGAAGTCTTAACTACTAGGCTATCACCGATTACTAAAGCGGTGTTACCCTAGTATGATGGGCAAAAATGTATGGAAACGAAAGAGAGGTGGAAGTTTTAACCTTGATTTAACTAGGCTATCACAGTATGCCTGCTACAACACTCACCATTCCCCGTGTGTCACCAGGGCAAGCCGGACGGCTGCTACGCGCGCGTGGGCTACCACGCCACCGGGCACATCCACGTGCTGAACCTGGCGCGCAACACGCCCGGCCACGGCTGCCTCAACAACATCGTCATCATCCACGAGCTGCTGCACAACCTCGGCTTCTTCCACATGCAGTCCGCCTACGAGCGGTACAACTACGTGCGCATCAACTGGAACAACATTTTCCCAGGTGAATCATCCTCGTGTTTAAGTTTTTTAACCGACTTCAAAAAAAGCAGGTTCTGTATTCGATCCGTATGTATGTATGTATGTTCGCGATTATCTCCGCAACTAAAGAACCGATTTCAATGATTTTTAGGGTTCCGTACCCAAAGGGTAAAAACGGAACCCTATTAATGTCTGTCCGTCTGTCTGTCTGTCTGTCGTACCCAAAGGGTAAAAACGGAACCCTATTAATGTCACTCAGCTGTCTGTCCGACTGTCTGTCTGTCTGTCCGTCCGCCGGTCACAGGTCTCTACTCACTAGCTCGTAGACTAAATGAGTTACAAACCTGAAATTTTGGGATTTGGTGTAGAACCTTAACCCAAAACCAAATATTGAATTAGAAATTGAATTAAATTATTTTTCAGGGGGGCTCCCATACATGAAAAAGGAGCCGAAAAAAAATTTTTTTTTTTTACCCTAGCTTGTAGGGTATCATTTTTAGAGCTTATTGAGTAGAGCACGAATATTTATTTTTTTAATTTTTTGCTTAAAAATAAGGAAATTGCTGAAGTTGAACTTTTTAGTTGGAATCGATTGAAGTCGGTTCTTATTTTTTTTTTGAAAAAAAAAAAAATTGGTTACCTACAGAAAGCCAGCAATTATTAAATTGCAGCAGCCTACCCGGGACCTCGTGACCTGGCGGATCTCGTGAACGAGGCAGTCAGGCTACCACGAACCTTTAAAGTAAAAATAAAAGTAATTTATCGTTTCCAATAGGCATGGCGCACAACTTTTACCGTTTGCAACGCAACGAGGTGAACCTGCTGGGCCTGCCGTACGAGTACCACAGCTGCATGCACTATAGCACCCACGCGTTCAGCACCAACGGACAACCCACTATTGTCGCCACGAGGGTAACATTCTGATATCAATTAGTAAATAATCATTTATTTAGGACAAGCGGAAACCCGTGGATATTGGTTTTTAAAAATCCCGTGAGAATCATTTTGTTTTTCCTAAGCTTCTTTGAGCTCATACCTTGTTAAAAACTGTTGAAAATTCACTGTCGGATGTTTAGGCAGATCAAAATGTAAACATCTGCCAGTGAAAGTCCCATCAAAATCGATCCAGCCTTTCAGAGATTAGTCAGTAATCTACAAAGTACTTATTTCCTTTCTAACAAAAAAAGAATGAATGAAATCGGACCACGCGTTAACGAATTACAGTTAAGTACAGATTTTGACTTTCATTTCCTCTCCCAAGGGAACCGTGCTGAATTTCGGGACAAAAAGTATCCTATATGTTACACCGTAGTATGAACTTAAATCATGCCAAGTTTCATTTCAATCCATTCAGTAATTTTTGCGTGATGCGCGCACAAACATACAGACAAACAGACAAAAATTTCAAAAATAGCATTTTTACGTTCTATTACTTATTCCTAACATCCCCACTTCCCCAGTTATTATTTTGCAAAAATCTTCAATGTACAAATACGACAATTCTACGATTTTATTATATCGATACCAGAAATTTCAATTGTCGTAAAGGACATGGACAGGCCTGTCCTTTACGACAATTGAAATTTCTGGTATCGATATTATGTATAGAACAGAATTGGCCAGCTAACGCTCGCGACTTAGTCCGCGTGGATTTGAATCATAGGAGTCTCGCCTAGCGTTGATTGAACACACAAATGATTTAAAAAAGAAAATAATATGTATACTTAGGTAAGGGATTTTATTTGTCAGAGTTTCCCGGGAGTCATGGGCCACATGGTGTACGTCACTCACTGGGACTGGGTGCGGCTGCGCAGACACTACAACTGCCCCGGCGCGTGGGACGAGCGGCAGCTGCAGGACGTGCAGCAGGAGGTGGACCGCACCCTGCCGCTGATGATGGCCACGCCGCAGACAGAACACCCTGAACACCTCGCCCAAGGCGACAGTGAAGGCGAAATTGTTAGCACAGACGAATAAAAATCAACCAACGAACATTTTTAATAAGAACTAATTTAATATGCTCATAACATGGATGTTTTATTTTTTGTTTAATACATTTGAAAACATGTTCGAAATAATAGACTGATAACACATTCAATTTGAATAAATTGCGGATAACAATAATTGACAAGTGTAGAATTTTTTCGATACTATTGATATTCAATAATAATATTGTGTTGCCTCAATGCAAATAAATTATTTTTTGTCGAAAATGTGTAAAATTTTATTCGTTTTGAAAAAAACCCGAAACGTTTGTTTTTTCGTACCTACAGTCCCTCCCACTCCCAAGTATAATACAATCACTACGATTTATCCAGTCCATCTGTCCGTCCGTGTGTCACAGCCATTTTATTCAGAAACTTTATAGTTTTGCATGGTTGCATGCATGCATGGGCATGGTTCACGATCTTCTGATAAGTATCGGATAGCTATCTTCACTTGTTTTTGTCACTTGACATAAAGTAAGAAAGTGACAAAGCTATCCGGCACTTATCAGAAGGTTGTGAAACAGGCACTTAAAGTTGCAATTAGAAAAAACCAGAACACCTCCCCGAACACACAGTCTGATGGTAACGGTTTGATCGATCTGAAACTTCTGTTATTTCTGCGACTGTTTCTGACTGTTATTTCATTGATAACTTACTTATTCCAAGAAAATGATAACCTTGACCTGATGTTGAGTCATCGCCTGGAATCTGGGGGATATCCAACTCCTCAACAACCGCAGATGTATATTGTTTGAGCTCATTGTAATGGTCTCACTGAAAGGTACATGTTTTACGATAGACGGTAATCAGAGTCCGATGATGAAGTAGGAAAGACAAAATGAGGATACATTGGTGAAGGATTCCAAGCGATAATTATTTTAACTCAATACGAACATTTTGTATAGTAACTATTATACTTACGGTTTGTGGCGAATTAGTATATGAATGTGTTAAGTGAATAAAAAATGAATGAGTAAATGAATAAACACGATTTGCTGTTGCTAATTAATAGGTATTATTATTTACACATGTCAAGGATGATCTTAAATTTTTAATTTTCACTTGTTATAAAATGTTGCGCAAAACAGGTAGATACCCCTCAAATTATCTACTTAATCAAAAATCTACCTATTTCAAATCTGAGCTCTATCTTTAATTGATTACATTTCAATAGTCTTTTCACAATTATCTATATTCTAATTACTAATTATCCCTGATACTTATTTGGGTATAAAAGCAAAAATAAATTGGTATTGGGAGAAGCTAAAATGTTGTGGACAGGCCTGCTGCTCTGTCTTGTCGGTTTTGCTGTGGGCAGCCCCCCTGTGTCGAAGACCAGGAGTCAGATTCAAGCATTCAGGGATGCTTTAGAAAAGAGTAGAATTGGTAAGTCCTCTGATCATACCATAGATAAATTCTTATTCATTATTCTATGGATCATGCTGTTGTTAGATGAATGTTAAAAAAATTGGTAAGTTAGCAAACTGTTTATTTGCTCAAAATGTTTATTTGCTAAGTTAGCGAAATATTTATTTGTTAAGTTAGCAAAATATTTATTTGTTAAGTTAGCAAAATATTTATTTGTTAAGTTAGCAAAATGTTTATTTGTTAAGTTAGCAAAATGTTTATTTGATAAGATTTATTTGCCATTTTTGAATTGATATTTTGGGGGCCAAATGATCACCGATATTCAACTCTTTACAAAGTTTAAGGGTAAAGGATCATCAAAATAACTGCATTCCTACAAGAGAACTAAGTAACGTATTATATCATAGTTAAATTCATAGTTAAATTTTAAGCTATACAAACTTGTGTTCGTTAGACGGAAATGTGAAGTGAATTTTCGCAGATGATGGAGTTCTCTTAGATTCTCGTATCCTAGCCAACCCGGAAGCCAATATTTGGGAGAACAGCGGCAAGTACCAGGGTGATATAGTCCTGGACAATGATCAAATCGAAGCGTTGGTGGCGGACTACGCTGGGACGAGTGGCAACAGAGCCGCCCTAGTTACTGCCAATACGAGGTGGCCTGGAAACGTCATGATCTACGAATTCGGGCATAATGAATTTAGTGAGTTTTTTATGTAACCTAGAACTTTGGTTCTCTTTCGGTTTCGCCTCTGTTCCGATATTGACCATATTAGAAAAATCTAGGAATAGCGCTCTCAGGATTCAGGAATATATGATCTAAGTACCTGCCTACTAAACCTAAGTTCTAAATATTCACGCTTTTCTTTGATCAGATAATGAAGAACAGAATCTTATTTTGAGAGCTATGGGTTGGGTGGAGCATTTCTCCTGCGTCAGATTCCGAAGACGTCAACCAAATGATCGTAACTTCGTTTTAATAACTGTGAGTTATTATATAAATTTTACTCCATATCAGGGTATAAGGAGACCCTATCGAAAACTTAGCGCTAGTAAACTACCTAAGTACCTAAACACAATATTATTATATTTTATGTCAAACTGAATATTTATGTACTTTCAAATCGGCAATGTAGCGTGCACAACTCAGGGTCAATGCCCCGCTTACGGAGTAGGTACCATAGCGCGAGCGGCGAGCGGATAGCGCCCAGTATTTAGGCGTCATCTGATTGCATTACATTGCAAACTTTTCAAAATTACTTATAGCAATTATTTGAATTTTTTTCGCGTTTTTTTGTGGTATCTTCTGAGCAATTCATCACTACTATCATAGATAATACACTAACACTATAAAGAAACTACTATTATCTACCTGTCTTCGTTCTCGATAGCGGTCCCCTTACACCCATTATAAACATTAGGTACCTAACTTATATCATTTAAATTAATAACTTATTCCTTGTGATTTTATTATATTTGATTTCGTAGGGAAGGCAAACAGGATGCTACGCACACGTGGGTTTTGCGAGCAACCGCGGCGCTCATACCCTAAACTTGGCCAGACGAGGATGTATGCATAACATGATCATCATACACGAGCTGCTTCACAACCTTGGATTCTTCCACATGCAGTCCGCCTACGAGAGATACGATTTCGTACGCATCAACTGGAATAACATTCAACAAGGTGATTACGTAGGTGACACCTATTAGGATTAGGTATATCAATAATAATTAATAAGATAATAATAAAAACAATAACAAAGACATAATTTAAAAAACCCAAAATGCAATTAAAACACAACTGCACACCAAGATGCTGCAACAAGAGGCTGCAGGAGTACTGGCCATCCAGACTCTCGAGTCTCGATCCTCGCGTCCTTTGACTCGCGTCCGAAAACCCTCGCCTCGCCTCGTCCAGGCCAGGGAAGACGAGGGGACGCGAGCGCACCGTCGTCACTTTCGCAATCGCATTGCCTCGTGTAGCCTCGTGGAGGGTCTGGATAGGGCATTAGAATTCATTTAAAAGTTTTTGCTTACAGGCATGGCGCACAATTTTTACCGCTACAATCGCAACATGGTGAACCTCTTGGGGCTTCCCTACGAGTACCAGAGCTGCATGCACTACAGCCCGCACGCCTTCAGCAATAACGGACAGCCAACTATAGTCGCTACAAGGGTAAGATAGGAAGCTTCGAAGTTTTTAGAAGCCACAAGAACTTCTTTACCCGCGTTAGGAAGAGAACAATCATTGTGCGTGCATTTGGAAGTGATTATACTAGATAGATATTTTTAAGATGATTATTAGGTACATAATGGTTACTAGAGTAATTGTGATGGATATGGCGAATGGCGTCAATAAGGTTATCCATTTTTTGGGCTGTTAGTGAATCTTGAGTCCAATTTTTTGATTTTTGAAGGATGAAGAATGGATTAGTTTTATGTTCTCGTGGGACCTATTATGCGTTGCTTTTAATAATTTAGCAGAATTGGAACATTTAAGAAAAACTGATATCAAATATACTTAGCTCTCCTCCACCCCTCAAAAATAATAGCCAGTAACAAATCCATATCGAAACGTTGAACAAAAGCGTTTTGTGGGAGTTTATCAACCATATAGGGGTGCCATCTCTCACGACCTCTCATTTTATTTTTATTTTAACTGGTTTTACGGCTCTGGGTTCTAGCCCTTTTGAGCCTTACGACCTCTCACTGTTCGTTGTACCACAGAATTATAGTTTGTTGATTAGTATAATCATCGAACTGTAGTTCTGTGGTCGAACTGTGAAAGAGGAACAACTTAGATGTATCTGCTTGCTCTGTATAATATATTTGTGCATTTTTATTATGTATCTCAGAGTTTCCCTGGGAATATGGGCCACATGGTGTACGTCACTCACTGGGACTGGGTGCGGCTGCGCAGACACTACAACTGCCCCGGCGCGTGGGACGAGCGGCAGCTGCAGGACGTGCAGCAGGAGGTGGACCGCACCCTGCCGCTGATGATGGCCACGCCGCAGACAGAACACCCTGAACACCTCGCCCAAGGCGACAGTGAAGGCGAAATTGTTAGCACAGACGAATAAAAATCAACCAACGAACATTTTTGATAAGAACTCATCATTAAATATACCTACTCGTAATATTGTTTGTGTTTTTTTTTCGTTTATCACTTTTGAAATTATGTTTCAAATAATGAAGGTTCATCGTGTCGATCGAAATTGCGGATAGGCACAAAATACATATTAGGTACTCATACTTCTTAATACTATTTAGGTATAATAGCTACTACGCAGTATGGGTATAAGCAGTAGGACTCATTACTCTTCTACTAAATTAGTGGGAGATACAGTCATAGAGATTACTACCCTCATCTGTTATTTAATGCTGATAGAGAAAATATGCTAGATAATTCATAGATTGATACATTGCACTTTGGTTGCCTGGCTAAATTTGGTGCCTATGATGTTAAACACAAAAAAATGTAATCAATTTTTTTCGATCTGCTTCCCTCATCTGTTATTTAAACGAATTATATATGTCAAATGAAAGATTATTTTATTCCCAATCGAACCGTATTTGGTTGCCTGGTCAAAAGTGGTGCTAAATCATGGTTGTCTGGATTTTAAGATATAAAATTTTCTGTGCGAGTGTTGAAAGTGACGGAAAAGTGTTGCGCGCGCAATTCCATTTGACAGACAAAGATGCAGTGAGGCAGGCGTGCACTCGGCAGGTGCTTAGTCTATACAAAGATTAAAACCATAGACTAGCTGTACCTGTCCATTAAAGATATTTGCAAAAAAAATAAGTGAGCGACGTAAGGAATAAGTAATAAAACGTAAAAAAGCTGTTTTTGAAAATTTTGTCTGTTTGTCTGTATATTTGTGCATGTATTACGCAAAAACTACTGAATGGATTGAAATTAAACTAGGCATGATTTAAGTTCATACTACATAATAGCATATAGGATACTTTTTATCCCGAAATTCAGCACAGTTCCCTTGGGAGAGGGGATGAAAGTCAAAATGTGTACTTAGCTGTAATTCATTATCGCGTAGTCCGATTTCATTCATTTTTAGGGTTCCGTACCCAAAGGGTTAAAACGGAGCCCTGTTAATGTCACTCGGCTGTCTTTCTGTCTGTCCGCCGGTCACAGGTCTCTAACTCGCAGACGAAATGAGATTTACTCCAAACAATTTTCAACCTGTCAAGTCATCTTTGTCTATTACACAAAATAAGGACGCCTTTTTTCGAATTTCTCCACTAAATTTAAATTTTTTGTTACTTCAACAAAAAAGAATTTGTTGATTATTTATTAAAACGTTGAATGACATTAATAAGGCTCCGTTTTTACCCTTTGGGTACGGAACCCTAAAAATGAATGAAATCGGACTACGCGATAATGAATTACAGCTAAGTACACATTTTGACTTTCATCCCCTCTCCCAAGGGAACTGTGCTGAATTTCGGGATAAAAAGTATCCTATATGCTATTATGTAGTATGAACTTAAATCATGCCTAGTTTAATTTCAATCCATTCAGTAGTTTTTGCGTAATACATGCACAAATATACAGACAAACAGACAAAATTTTCAAAAACAGCTTTTTTACGTTTTATTACTTATTCCTTACGTTGCTCACTTATTTTTTTTGCAAATATCTTTAATAGACAGGCACAGCTAGTCTATGGTTTTAATCTTTGTATAGACTAAGCACCTGCCGAGTGCACGCCTGCCTCACTGCATCTTTGTCTGTCAAATGGAATTGCGCGCGCAACACTTTTCCGTCACTTTCAACACTCGCACAGAAAATTTTATATCTTAAAATCCAGACAACCATGATTTAGCACCACTTTTGACCAGGCAACCAAATACGGTTCGATTGGGAATAAAATAATCTTTCATTTGACATATAATTCGTTTAAATAACAGATGAGGGAAGCAGATCGAAAAAAATTGATTACATTTTTTTGTGTTTAACATCATAGGCACCAAATTTAGCCAGGCAACCAAAGTGCAATGTATCAATCTATGAATTATCTAGCATATTATCTCTATCAGCATTAAATAACAGATGAGGGTAGTAATCTCTATGATGGTATCTTAGACCATAATAAAAAAAAAATAAGTAAATTTTACTAATAATAAATAATTAGTAAGTAAGTAGGTAATGACCACCTGACCAAATTTTGGGGACGGCGGCGGCCAATGTCAGTGGAGATTAAGCCAACTAACAACTCAGGAGATACTATATTGCACAAATATGTGCGCAAGTATAGGTGCAATCTCTAATTCGTCACTCTCTTGGTCCAATGGGTCGGTAGTCCGACATGACCGAAGAGTGATAAGTCGTTATTTATGATAGGATTAGGCGCAGAACCGGCTGTTTTACATGCTCTCCGAGGCAAGGGGCTGTAACACAGCTTACTTCCCAACTCCGGACTGCTACTGCGAATTCTATGTCCGATAAATTTTTTGACCCGACCTGGGCTCGAACCCTCATGATCCGTAACTGAAAAAGCGAGCCACTAACACCAGCGAGGCAGTCATTTATTTTGGTAGTTTCCAATCTATTTATAGTATTAACCTTGACAAAGGAATGTTTATTGTTGCGAAGTCGAGTGCCTGTTAAAAAAGGTATGGCGTATTAATCAATAATCTGCATGCTTAACCCGAAATCCTTAAAACTAGGTGATACACCTACACCTACACCTATGTTCACGAGGATTACGGATTTATGAAAATCCCATAAAAATCAGTTTGGATTTCCAGAATAAAGATGCAGAAGAAGAACTCTATGCCCGTGTACGGGGTGCAAGATATCTATGTGCCAAATTTTATCAAGATCAGTTGAGCCAATGTACCGTGAAAAGGTAACAAACAGACAGTCATGTTGATACATTTTTGCATCTATATTATCAGCATATAGTTTATTGTACGGATTAGCGCACGATTAGGATTCAAAGTCAAATTTAATTTATAATTTATAATCGATTGCAAATTGCAAGGTGCATTTGTTTTTTCCAGAATTTTATCTAAGTACCCCAATATATTTTCTAAATCCCTGGATTATTATATTCAGGTATAAAAGCAGACGTAATTTATTATACGTTTAGGGAATATGTAAAATGTTGCAAACAGGCGTTTTTCTCTGCCTGATCGGCTTTGCAGTCAGCGGCCCCCCTGTTACGAGGACCAGAGAACAGATCCATCGATTCAGGGAGACTTTGGAAAAGAGTAGGATTGGTAAGTCCCCTGATCATACTGTTGTTAGATGAATGTTAAAAACGTTTATTTGTTAAGTTAGCAAAATGTTTATATTTGTTAACTTAGCAAAATATTTATTTTTTGAGTTAGCAAAATGTTTATTTGTTAAGTTATCAAAATGTTTATTTGTAACTTGATGCGGTTGTAAGGCATTCGTGATTGGTGCTTCATTTTGTCTAGGTATGTTTATATCTCCCGCTTTGGTTAAGTGGTTAGCATCTACGTTGGATCATGAGATCCTGGGTTCGATTCCCGGGTCGGAAAAATAATTGTTAGGTATTGGGTTTTTCTGTCAAGAAATTCTCAGCGCCAGCCGGGAGTTGGTAGTTGGCGTTGTTTCATTCGGTGGTTCGGAGAGCAAGTTACGTCGTCGGTCCCGGTTAGTATCACTATCATGTGACACTAATTAGTTGTTAGAACCGTCACCCTGCATTGGAGCAGGGTGACGGGTCTAAGCTTTAAATCCCTTTCTCCTATGAGAGAGGAGGCCGGTGCCCAGCATTGGAACAATAAAGTGTTGTTCTGGTGGTGGTATGTTCATTTACAACCATTAAAGTATTCTCTTTTCGAGAAACTTTATTGGGGCAATTGAGTAGAAAATTCAGTATGACCAAAAATGTGCATTTTCTAATGGAGATGAGGTGCTTAAAAAATTTAATGTGAATTTTCGTAGATGACGGAGTTCTCTTAGATTCCCGTATCCTAGCCAACCCGAAAGCCAATGTTTGGGAGAACAGCGGCAAGTACCAGGGTGACATAGTCTTGGACGATGATCAGATCGAAGCGCTGGTGGCGGACTATGCTGGGACGAGTCGCAACAGAGCCGCGTCCGCGTGGCCCAATACGAGGTGGCCTGGCAACGTCGTGCTCTACGAGTTCGCGCATCATGATTTTCGTAAGTCTTGTACTTTTTGTTATTCTTTTTAGGGTTACGTAGTAAACAAGGAACCCTTATAGTTTCGCCATGTCCGTCCGTCTGTCTGCCTGTCTGTCTGTCCGTCCTCGGTTAATCTCAGAGACTATTAGTGCTAGAAATCTGTAATTTGGCATGGGTATAAATACATACATCAACACCGTCTAGGGATATTCTGATTTTCTCAATTTACTCAATTGGTTATAACTAACATACAACATGTATATATTTTTGTAAAGCCTATTTATCAGACTATCCTTTAGAATAAAACAAAATTAGTTTTTACGTGTAAATATTTTTTTATTGAAATAAAGACAAAAAGTAAAATCATCTAGGTATCTAGAAGAGTCTGTGTTCGATTTTTTAGGCTTTCATACCCTTCGTCGCGTGTGATTTCGTCCGCTTCTTAATTGAGTATTTTGTACTAACTAATATTGTGGCTAATTCTGTTGTACACAATCTCTAAATCTAAACTAAAATGACAGGCCTAAATATATTCCTATCTCTTTCACAATGCTCCCTGCAGAAAAGGATAGCACTATTTTTAAACCTGTCAATTTAGTTTAGTTTAGAGAATTGTGTAAGTACAACAGAATCGGCCACATTAAGTAGTTATATTATTATAGACTGGAATTTTAGATTAGGTAGTTTGAAATAGTGCTGGCCTTAGATACTTTATTTTTATAGTACGAAGGGCTTAAATCGGGGCTCGAATATTTAAAGTGAGGATGCTTCCTTTTTCCATCCTTTGGCAGTTCTTTCCCTACCACCAGATGTTTAAGGCTTCTAATTCATTTATTTTGGAGCGGAATTACGATTTTTTTCTAAGGTATTGGCTAACGTAACCTTTTAATATTAAAGAAACTAATCGAGCCATCTACATCTACAGCTACATCCTATTCCTCGACAAGCATGATTTCTCATGCTTCCCCGCAAATATTAGCAATAGCTTTGGTTTCTTTCATTTTCGACTCCATTGATACAACATAATTTACGTTGGATAGACTAATAAGGCTATACAAAATAAGTTAATGCTTGTGCCGATTCTATGCGCCAGTCTAGCTTTTTTATTGATAGAGGTCAGTTTTTGACTCCCTCCCAAGTCTCAATAATCCTTACTAGACAATCTAAGAATAGATCTCTCCAGAATAATATCTAATGATCATAAGATATACTTACTTTATTCGTTTAGGTCCTGATGAACAGAACATTATTCTGAGAGCCATGGGTTGGGTGGAGCATTTCTCGTGCGTCAGGTTCCGAAGACGCCAACCGCATGAAACCAACTACGTTTTAATCACTGTGAGTCATTTTATATACAGTTAATATACCTTCATTACTTTGTTTTTTACGAAGGAACACAAAATATTCCCAGGCTAAAAACTAAAAGATAACTTTTTGTACAATGTTCTACCTGCCTGGGAGAGTCCCGTCAAAATCGGTTCAGCAGTTCCGAAGATTAGCCCAGATACAGACAGACAGACAAAAATCAAAAACGTGTGAATAAGATAGAGGTATCGTTCAAAAATACTAACTAAAAAAAATATTTATTTCAAAACTACACATAGACATTTAAATTTTATTTATTTGTAAGTATAAATTGCTGTTATTTACTAGCTGATGCACGCAACTTTGTCCGCGTTAATTCATATGGATCTTTAAAATCATCTGTCGGCCATGATTTTTGAGATAAAAAGTAGTCTTCATCTCCAGGATACAAGCTACTCGTATCTGTGTCTTTCGTCAAGATCGACTCAGCGGTTGAGATCTGCAAAGGTGACAGACAAACACACAGTAAACTTGTAATAAGATGTAACTGACACACCAGACCTTCACGGTTTATTTGCGGATACCTGCCCAGTGTGAAGATGAAGATGAAGGAATAGGTACGTGAATTTTGTAGGGAAAGCCAACCGGATGCTACGCGAGCGTAGGATTCGATAGGTACCGCGGCGCTCACACCCTGAACTTGACCCCGCGAGGGTGTCTGGACAACATCCTCATCATCCACGAGCTGCTGCACATCCTCGGATTCTTCCACATGCATTCCGCATACGAGAGGTACAACTATGTGCGCATCAACTGGGACAACATTCAACCAGGTGAGACATTTAATAGTACCTGTCACACATTGATTTAGGTTGTTAAATCAATGGTATCACACAGTACAGGATTGTATAATTTTTCAATTACTCTTTTCAAACATAAAGCAGCTGTTCTCGCAACTCTTCTGAGATGTGGGGGAGGGGTAAGAACATTGTGATTATCGTCATCATATTAATTGTTCGACCGGGTGGGAAGTTCGCACAGTACAGAATTGCACAATAATTATTCAAAAATTATTTTCAAACATAAAAGAACAGTTATACTTACCATTCTTCTGAGCCCTGGGGGGAGGAGGATGGGTAAGAACATTGTGATTATCATCATCGTCATCGTTATGTCTCAGTCGATACAAGTCTACTGCTGGACTTAAGTAGGTATCTCACAAAATGGAAGTAAAGTAATGAAGTAGAACACTATCTTGTGCCGCTTGGATCGAGTGGCTGCGTGTGAGTCGCTTGAGATCGTCCATCCACGTAGTCGGGGGTCTTCCAATATTGCGTTTGATGGTATGGGGTCGCCTTTCTAGTACATTGGAACCCCAGTCTCTATCGACAATGTTCACAATGCCTTTGGTATTCTTATACTGCACCAGTGGATTTTAGATCGGATTGAGAAGAACCCTCAGCAAACTCACTTTTTTTTTTTTTTTTTATTAATCTCGGGCAAACGAGCAAGCGGGTCACCTGATGTTACACTTAACAAGTGTTACGTGTACTTAACAAGTAAGTAGTACACTTTGCAAATGTTCATGGGCGGCGGTTACACTATTACCGCCGCCCATGAACATTTGCAGCACCAGAGGAACCACTAATGCGTTAATGAGTTTGTTAAGAGTTGTATTATTAAGTTTTAAGAGTAAGTACTTTGATAAATTACTCTCTTAATTATTATTATTTTTGTTGCGACTGCAGCGCTTCACTCTATCTTGAGAGTAATTTATCAAAGAGTAAGTATTAAGAGTTGAATTAAGTCGTAGAGTTACACTTATAAGTTTGTGTTTCAGGCAAGGAACACAACTTTTACCGTTTGGATCGCGATGAAGTCGACCTATTGGGTCTGCCGTACGAGTGGCAGAGCTGCATGCACTACAGCCCGTACGCGTACAGCTTTAACAGACTACCCACTATAGTCGCTACAAAGGTGACATATTAAACTTGTTCTATTTTCAACCCCCGACGGGGTGATATAAGTTTAACGTCTCTGTATGTGTGTGGGTGTGTGTGTGTGTTGTGTGTGTGTGTGTGTGTGTGTGTCTGTTCCACTGTAGCGCTGAAACGGGTGAACCGATTTGAATACTTTTTTCGTTTGAAAGGTGAATTAGTCGGGAGTGTTTTAGCTGTTTGATGAAAATCTAATCTCTAAAATAAGATGGCCGCCGCCACAAAATGGCGGATAACATATTTTTTCACAACTCCTCAATATGGGTATCAAATAAAAGGGCTTGACTAGTACAATAGCACTATGCAAATCCAAGATGGCCGCCACCACAAAATTATGAAAGTCAGAGTTTTTTAAATTTTTAATTTATACTTGTTAAACTTTAGAAAATAAGTGCGCATTCAGCCTTTAAAATACTATTTAACTAAAATAAAAAAAACACCTAATCTTTGTTAAGTGTGTACGTAAAACCTCGCGTGAACATATAAACACATATTGAAAAAGTGTACACGTACAGTGTACCAATTTTGGATTAAATATGATTTGGTTTGATTTGATTTGATAATAAGTAGAAATTGCTAGAATTTCTATTATTGTCATATTGAACATTGCGAACGTGTTTTAACGTTGACTACTGAATAAAGATGATTGACGCTTTGTTTTCCTTTAATAATGAATCAATTTCCGAGTAAGTGGGAGAGAAATGAATTTTAATCGCCCTTCTTTGATGTTGTGTAATTTGAAATTTCAGCATTTCCCGGGAGACATGGGGCATATGGTGTACGTCACTCATCTGGACTGGGTCAGGCTGCGCAGACACTACAGATGCCCGGGGGCGTGGGACGAGTGGCAGATCCAGGAGCTACAGGAGGAGGTGAACCGCACCCTGCCGCTGATGATGGCAGCACCAGCTGGTGGCAGAGAAAACATTGACTCTGTCGGAGACGACATCATTAACAACATTTAGAGAATATGGCTGACGAAATTAATCAAGCTATTCGAGATTGTAATAAATTTTAGGCTCGGTAAATTAAAAAAATATTATTCGAAAAAATAGTTGGATAGGTACCTACCTGCCTTTTTAAATAAAAAGCTGTTTATGTGCTGTTTATGTCAAATAAATATTTTTTTTTGTTTGTATCATTTCTTTCCTACTTACCTACTTCCTATGTACCGATTTCAATTAGGTACAAAATGAATTATTATTGATTTAAGAATTATAATTATATTTATCAATGTCTCTGCACTTGTCTATTTTAATTTATTAATACATATTAGCTTCTTAACGTAACAATATCAATAAACTTTCAACATCAATTAACCGATTAGGTACCTCAATCATTCTTAATCAGTAATCATAGATATTATTATAATTAACCGTATACTACGCCATTAAAAAAATAGCACATAGTAAATTTATTGTGGTTGGGTCAGTTTTAAGGAAGAATTTAATTTTTTTATGCAAATACCTTTAATTTAGGGTGAAGATATAGCTTGCATCCTAGAGACGGATATGGATACTTTTCGTACCGAAAAGTCAAATAGTTAATAGGGAATAGGGAACTGATTCGCACGGGATTTTTGACCTAAATCCATTGGAGCAAATCGCGGGCATCAATTAGTAAAGATAAAGTATAAATTAAAAATTTAAAAACCCCCGACATTCGCCATTTTGTGGTGGCGGCCATCTTGGATTTGCATAGTGCTATTCTATTAGTCAATCCCATTCATTTGATACCATATTGAGGGAGTTTTGAAAAAATATGTAATCCGCCATTTTGTGGCGGCGACCATCTTGGACCGATTTTCGTAAACATTTCAACAACAGAACACTCTCGAGTAATCCCCCTTTCAAACAAAAAAAACCGCATTCAAATCGATTCACCCGTTAGAGCGCTACGGTGGAACAGACAGACAGACACACCCACACACACACAGATACGTCAAACTTATAACACCCCGTCGTTTGTGCGCTAAGGAGGAGGTTAAAAATAAAATAATGCAGACCCCACGTCCATCAAATAGGTACAGATTTACACATACAGATTTACTAAAACATATATCTATTCATAGAGTATTTTGAGGGTTAATCCGATTATTGTTTTGTACCCTAGCGTCATGTAGTATATAAAAGCGAATCCAGATAAGCAATCCAAAAGTCAGAAATGAAGCGGGCGGGAGTGTTGCTTTGCTTCATCGGGCTCGCCGCTTGCGGTCCGCCCGTCACGAGGACCAGGGAGGAGATCTTTAAGCTTAAGGACGCTCTGGAACGTAGCAGAATAGGTAAACCGATACTGATATTTTTTTATATTTTAGTCATACTTACTTAGTTTCAGTACAAATTTTCTTGCCAATTCTTCAGAAAGTTCATTCCAGCCCAGTGTTAGATTAACTTGATTCGAAAGCATTTTTGTAAAAGGTTATCAAATTAAAAACTGGTTTATAGTACCTACATGTTTCCAACCTTCGATTAATGACTCTCTGCATTGCTAATTTCTGCAGATTTTTATCGCGCAAATAGTCATTTTCACCAAAATAAACGAATGCAAAAAATAAGCCATACGTGCGTATCTCTTGAGGTTTCAATCGACACTGCGGAGCGGAGAACGCTTTATACGCCAACAGTTGGCAGATATTTTTATCGACGCTGTTGAGCCGCGTCACTATATCTAGGAGTAGGTAGATAATCAAAGTTCCCAACGCTAACGCATGCGATTGCGGTAGCGAAACTAACTTGATGTATCGCTACGCATGCAAAATGCGTCGGTATGCTAAAGGCCTCGTCATGAGTGAATGTATTTATACAGCCTGCCAATACGCATTGGAGCAGCGCGACGGGACTAAGCTCTAAATCCCTCTCTCCTATGAGAGAGGAGGCCTGTGCCCAGCAGTGGGACGTTAAAAGGCTGTAGTGGTGGTGGTGGTGGATGTTAAAGGCGTAAAGGCGGAGACAGATGCAAAATACATCCGCAAGCGACACGAAACGTTAGTGTTGTGTAGCAATGTGTTTGTGGTCCCTGATACAGGGATCAGGGAGCCCTATAAATACATTCACACATGCATGACGCACGCACGTACACACACACGTATGCAAGCACGCACGCATGCATGCACGCAGACACGAATTATCACCAATTTCGAGTATTTTTGCAGATGATGGCGTTCTGTTGGATTCCCGTATGCTGGCTAATCCTGACGCTAGTGTTTGGGAAAACAGTGGCAAGTACCAGGGAGACATAGTCCTAGACGACTCGCAATTAGAAGAGTTGGTGTCGGACTATGCCAGCGGCGGTACCGAGACTGGCACCAACAGAAACGCTTTCGTCGTAGCGAATACAAAATGGCCGGGCAACGTTATGATCTACCAATTCGGCGTAAATGAATTTGGTAAGTTACCTAATAAAACTTATTTCAGTATTTTATATTACTTACGTATATGTACAAAAAAAAAATGTCTGTATGTGGTCGTCTTCTATGTGTTAACGCTTGTTTCACCTGATTAAGTCGGATTGGAACTTATAAGAAGTAATATGCCAGAATCTGTCAACAACAACTGTACAAGTTGTTGTTGACAGATTCTGGCATATTACTTAGCTGACATTGGATTAATGTTTCGTTAACCACAAGAAGAGAATCGTATTCTTCATGATATAATTGTATTGAAGACGAATTAAATGAGTTCAAACTCGACTGCTTTAGGATATTCGATCAAGAATTTCCAGTGCTTCGGCACTGGAAATTCTTGATCGAATATCCTAAAGCATCGGATGATGGAGTTTCGACTCCATCATCCGACAGTCTTTATGTCATTAGCATCTATAATTTGCAATCCACTTCCTGCTATTTGAAAAATCATGATGTGGTTGAAAAATCAATTACCAATTTAGACGTAAACAACATAGGTTCGAACTAGCAAGCTTGTAAAATGCTTGCAAAAATCGGTAACTAACAATGTTTTCCTTTTATTAGACTCTGCACAGCAGCGGGCTATTCTGACGGCCATGAGCTGGGTGGAACACTTCTCCTGTGTCAGATTCCGCAGACGAACCAACGAACGAGTCGTCGTTACGATGACCGTAAGAATATTTATTTTATCTGTGTGCTTAGTCTAAATCGGAGCACTCGAAAACGAACTCGAAAACTATTGATCGATTTCAGAGTAAAATAGACCTGAAATGGCTTGTATTAAGGTTTGAGTTCGCCAATACATTCAGCATTCGAACAATGCGTTTTTGAGTTCGTTTTCGAGTGCTCCGATTTAGACTAAGCACACTGCTCACCTAGGTTTGCCCACAAACGTGAAATAAAATTCAAACTATAACTAGTCAAAGTCAAATGAAACTTTTTTCAAAATCGGTACACTGCACACCTTTTGAATGTCAATTTTACAAGTAAGTACCTACATATAGAAGTGAGGGGTGATATAATTACTTACGAGAACTTGAAATTAAAACTACGAGGATTCCAAACCCGCCTGGTCTGAGAAGAACTTACATAATATCCGCTTAAGCGCTTATTTCAGCAGCATACCTATCACCATAGAATAGCGATTTCAATATACCAAATATTTTATGAGTTCCCTCGATTTCTCCAGGATCCCATCATCAGATCCTGACCTGATGACCATGAGACCACCTGGGAAGAACTTTTCAAACAAAAGAAGTTCCAAATCGGTCCGGCGTCTTTGAGTAATCAGGGAACATATACATAAAAAGATACCGACGAATTGAGAACCTCCTCTTTTTTGAAGTCGGTTAAAAATATTCGCTTACGCTTCATCAAAGACCGCCCCCGGATTGAAAGTGCTTATCAGCGGCACTAAATTAGTTTAGTAATTTTATTCAGGGCGAGATCGATATCCTTTTTGTAAGCCTGCTACACCTTTTCTCTGTGTTACCAGGGCAAGCCGGACGGATGCTACGCGCACGTCGGCTTCTCGACCGCGCACCCGAACCGCATCTTCAACCTGGCGCGCAACCGGCCCGGCCACGGCTGCTTTAACCACGTCGTCATCATCCACGAGCTGCTGCACAACCTGGGCTTCCAGCACATGCACCAGACCTACGAGAGGAACAACTTCGTGCGTATCAACTGGGCTAATATTATGCAAGGTAAGTTGGTTTCTTACATCAACAACCTGGCACGCAACCGGCCCGGCCACGGCTGCTTTAACCACGTCGTCATCATCCACGAGCTGCTGCACAACCTGGGCTTCCAGCACATGCACCAGACCTACGAGAGGAACAACTTCGTGCGTATCAACTGGGCTAATATTATGCAAGGTGAGTTGGTTTCTTACATCAACAACCTGGCGCGCAACCGGCCCGGCCACGGCTGCTTTAACCACGTCGTCATCATCCACGAGCTGCTGCACAACCTGGGCTTCCAGCACATGCACCAGACCTACGAGAGGAACAACTTCGTGCGTATCAACTGGGCTAATATTATGCAAGGTGAGTTGGTTTCTTACATCAACAACCTGGCGCGCAACCGGTCCGGCCATGGCTGCTTTAACCACGTCGTCATCATCCACGAGCTGCTGCACAACCTGGGCTTCCAGCACATGCACCAGAACTACGAGAGGAACAACTTCGTGCGCGTCAACTGGGCTAATATTAAACAAGGTAAGTTGGTTTCTTACATCAACAACCTGACGCGCAACCGGTCCTGCCGGTGAGGAAGCGACTAACTATGGGCTATTTTCTTGCTTTAGAAACGTACTTACAATATATATCAACAAACAAAAAACATGCATATATTAATAGTTGATCGCTGACTGTTTACACCACAGAGTACCTACAGAGGGGAAGCTTCTACAAGCGGCCCGCTGTAGGTACACTCACACATATGCGCACAGTTTGTCACCAACTGTACCGGTTAGTGGAACGAGCGGGCGTCCGTGAACTGTTGGTGAGTGTGTTTGTGTGAGTATACCTACAGCGGGCAGCTTGTGGAAGCTTCCTCTCTGTAGATTTACTACTCGTGTGGTTTACACTGCCGGCGAGGACTCGCTCCACTACAAGAGCTATCAGGACAAGTGTCTATGCACTAAAACAAATTAAAAACAAGAAACACAGTTACTTACCTCTTTTTCTATCTGACGCGGTAGGATAACGGAATTTGCATCAACGTCGGGTTATGACGATGCACCTACAGCTCGGTGATTCCACAGCAGAATGAGAAATCTGGCATTAAGGGTAGTCCAGAGACAGTCGAAATCTCGGTGCGTACAAGTCACGGCAAATAAGCGTTGACCTTCAATGCGCAGAAGTCGAAAATGAGGTATCTCAGGATGGTGAGGGGGTCGCGGGGAGGGCGTGGGGATCGTTCGTAAGCACTGATTAGCTCTCACGGATTCCTCGTGAGCGCTGATTGGCTCTCTAATCGTACTGTGTCCCGCTCACTCGTACGACGCTACACTTCTTTCGCTCAGCGCTGGACTTACGTGCCAGCTCCTGTACTGAGTGTGATTTTGGTTTGTGTACAACTGAACATCAATTTCGCATGCGTTTTCCTCCCACAAGGCCGTTCTATCTTTCTATGGGGTAGCTCAACTAGTTGACGTTTCACAGGCTACAGCTTCGCGTTCGACCAGTTCCGCCGCAACCAGGTGAACCTCCTGGGTCTGCCGTATGAGTACACCAGCTGCGTAAACTTTATATTCACCTGCAAAGCACCTCTCTTTACCTCTCTTTCTACCGCATAATTTATCTCATCAGACGCGGTAGGATAATAGGATGCGCCGATGCACTAACAGTTAGATGATTCCACCGCAGAATGACACAGGCCTGGCATAATACGGTTGTATTTATAGAGGGGACGCCTGTCGTCGCTAGGTGGGTGATCAGCAAAGATCGGAATAGGTAGTGCAATTTGGGGTGAACGACCTGGAACATTATCAATAGTATCGACATGACTGCGGGATTTCTGTCTTGCGCGATCTTGATGCCTCATACAATGTTTAGAATCGAAGAGATTTCTCTTTTTCATATTGCACTAGTAAAAACTGAGTAAGAAAACCTGTAATGTAACTTTATGAATTGATATCATGCGAAATTGCACCGTCTATTCCGATCATTGGTGATCAGTCCTATATAGGGTAGCTCAACCAGTTGACGTTTCACAGGCTACAGCTTCGCGTTCGACCAGTACCGCCGCAACCAGGTGAACTTGCTGGGCCTGCCGTACGAGTACACCAGCAGCATGCACTACGGCGCGCACGCGTTCAGCGCCAACAGGCAGCCCACAATGACCGCGCTGAGGGTGAGCGCACTAACGCCCGAAATTAATAACCTTATTTATTTTTGCCCACTACAAATTAGCCCTTGACTGCAATCTTTTTTTTTCATTATTCATCTACAAGTGAGCCCTTAACTGCGATCTCACCTGATGTAGTCTAAGGTAGAAGCGGGCTAAGTTGGAAGAGGTAGGTATGGCCGTTTTTATTAAACCCATACCACTGACCGGTTTCTACACGGCATCGTACCGGAACGCTAAATCGCTTTGCGGCACGGCTTTGCCGGTAGGGTGGTAACCAGTCACAGCTAAAGCCTCCCACCAGATCATACCAAAGACAATTTAAAAATTATAAAATCCTAAATTGCCCCTGCGGCGGGGAATCAGACCCGAGACATCTCACTTATAAGACTACAGCGTCAGGGAGGTCGTCAGTCACAAATAAGAAAGTTTGGTTATAACTTTTATTTCCTTGCAGAATTTCCAAGGGACCATGGGTCAGAGAGACCACGCAACGTACTGGGATTGGCTGAGGCTGCGCCGACACTACAACTGCCCAGGAGCTTGGAGCCAGAGAGACATGGATAGGTTGAAGGAGGAAGTCGATCGCGCCATGCCCTTGATGAAGATGAATTTACCGGCGCCCAAAAAGGGACTTTTTACCGATGAGGACAACAAATACGTCGAAGCGTTATCTTCGCAGCTCAGCGAAAATCCGGTGGACGAAGAAATCACGGTTAATGAAGATTTTGTTCTGCAAGAAAACGCAGTTAACAAAAATAATGAAGATTATTATGATGACAATGAGTACTATAATAAGTAGTAATTTATGAATAATGAAAGTGTAATTAAACTATTGGGTTTGAAAACTATAACTACATAATACTTATGTATTTCATTTTATTTGATTTCTCTCTCATTATGGGTTAGCGGCAATATTTTTAGGCAATATTTTCAGGCAATATTGTTTAGGAGACCTAAACAATCTCCTAAAAATATTGCCGC
Source organism: Melanargia galathea (assembly GCA_920104075.1). Taxonomy (NCBI): domain Eukaryota; kingdom Metazoa; phylum Arthropoda; class Insecta; order Lepidoptera; family Nymphalidae; genus Melanargia; species Melanargia galathea. Next base: position 4,467,509 of record OV049863.1, on the reverse strand, counting down.
ACTGCAATATATGACGGTTACGAGTTTAAATAGATTTTTAGGAGATTGTTTAGATCTCACACGTACTGCAATAAAGGATGGTTACGAGTTGTAATAGATCTGAAACACAGTGGCTGAAAGTCCTCTCTAAATGGCACCGCAGCTAACGTGCTACGTCGAACTGGCTATTGAGTGAAGCAATTTTATTTTCATCAATTTGGCGTCGATGAAGTTACAGAGTATATAGGAAAGTAAAGGTGAGTAAGAGTGTATACGTAACCGGAAGTAATGAAAATTGTACGGCCACAGCCTGTACATTGTACTTATTGTGTACTGATAGAGTTCAATGTAAGTAGGTCACAGAAAATACGCTAGTACGCTACGCGTATTTTCAGGATTGTGCTAATTTCGCATACTATCCAGGTATCGTCATCTCAATCCCCTTACTCGGGGAGGAAGGAAGTGCACCTCCATCTCAGCGCTCCAATCGTCAACCTCACCTGAACGTGGTGCCCCCTGCTAATCAAAAAACGAGGCTCTGATGAGTGATGACCGATAAATGGCGGATCCATTTCATAGTGCCTAGACTACCAGAAGTGGCAAGGGCTGATGTCGGGCAGCAGCGACATCGGTGCAACCGTGCAATAGTCTAGCCCTGCGATCGCCAACCCATTATTTAAGGGCATACATACAATATATGGATTTTAAAATCTACTTAATTAAGTAATATACTTATACGTAGATATAGTATGCGTAAGAAATTTGCAAATTATTTTTAGTTCGACGAATTTATTGTCCCGTTCACCACTTCATTCATGTGCTTAGCAATAAATCGAACGGAATCCGCGCTTCGTTCTCAACTGGAGATATCAAAGAGTGGAAATTTGTCCTGACAGGATTTACGGCGACGCGCGGCGTCTACATGATACGACCACTTCAAAGCAAGCGGTAGGGCGACCATGAGTTCTGCTGGATGAGAAATTGATTTAATAATTAATAGGTATAGACATAAAGTTCAATTTATTTGTGTGCGTGGCATGTGCGTGTGAAGTGTGTACACTTGTACAGACGCAGTGTATATGGTAAACATACACTGCGTTTGTACACACTTTACACGCACAAGGCTGACGCGTCACTGACGTACAAAATATAGTTTATATTTTAAAGTTCACGCACACAGTCACAGCGTCTAGTGAACTATCTATGGCTAATTAATTAAGATTACTGAATAATCAGTTAGATCTTAATTAGTAATTAATAATTATCTGTTATTATTTTTGTTCATAAAGTTTTCCATTTTTAATTAATTATCACGTAGGTACTTATCAGGTATACACCATCACACCATTAAGCCAAAACGTTGTTAGGGTAATATTAAACTTTGATGCCTTTAAAATATTTAATTCATACTACTTAATTTATTAATTTTAAAAACTTGTCTCTTGTACTGGATATAACTTTGCAAAGGGGAAATATGTTGAATAAAAGTTATTTATGTAGTTTACTAATTACATACATAGTACATAAATACAATTTTGACAATGAATATGGTCGAAATTTTTGATAAGTTCAAACATGATTATCGGGCTCGCGCCCGTTATATAATTTCCTATCAGAACAAACGCCAGTTTTGCTTCTTTTATTTCCTGCATTGGAGATTGTGAATGACGAATGTTAGGTTTTTACATGATATGTGTATGAGGACATACACATTGCCAATATGGACGAATGTTAGGTTCGTTGCGTATTTAGTATTGCAATAAAAGGAGATCCCTCCTTTTGATTATTGATCTGACAATTCGAAAAAAAGAGGATTACACAGGGGTTCAAATGAGAGACGTGAGATATAAAGGAAAAAGGAAATGTTTTGGAGAAACTAATAAAATGTAAAATGAGATTGAAATCTATACTTCTATACTAATATAATAAAGCGGAAGAGTTTGTTTGTTTGAACGCGCTAATCTCAGGAACTACTGGACCGATTTCAAAAATTCTTTCACCGTTGGATATATACGTGATCCCTGAGTGCTATAGGCTATAATATATATTATGTACCACGGGCGAAGCCGGGGCGGACCGCTAGTATTTAATATACCTATATATTTCGTAAAATTAAAGGAAATTATGAAAATGAAAAATGAAATGAAAAATGATTTATTCATAAAAAAATTTACAAAACATTAATCTGTTGTTGGAACAACCTTTTAGGTAAAATACCTGTGCCAGGATGTAACATACGTATAATTTACAAATATACAAAACCAATAATTTTCAACCGGGAATGTCCGGGATACTAGCAGCTCACGGTCACCACGAGCAAATCCGGGCGTCACAGCATGTTCACCCGACGACATGAAGGTCGCATTGCTCCTCGGGGGCCACTTGAAAAAACTTAAGCTTGTATGTTTTGTAAATAATATTTTATCGCGGCCCTTTTGCCAGTCACCAAAAAAGCTAACGGTAGATGGAACGAACATGTTAAAAATAAACTGTGCTAAATGACGTTTGTATTAGGGTGGTTATCGATTTTCGTTCGAAACACCTTGCAAAGGCTAAAATCGCTATGTTTTATCTATTATGGAAAAAATGGTTTTGATTATCTTGTTAAGACACAAACGATGCAAGAAGGCATCCTATTACAAAAGGGCTGAATGCTCAGGGTAAAAAGAAAATTAGGAAAATCCTGTGAAAAAGTCATTTATCTCCGTGTGCAAATGCCCATCTATTGAATTACATATTTTTTTACTCAATTCGTGTGCATCAAACGAATTAGTTAATTTGTTTTTCAAATTAAACAATGATATAAGATTAGACTGTTTACCCTTTGTAATTTATAAAGTCACTCTAACCCTGAAATAATTCAACTTTTAATTTTGTCAATCGCAAACGGTCATTACGTTCTCTGGTAATGGAATCGCTACTTCACTACGTGTTCAAACGTGTACAGCAACGATTTACCCTCCTGCGTATCCGGCATCTCAGTTAGTGCCGCTGATGTTCTGTTATAGTATGGTGATCTTTCAATTAACACAAAAAAATTGCATTCGCGAGTAGTCAGAAGTATTTTGTCACGCGGTAGAGTTCATTACGTTCCATCGATTTTCAACGTGACTTAATTTTTTTAATTTTTTCTAGATTCAGTACTAGGATTTATGTTTTGTTTCTATTCAGAGTTCTATTTCGGAGATTTTATGCATTCACGTATCTCGAGTATTTTAAATTTAAAATCGATTTGGTCATTTGTTTCCAGTTCATTTATATCCATTCCGTTCCAAAAAAACAAGTGGACATGAGTAAAACAAAGAAAAAACTTACAAAAGAAGAAAAGTTAGCTAAAGATAGAGCCAGAAAATGCCAAAATTAAGAGAAATTAAAAAAACAATTCAGGAATTATTAAAATTAAGAAAGAAAAATAGCGAAAAAATTACCTTTTAAGAAAAGAACAGAAAAAGATTCGCAGCATCATTGAAATGTCCGAAATTACAGAAACCAATCAAATTATTGTCAAACCTATCTCCTCAGACAAGGCGACTACTTAACTCGGTTTAACAAAGATTGAGACGTAAAATTTCTGCAAGACCAGCTTCGTCAAATCTAAAATTTTTAATTCATTTTTTTAATTTATTTAAAATGATTATGCTTGTTTACTGTTAATCTAAACTCAAGGTTTAGATTTTATTTAAATTTTCTTCGTTTTTTTCATATAATTATTCATTATTTCATAAAATAATCAAAGATGGGCTACTAAAAAGCTTCTGAATTCATTTTTATCCGACGATAGGTCATTACACTCCAAGTGATTTTCATTTCTTTCCACTGGTTCATTACACTCCATTAATTTTCCGGAAAACTGCTAGAGTTACGAAGAGGCCTTGTACATGTAATTTTTTCTCATACTGTAATCTATAAGTGTATATACAAAAAATAATAATAAAAAGAAAAAAAAATTTTTTTTTCAAAACCGCGAAATTAAAACGAAAATCGATAATCACCCATTAACAGCCGATGCTTAGGAGCTTAGCAGAGGCGATTTTTTTCCTTCAAGGACAAAATCTCTACATAGAACAGAACTAACTACTTCTAGATGTTATCGCAGGAACCAAACGCATGACACTTTAAGAATCGGCAATGAGGATTGAGGAAGTTTCCTGATGTTGAAAATATCATATTGAACACAACGGAATTAAAATATAAATCAATTAAGTAATAAAACAGTGAAAATTTTTAAATAAGTAATGGAGAAATTATTTATTTAAGTTTATGTATTTTAACGCAAAATCACTCTATCGAGTGTGAGTGTGAGTGTGACCCTATATTTAAAAAAAAAAAGAGTTAAATGTTTTTTTTTTTCGAAAAAATCTATGGGACCATTTTGCAAACATCCTCAGCTGTGGATTAAAAAATCACGCAAATCGGTTCAGTAATCTTGGAGAAATTGGTAAAAACAAGTAAATTTACATAGAAAATACTTCGAACGCGATGGCGTCACCGCGCGCCGCGTGAAACGAAATTATTCGCGAAAGCACAACTTTTAAAGTTCCATAACTTTTTCAGTTTTTGAGATACTTAATTTAATGATTTTAGTTTTATTTTACTTAAATTTTTATAATGACTTAATTAAAAAAATTGGAAACTTGTCCATTGGTGATCAATTTTTCAGAAGCTAGCAGTTAATCTAACTACACGTAGAGTAGTTATAAGTTTCTCTTCGCACACGTTTGAACACTAGCGTTCAGCTGCAACGATTTTAGTGGGGTTCAAACTTCAAACGGAACAAATTGCTAAAATGCGATGTAACCAGTGGCGTAACTACACCGATGGGGGCCCGTGGCAAATTAATCAGATGGGGCCCCTTCTGCTCAGAAGGTCAACTAACGATAAAGTATATTCATTTTATTTTAAAATAAATCATGTAAATACGTAAAGAAGGTACATAAAACGCTATTAAAATTAGTTGTTTTTTTAGTAACTTTCAATTTAAGAGCATGGATGAATATTTTGCTTAGTTTATGAACATTTTGTTCTGAAACAAAAAATGTGATGCAATTTTCGTCTTATGGTGCTGCCACACTACACACACTACACCGCCCACACCGCCGCGCAGTTACAAAATATGTTAGTAAACATTATTGTTAGCTAGCTAGCTAGCTTTTGCCCGCGGCTTCGCCCGCGTTAATTTCGATTTTTCACAAATCCTAAGGGAATCTTGGATATCTGCTTTCCGTTTTCGCTCCCTTTTCCAACCTTTATACCTACTTTCAAGGAAGTTTGCTATAGCTGTACTACCTATAGCTGTAGATATGGATTTCGGGTTTTTTAAAATCCCGCGGGAACTGTGGGTCCTAAAAATATGAGCGATAGCTCATTCGATTCGGAATCACCTCTAGAAAAATGTTTTTGAAGAATTTTGGTGCAGGTAAAAAATTGCAATTGTTATTAACAAAATAAGATGAAAAAAAATGATATTTCGTTTTATGTTAATAACTCAAAAAATATTTATATTATTTAAGCAATTTTGAAAAAAGCTCGTTAAAGAGGAGGAAATTTCCAATAAAAAAGTCTCAACTTCCGAAACTCTATCTCCATTATTATATCCGTCAAATTAAAGTATATTATAAAGTTGTACTTTAATTTGACGTTGAAAATAGGACTCCGCGCGGCGGTTACGGCATGCGCGCGCGAGCCTTCAGCAATGAAAATATTTTTTTTATAACATTAAATGTGATTTTAAAAATTTGAAAAAATTTTAGTATCTTTATAACACTTGAAAACATCGAGCCCTGAAGAAAAAAAAGTTTAATCACTATTTTTCAATAAGTTATTCAATTGTAAACTAACAAATTTGTTCCCAATTTCCGTTGGCTTAAACAATGTGATGAAAGGTACAAAAAATTTACCTAAAAATTTTAAATTTCGTGGAGCCCTTCTGATATATACTTCATAAGATCCTGTGATAAATTTTCATAAAAGTTTATTAATTTGTTAATTATGATTTTTTATAATTAATGTAAATTATATGATTTACAGGATTATTATGATTTTTCAATAGTTATAAAAAATCACAATTAACAAATTAATAATGATAAATTGATGTAATTAATATATTAAATGTTAGGATACTCCGGTGCTCACGGCCCTCTCGGGTCGGGGGCCCCTTTCGGCTCGGGGCCCGTGGCATTTTGCCGAAATGCCACCCTGTAGTTACGCCACTGGATGTAACATCGATGCCTTCGCAAAATCGCTAATCAATCAACATCAGCCATCATCAGCCATCAATCGAAATAAATCATTAATTATTATAATATTATCTTGGTAGGTGCTATTAAACACATGTACAGAAAAAAATTGTATTGGTATTTTATAATGGATTTTGTTACAAGAAATAAAGAAACAACCACAAGAAAAGCTCCATTTCTACTCATCCTCCGGGTACTTTTTATCCAATTTTTCATCCCAAGCCCCGGGACAGTCGTAGTGCCTGTTGATGCGGCGCCAGTCGCTGTCAGTGACGTACTCGCGCTGGCCCATGAACCCTTCGTAGGGCTGAAATAAAATGGAAAACTGAAGTGCTTGTAAATGAATATAGAACAAAGTCGAGTTTGTTCGAACACTTACTACGCGACTAGTAGCCCAGTGAGATTTTTCATATATTTTCTTTTGGCTCGAACGCAGGGTTCGAGTGGCCGTGTTCGAGCCACAAGAAAATGTATGAAAAATCTCTCTCTTCGACGATTTGTGGCGGCCACTAATTGCCGCCACTTGTGGCCCAGTGTGCGGGGGCTGTTATAACTCGAGAACGGCTGGACCGATTTTGAATTGCAATTTGCTTGATTTTATAATTGAATTCTAGTTCAATATTCAGGGTGACACTAATAAGGACTTTTTGTCCTTTGGATACGCAACCTTAACAAGAGATAGAGTTCGTAAACTAAACCCGACTACGCTTAGTAATTTAATTTAATATAAAATAATAATTTAGTGTGCAGAAAGTGCAGGGCAAGCAGCTAGTGGCGCCATCTATTATGTATATGAAACTAAATAATATCTAGGCGCACGAAGTGCGCCAGGCCAAGTTCCTCCGGCCTTGTCGCATGAGTGTGTTATTTACACGATCCATTTCGAGCTGTTTTGACCCCCCTCATAACTCTGGTTCGCGGGATAGTAATCCTACGAAATTTGAAATATAAGTTAAACTCGTGGATGTGATGATAAATTGAAAGTTTCAAATTTTCAAGTTGAACCGTTTCTGAGATACAGAGGTTTGAAAATCACATAAAACAAGACCTACTCACTGACTGATCAAAATTATGACGCACTTCCCGTGTATGTGGAATGTTGAAATTTGGTAAGAAGATGAGTCTTAGTGTGTATATGAAGGAAAAAATCGAAAAATGTCCAAAAGTTGCATCAGACACTGACCAATTCAAAGATATATAAAAATCTGTCTGTTCCCACATCACACAAAAAATACTGAACAAATTTTCATTTTGTTTTAATAAATGTATTTTACTTTATTTGAAGCTATATATGGTTCTTGTTTCATCGAAATCGGTGCACTATTTAGGGAGATGTGACTTTTTAAGTTTTCTAGCAAGGGGTCAATCTTACTGGTCTTGAGTTCTAATAAAAAGTAAAGTGTAGGTAAATAATAAAACGCCAAGAGGTATATTTTTTTATCGAAGTCGCGGGCGCGACTTCGTTGGCGTGGACTACACAAATTTTAAACCCCTATATTACCCCCTAAGGGGTTGAATTTTCAAAAATCCTTTCTTTGCGGATGTCGTACGCCACATTAATAGCTATCTGTGTGCCTAAGCCCGTTCCTTCCAGTAGTTTGAGATTCGTCTTTGCCAATAAAACCAGAAGCGCGATTTTCTTAATAATTTTGATAAGCAACCTTGACCCAAGTCAGGAAATGGATGGGTGGCCGACTTTGGAGGTTTGGAGGAGACTTTGGTGTCCTGTTGATTCCGGCTACTAGGTATCACTAATATCTAATACTATTCATTAAACTTATAATGAGAGTCAAATACTCAAAACCTTCTCTTAGTTAAGCCGTATGGTTCTAAGTTCTGAAACTGACCACTGAGTGGAAATACTCTGGAGTGGAGTTTCTGTTATCTGTGATTTTGACAGACAGACGAACAAAATAAAAATTCACCCAATTAGAACAGAGAAAGCGACTTTGTTTTATACTATGTATTGAAGATTAAACCACATCTAATCAGACCGTAAAATGTGATAGGGTTCTATTCCTAATTATACTGAAGCGTAAGAGAGAAAAAAGACTTCATTATACTTATTGCATTAACTTTGAAATACTTAGAAAAAAGGAGTGAGATCCAAACAAAACATTTCATGTGAATAATAAGGCCAACTTCTGTAACGTGGTGGTTTTCTTCCTGTGGGCCATGGGTTCGAATAATTATCTCAAATAACTAAATCAGGAAAACCAACTCGTTAACATCGTCTGAAGTTCTACTCATTATACAGGCGGAAGGGGGTCAAATAACAAACTGAGTGTATGTTAAGTCATAGGGTATATATTCTTTTAACAAATAACACAGCAATGGAATGATTGACAATAATAAGTAGGTAATTTAGAATTTCTGAGTTTAGCGCATGCAAGTAAATTTTCTGTCGCATACAGATTGATTGCAGAGGACTAAGAACTACATAGCTTAATTAAGTCTTATGGCTATATAATCTACAGGTTAAGTCAACATACAGAGCAGATGCGAGCTCATTAAGTTCCAGGTTACATGCACCAATAATTGTTCTCATTGTTTATGCCAAATGGAGGAAGTTCACGATTATAAATAGCTTGATTGTTGAGTTCTAAATTTGGAAAACACTAGATTGTTCCTACCACAAAATCTACTTTATTGATTCATCACTAAGTCCACATTTCCAAGTTAATTGCTTCTTTCACCACAATATCTTAAGGGGAATATTTAAATTAGGGGCCGCAATAAGAACGGGGTCACCTCAAAGCAGCAGCATGGTCCCGAGCACGTGCACGGGGTTCGCACGGCACGGATGCGACGGGCTCCACGGAACAGCTTCGCACCGACACGGCGCATTTGATGGCGGGCACGTAGCGAAATAGCCAGCACGATTCCAGGCCGGTTAAAGGCGGCATGGGAAGGCCGGGCTCCGACAAAATGGCATGGCGTAAGCCGATCTCTGCCACGCGGCGCGTGGTCGCCGAAATCTGACAGGCTGTGAGAACGACAACAACGAGTCAAATGTCTGCCATTCTCGATAATCGACGCCGCTTACGTTGATTAACCAAGCTAAATGACTAGGCACTCACCGGTCAATACGGCATCCTTGGAAGGATATAGTGAGGTGGCACGGTGTCACGATCGTCCCGCTCGTGATCACATCCTGCCTCTTCGCAGCTCGTACCGGGGAGAAATGGCCGACAACCATCGAAAAAAACTGTCACGCCACCTCTTTCGGGTTATCACGTAACGGATCCCATTTTCCCTCGAAATATGTTCGTACAATTACCCCACCAAACTTAATATTACTATAGGAAAAACTTTATGACACTCCTGTAACTTCGTAAGTTGATCCAAGACATCGCTCGTCATTACTCTCCGAGCCTACAATCACTATTTTTCATATTACCACAACACATCCAACGAACTAATTCCTGAAACGGGATTTAATCTCCCACGATATTGGGGATTTTAGAAAATCGGCAACTTGTTTTCTTTCAACCTGATTTGTCTGACAATCACAACTCCACGTCAACACGTCAAAGACAATTTTTAGTCGCGGCTGTCACAGATTATGATTTGACGACCTGCCGACCACAAACAAAGAAGACTGAAACGCGACTCAAAAAAAGAAGATATATTGATATCAATTTGTTCGATACATAAGTTGATTTTTCTATAAAATATTTCGATACCAACCCTTGGACAGTAACGTTAACGTTAATTACTTACCGTCACTGAGAAACGTTATTTACCGAACAAATTCCTGTCTACTGAATAAATTACCTATGTAACAGCAGTAACGTTAACCACAAATAATTACCGTTACTGAGAAACGTTATCTACGAAACTAATCCCTGCCTACTGAATAAATTAACTGTGTTACAATTCCCCCCTTCCGACGGAAAGGTTCAACAGGGTTGAACCGTTCGCTGCCCTCAGCGACCTGCAACTGTAGACAAAGACACGCACTAACAAAAAAAAAATTCTTTAAAATACATACCCTATACATTAACAACTGACAACCCTACTAAAAAATTGAGTAGGTTTAAGATAAGAGAGAAAAAAAAAAAAAAAAAATTCATATCTGTAAGAAGAATAAAATTAAAATAGAGAAAAAAAAATATTATTTAAACGGAGTAGTTCAGCCACCCTACCAGTTTAACCACTGTTAAACTACCGATAATTGTTTTTAACCACCTGTCAGATTGTAAATAAGATTTATATGTAAAAAAAAATATTTAAGTACCCCTGTATATAAAAGTAAGAACACCCTATATATAAATACAGGAACATGCTCTATCATGTTAACTGTTAATCAATTAAAAAAATTTGTTCCCCTGTATATAAAAAAATAAGAACACCCTATATATAAAATATAGGAGCATGCTCTATTATGTTAACTGTCAATTAATAACAAAAAAAAATTTATTGAACCAAAAAAAAAAATTTAAGTGCCTGGGAGACAACCCTAACTTAAATTGGTTGGGACAACCCTAAGTTTCAAAATGAGTAAACACGAAGAAATTCGCATATATGCATCAACAAGTTAATTAATTGATTCATAAACAAAACAAAATACCTAATGTTTGAGTCAAAAATTCAAATTCGCAAAAGCAAGCAAACATTAGCAAAAATAGTAATTTTATGATGTTAATACGGTTAGTGGAACAGTAGGCCAATATTACTTTAAACAGTATACATAAAAAATTTAAGATCAAAAGTCGCTCGGAATTTCCAAAATATTTACTCGAAAATAGAGTAGAATACTACAATTAACAACCTCGCAGCTTGACCTAAACAACAAAATAAACAGTAGAACTGTTATTATACTTCGCCTTCTAAAGCGAATAAACGAGAGTACTCTATATAACCGAGAGAAAGGTATTTAGTTGTATATATTTATATGAGTGTCCAAAACTAGGGTCCTGGAACTAGTTCCTAGCTAAAAGCTAACGGAGCACCTAGAAAAAAAAAATTGTGGGCAAGGAACAACGCCCATTGCCTAAATTGGAACTAGATGAAAGAAAAGTACAATTTGATTGCACACAATGGCTCTCGAGGTCCATTGCACATCCAACTAGCCAACACAATTCATTGTATCACAACAAAAGTAATAACAATATAAAAATTTGGACAACTTGGTAAGACTGTCTCATCGAAGGATTTCCATCAACTCACTGGAATTCATACCTACCTCAACTCATATGTCCTATCATACTTACTTATACATCATCTCACACCACTTTCATACACCTCACACTCAAACTAGTAGTAACATCGTTAACCATAATGTATACCACGTCCCTATCACTTTTGGTGTTTGCCTACATATTAGTATTCAAACACTAAGTCTGAGTTGAAAACGACAGAACTACAATCCACCTTTAAATCTTATACATACCATGACTCTATAGAAGTACCTACATATGTTTAATTTAAACAAATAATTGCACTAAACAAATTATTAATGCTGTTTTATAAAAAAAAATCATTGTATGAATTGTTAACACTAACCGTTTCTGATGTTAAATGTAGACAATACTGGACTAAACTTTTAAGAATAGGCAATAAGGAATAATAAGTATGAACTTGTTTATTAATTTCTTTCATCCTTGAACCCTACTCTTCAACAATCTTCCTAAGAAATTTACTTGACGGAAAGAAAACAAAATACCTTATAGAAAGTATACTGTCAATTAGCTATTTCCAATTTTCCAAAACTCTATAACAAATGAGTTGAAAAAATTTGAAGAGCATACAACAATGACATTAATAAAATAAAATTCAAAACTATTCACAACCCTAGTGGAAAAGTTTTGATTCATATACAAAACAATCCGTTTATGTTGTCGAGCAGGTACATTGTATAAATTGAACTATGAAATAATAAATGAAAACAAAACAGCCAACAACTTGACCTTTGATACCTCTGAAACGCGTTGCAACTTAATCCTCTCAACAAGAGAACGAAGACCTGGGGCTCCGTTGAACTCAACTTGTCAAACAGGAACCTCCTATCTCGGGACACGAACTCCAACTCTGGTTACTGGAAGTGCAGAACGGTACAGACTTCAATAGTGGAAGTTAAAAAAAATAAGTTTTATTGTGGACTGTGACATTCCCTAACCTACCGGGGTTTACTTTCTTTAAAATTTAATTTTTTATAAGAAAAGAGATTGTCGGGTGGGTCGGGAGGGTTATTTAAGTTCAAAAGGATGACCTATCTGTTGACATTATTGTCCAGTAGTCATTACAAAGTTAGTCCGTCCTTATGGATATAATATATAATATTAAGTACTAACTTTTAAAGTTTAAACGCAATACAATATGTATTGTATGTGTACAATAATTCAGTAGTTACTATAATTTAATTACAATATGATGTTAAATACTACTGAATTTTATAATTTACAATAACTGTGAAAGAATTTAAAATACATTTGTATCAATAAGTGCATACAAAATGCAAAATGTGGCTATTGTGATTACACTTAGTGATAGAATCTAATCATTAAGACTATAGTATAATATTACCATACTTATACAAATAGTACTTTCAACCACCTCAACCACCTGTCATGAGCGTTTCCGAACCAGACTTTTATACAAAAAAAAATTTAGGTAAAATTACATAATTCATCTGAAAATCAAATAATGCAAAAGAATGTTCTGCGAATTAGCTAGTTATAATATTTCAGGCGTCAGTGCTTTAGCATACCGATGCTGAAAATTTAAAAGAAAAATATGTTTTATTAATTTAAATCCTGAAAATAAGGACAAAATTATATAATTAACCAGCTAATTCTATACGTTCGGGCGCCAGTGTAACGTGGTGGTTTTCTTCCTGTGGGCCATGGGTTCGAATAATTATCTCAAATAACTAAATCAGGAAAACCAACTCGTTAACATCGTCTGAAGTTCTACTCATTATACAGGCGGAAGGGGGTCAAATAACAAACTGAGTGTATGTTAAGTCATAGGGTATATATTCTTTTAACAAATAACACAGCAATGGAATGATTGACAATAATAAGTAGGTAATTTAGAATTTCTGAGTTTAGCGCATGCAAGTAAATTTTCTGTCGCATACAGATTGATTGCAGAGGACTAAGAACTACATAGCTTAATTAAGTCTTATGGCTATATAATCTACAGGTTAAGTCAACATACAGAGCAGATGCGAGCTCATTAAGTTCCAGGTTACATGCACCAATAATTGTTCTCATTGTTTATGCCAAATGGAGGAAGTTCACGATTATAAATAGCTTGATTGTTGAGTTCTAAATTTGGAAAACACTAGATTGTTCCTACCACAAAATCTACTTTATTGATTCATCACTAAGTCCACATTTCCAAGTTAATTGCTTCTTTCACCACAATATCTTAAGGGGAATATTTAAATTAGGGGCCGCAATAAGAACGGGGTCACCTCAAAGCAGCAGCATGGTCCCGAGCACGTGCACGGGGTTCGCACGGCACGGATGCGACGGGCTCCACGGAACAGCTTCGCACCGACACGGCGCATTTGATGGCGGGCACGTAGCGAAATAGCCAGCACGATTCCAGGCCGGTTAAAGGCGGCATGGGAAGGCCGGGCTCCGACAAAATGGCATGGCGTAAGCCGATCTCTGCCACGCGGCGCGTGGTCGCCGAAATCTGACAGGCTGTGAGAACGACAACAACGAGTCAAATGTCTGCCATTCTCGATAATCGACGCCGCTTACGTTGATTAACCAAGCTAAATGACTAGGCACTCACCGGTCAATACGGCATCCTTGGAAGGATATAGTGAGGTGGCACGGTGTCACGATCGTCCCGCTCGTGATCACATCCTGCCTCTTCGCAGCTCGTACCGGGGAGAATGGCCGACAACCATCGAAAAAAACTGTCACGCCACCTCTTTCGGGTTATCACGTAACGGATCCCATTTTCCCTCGAAATATGTTCGTACAATTACCCCACCAAACTTAATATTACTATAGGAAAAACTTTATGACACTCCTGTAACTTCGTAAGTTGATCCAAGACATCGCTCGTCATTACTCTCCGAGCCTACAATCACTATTTTTCATATTACCACAACACATCCAACGAACTAATTCCTGAAACGGGATTTAATCTCCCACGATATTGGGGATTTTAGAAAATCGGCAACTTGTTTTCTTTCAACCTGATTTGTCTGACAATCACAACTCCACGTCAACACGTCAAAGACAATTTTTAGTCGCGGCTGTCACAGATTATGATTTGACGACCTGCCGACCACAAACAAAGAAGACTGAAACGCGACTCAAAAAAAGAAGATATATTGATATCAATTTGTTCGATACATAAGTTGATTTTTCTATAAAATATTTCGATACCAACCCTTGGACAGTAACGTTAACGTTAATTACTTACCGTCACTGAGAAACGTTATTTACCGAACAAATTCCTGTCTACTGAATAAATTACCTATGTAACAGCAGTAACGTTAACCACAAATAATTACCGTTACTGAGAAACGTTATCTACGAAACTAATCCCTGCCTACTGAATAAATTAACTGTGTTACACTTCCTATCAAAAGGTTTCGGCCATTAAAAGTACTGATATCAAAAATTATGACCAAGTCCTTTGCTAGGCTCGATAAATGAAACCATACAGTTTTAGAAGGTATATCTTCTTCGATCACCCTCAAGCTGTCATACCATTCCTAATGATCCTGTTAAAATATTTTTAAATAATTTATGTCTTAGTAATAACACTATAATATGAAGCTCATTTGGGACTGAGAATAGTTTTATTGTTTTCAACTTGGCAACATTTTTTAAATTAAACAAATTCAAAGGAGTGCAAAAATGTTGTCAAGTTGAAAACAATAAAACTATTCTCAGTCCCAAATGAGCTTCATATTATAGTGTTATTACTAAGACATAAATTATTTAAAAATATTTTAACAGGATCATTAGGAATGGTATGACAGCTTGAGGGTGATCGAAGAAGATATACCTTCTAAAACTGTATGGTTTCATTTATCGAGCCTAGCAAAGGACTTGGTCATAATTTTTGATATCAGTACTTTTAATGGCCGAAACCTTTTGATAGGAAGTTGGCCTTATTATTCACATGAAATGTTTTGTTTGGATTTTAGTTTAGCCGCTCGGACGTCGCTTTTTCAATTTTTTCGTATATAAAATGTAGCCTATGTCACCCGGACTATAACAACAAATCAATTTACATTCATTCATCAAAATCGGCCCAGTAGTTTAGGCGCAACGGTAGAACACACAGAAGCTCATACAAAAATAGAACACAAACATATGTACAATACATAGACTGCTAAAATCATAACCCTTCCTTTGCCGTAGTCGGGTAAAAAGCAGAAAGGAGAAAAGACAAGTATAAATTAAAAATTTAAAAAACCCCCCACCATTCGCCATTTTGTGGCGGCGGCCATCTTGGATTTGCATAGTGCTATTCTACTAGTCAAGCCCTTTCATTTGATACTCATATTAAGGGAGTTGTGAAAAAATATGTAATCCGCCATTTTGTAGCGGCGGCCATCTTGGATCGATTTTCATCAAACATAGCTAACAACACTCTCGACTAATTCACCTTTGAAACAAAAAAAACCGCATTCAAATCGGTTCACCCGTTTGAGCGCCACAGGGGAACAGACACACACACACACACACAGACACGTCAAACTTATAACACCCCGTCGTTTTTTCGTCGGGGGTTAAAAACTGAAACACAGGTAAAAACGTACCCGCAAAGCTATAATGGTGAAGTTGTCGTTGCGTGAGAAGGCGAGAGGGCTGTAGTGGAGCACGCTCTGGAAGTCGTACTCCACCCCCAGGTTGCTGAGCTGGTCCCTTCCGAGGAGATGGAAAAATACCTCCGTTCCTACGAAATAGTACTTAGGTGATAAGTAAAAGATTAAAAAAAAAAAATTGGTTGTCTGTAAATTCGATTTACGGACGACAATTATACGTGATAACGTCATAAGAAAACATTGCCTCTCTATAGCTTGTTCCGCGCTCTCGCATGCACGCTCGGCTATGCCGGCCGATTGTGCCTTCTCTATAGCTTGTTCCGCGCTCTCGCTTGCGCGCGGTACGTAACAATAAGCAGCCGACCCCTGGCGCGTCGGGTGTGAAGAACACATACCAGGGATGATATTCTCCTCCGCGATGCGCACGTACTCGTCCCGGTCGTGCGTCACGTGCATGTGGTTGAAGCCGAGGATGTGCATCAGCTCGTGCACGAGCGTGCCGATGCGGAAGCAGCCCACCCCCGGCGCGTCGGGTGTGAAGAACACATACCAGGGATGATATTCTCCTCCGCGATGCGCACGTACTCGTCCCGGTCGTGCGTCACGTGCATGTGGTTGAAGCCGAGGATGTGCATCAGCTCGTGCACGAGCGTGCCGATGCGGAAGCAGCCCACCCCCGGCGCGTCGGGTGTGAAGAACACATACCAGGGATGATATTCTCCTCCGCGATGCGCACGTACTCGTCCCGGTCGTGCGTCACGTGCATGTGGTTGAAGCCGAGGATGTGCATCAGCTCGTGCACGAGCGTGCCGATGCGGAAGCAGCCCACCCCCGGCGCGTCGGGTGTGAAGAACACATACCAGGGATGATATTCTCCTCCGCGATGCGCACGTACTCGTCCCGGTCGTGCGTCACGTGCATGTGGTTGAAGCCGAGGATGTGCATCAGCTCGTGCACGAGCGTGCCGATGCGGAAGCAGCCCACCCCCGGCGCGTCGGGTGTGAAGAACACATACCAGGGATGATATTCTCCTCCGCGATGCGCACGTACTCGTCCCGGTCGTGCGTCACGTGCATGTGGTTGAAGCCGAGGATGTGCATCAGCTCGTGCACGAGCGTGCCGATGCGGAAGCAGCCCACCCCCGGCGCGTCGGGTGTGAAGAACACATACCAGGGATGATATTCTCCTCCGCGATGCGCACGTACTCGTCCCGGTCGTGCGTCACGTGCATGTGGTTGAAGCCGAGGATGTGCATCAGCTCGTGCACGAGCGTGCCGATGCGGAAGCAGCCCACCCCCGGCGCGTCGGGTGTGAAGAACACATACCAGGGATGATATTCTCCTCCGCGATGCGCACGTACTCGTCCCGGTCGTGCGTCACGTGCATGTGGTTGAAGCCGAGGATGTGCATCAGCTCGTGCACGAGCGTGCCGATGCGGAAGCAGCCCACCCCCGGCGCGTCGGGTGTGAAGAACACATACCAGGGATGATATTCTCCTCCGCGATGCGCACGTACTCGTCCCGGTCGTGCGTCACGTGCATGTGGTTGAAGCCGAGGATGTGCATCAGCTCGCGCACGAGCGTGCCGATGCGGAAGCAGCCCACCCCCGGCGCGTCGGGTGTGAAGAACACATACCAGGGATGATATTCTCCTCCGCGATGCGCACGTACTCGTCCCGGTCGTGCGTCACGTGCATGTGGTTGAAGCCGAGGATGTGCATCAGCTCGTGCACGAGCGTGCCGATGCGGAAGCAGCCCACCCCCGGCGCGTCGGGTGTGAAGAACACATACCAGGGATGATATTCTCCTCCGCGATGCGCACGTACTCGTCCCGGTCGTGCGTCACGTGCATGTGGTTGAAGCCGAGGATGTGCATCAGCTCGTGCACGAGCGTGCCGATGCGGAAGCAGCCCACCCCCGGCGCGTCGGGTGTGAAGAACACATACCAGGGATGATATTCTCCTCCGCGATGCGCACGTACTCGTCCCGGTCGTGCGTCACGTGCATGTGGTTGAAGCCGAGGATGTGCATCAGCTCGTGCACGAGCGTGCCGATGCGGAAGCAGCCCACCCCCGGCGCGTCGGGTGTGAAGAACACATACCAGGGATGATATTCTCCTCCGCGATGCGCACGTACTCGTCCCGGTCGTGCGTCACGTGCATGTGGTTGAAGCCGAGGATGTGCATCAGCTCGCGCACGAGCGTGCCGATGCGGAAGCAGCCCACCCCCGGCGCGTCGGGTGTGAAGAACACATACCAGGGATGATATTCTCCTCCGCGATGCGCACGTACTCGTCCCGGTCGTGCGTCACGTGCATGTGGTTGAAGCCGAGGATGTGCATCAGCTCGTGCACGAGCGTGCCGATGCGGAAGCAGCCCACCCCCGGCGCGTCGGGTGTGAAGAACACATACCAGGGATGATATTCTCCTCCGCGATGCGCACGTACTCGTCCCGGTCGTGCGTCACGTGCATGTGGTTGAAGCCGAGGATGTGCATCAGCTCGTGCACGAGCGTGCCGATGCGGAAGCAGCCCACCCCCGGCGCGTCGGGTGTGAAGAACACATACCAGGGATGATATTCTCCTCCGCGATGCGCACGTACTCGTCCCGGTCGTGCGTCACGTGCATGTGGTTGAAGCCGAGGATGTGCATCAGCTCGTGCACGAGCGTGCCGATGCGGAAGCAGCCCACCCCCGGCGCGTCGGGTGTGAAGAACACATACCAGGGATGATATTCTCCTCCGCGATGCGCACGTACTCGTCCCGGTCGTGCGTCACGTGCATGTGGTTGAAGCCGAGGATGTGCATCAGCTCGCGCACGAGCGTGCCGATGCGGAAGCAGCCCACCCCCGGCGCGTCGGGTGTGAAGAACACATACCAGGGATGATATTCTCCTCCGCGATGCGCACGTACTCGTCCCGGTCGTGCGTCACGTGCATGTGGTTGAAGCCGAGGATGTGCATCAGCTCGTGCACGAGCGTGCCGATGCGGAAGCAGCCCACCCCCGGCGCGTCGGGTGTGAAGAACACATACCAGGGATGATATTCTCCTCCGCGATGCGCACGTACTCGTCCCGGTCGTGCGTCACGTGCATGTGGTTGAAGCCGAGGATGTGCATCAGCTCGTGCACGAGCGTGCCGATGCGGAAGCAGCCCACCCCCGGCGCGTCGGGTGTGAAGAACACATACCAGGGATGATATTCTCCTCCGCGATGCGCACGTACTCGTCCCGGTCGTGCGTCACGTGCATGTGGTTGAAGCCGAGGATGTGCATCAGCTCGTGCACGAGCGTGCCGATGCGGAAGCAGCCCACCCCCGGCGCGTCGGGTGTGAAGAACACATACCAGGGATGATATTCTCCTCCGCGATGCGCACGTACTCGTCCCGGTCGTGCGTCACGTGCATGTGGTTGAAGCCGAGGATGTGCATCAGCTCGTGCACGAGCGTGCCGATGCGGAAGCAGCCCACCCCCGGCGCGTCGGGTGTGAAGAACACATACCAGGGATGATATTCTCCTCCGCGATGCGCACGTACTCGTCCCGGTCGTGCGTCACGTGCATGTGGTTGAAGCCGAGGATGTGCATCAGCTCGTGCACGAGCGTGCCGATGCGGAAGCAGCCCACCCCCGGCGCGTCGGGTGTGAAGAACACATACCAGGGATGATATTCTCCTCCGCGATGCGCACGTACTCGTCCCGGTCGTGCGTCACGTGCATGTGGTTGAAGCCGAGGATGTGCATCAGCTCGTGCACGAGCGTGCCGATGCGGAAGCAGCCCACCCCCGGCGCGTCGGGTGTGAAGAACACATACCAGGGATGATATTCTCCTCCGCGATGCGCACGTACTCGTCCCGGTCGTGCGTCACGTGCATGTGGTTGAAGCCGAGGATGTGCATCAGCTCGTGCACGAGCGTGCCGATGCGGAAGCAGCCCACCCCCGGCGCGTCGGGTGTGAAGAACACATACCAGGGATGATATTCTCCTCCGCGATGCGCACGTACTCGTCCCGGTCGTGCGTCACGTGCATGTGGTTGAAGCCGAGGATGTGCATCAGCTCGTGCACGAGCGTGCCGATGCGGAAGCAGCCCACCCCCGGCGCGTCGGGTGTGTAATTCAGGATGCGCGGCCCTCGAATCGGTATGTAGCCGACGTGGGCGTAGCAACCGGTCCTGTTTCCCTACGAAAGCCAATCTACTTATATAAAAATAATTGTTTTTCTGTATGCCATCTATATATTGGCTGAAATATTCGTCCGATTATGATCAAATTTTGGTGAATTGTTTTGCATACGTCCACGAAATCGAGCGCAATGCCCACGTCGCTAACATTTAGAAGAATTAAAAAATATATTACTTAATATTCATTAAATATAAATAAGTAGCAAATGTTAGGAATCTCTCACCGTTATGTTCACGTAAATGGGATCATTTGGCTTTCTTTTTCGGAACTTGACGCAAGTATGGTTGGAAATCAGATTCATAGCGTCTTGGATGGCATCCTGTTGCTCTTCGTCTGTGCAAAATAAGATAAGTATATACGCTTAACGTAAGTACATAATATTAGCCTTTGCATGTGGTCGAAACCATGAAACTGACAAGAATGAGATGATAAGTGTGTTGTTACTTTTTGTTTCCACATGTAAGTACATTCATATGTTTCACAACTGTAAAACATATAACATGAATGTACCTATAATTTTTTCAGCTAAAATGTAAATATTGTAAATATTAGGGCCCAACTGATGATTGGCAACAATTTCTATTTTTAAAATATATAGCTATCAACCAATAATCAATATAATGAACGATTTGCTCTTTGTAAAATTAGTTATAAGTACCTAGAGACTATATACTTTCTGCTACCGTTTTCATTTCAAAGATAATGGTGGTAGCCTAGCTAGATGCACTTAACGTAGTTGTCCTTCTGGTTTAACTGCCGTTGGCGAAGTGATGTTCCTCACTCCAATGTAAGAGTTAAAAACTTACCGAAATCTTTATTATTGAACTGATAAATGACGGTATTATTCGGCCATTGCGTCTCATAAGCGATATAAGCGTTCCGTAGCACCGAGTCGACCATGTTGTCTATGGTCGCGTCATCTAGCACTATGTCGCCCTGGAAGTAGCCGCTGTGCTCCTCGATGTTGACGTCAGGTGGGAGCATGCCGCGGAGGGAGAACAGGTCGCTAATACCATTGTCTGAAACAAAGTGATAATCTAATGCCGGCTCCACATCGTCGTCCAACTGTCCAATACACATGAACCCACATGAACCAACGATCGATGAAAACAAACTCTCCACACATACGTTTCAACCTCGTCCTCCACGTGAATTAGACTTTGAAGTGATAGGAGCTTCTGCGCTATACCTGTGGCTATACCATGCATAATATATATTATTTATTTGTATTACAAGTGGTAATCTAAAAGATTGAAAGTAAAACCGACTTCACCACACACACAGTTCATATTTTGCAAACTACTGAACCAATTTTGATGAAACTTGCACCGTTCCCTAAGTTGAAGTGAATGTAAGCCGATTAAAAAATAATGGTCACAATCCGATTGTACAATCCCGTATAAATTCGCCTCGTTGCAGAGCACTACGGGCGCTACCCGTATACAGTGTATACGGGTGTATAAGTATGTACAGGAAGTGTACATACTATACACTTCCTGTAGGTACGTACGCGTACGCGTAAGCGTATCTACAGCTGTGAAACTAGCCTTACTAATCGATGTACGTAGGTACGTTTGTACTAATAAAGAAACCACCTCACCTTGGCCTTTGAATGCATTCTTCAAATATAGTTTAAAAGCCGCAGCTGCAATTTCAGGTGGCATCTTATCAAAGGGGGGAGGGAAAGGTGCCGTCACCAGCCCCATCGTGCACGCAACCACCACCAACCAATTCATTTTAAAACTAATACGGTGAAATACACGAAAGACAAGAAAAATACGTAGTCGACGTCTTTTATATTTCACGTCGGTACATTACATCTACATAGCAGGTAAAACACGTTTGATTGATAATAAATTGGAAATTGTGTCAATAAACTGTATCAAAGGTTCTTTTTAATTTGCAATGATAGGTAGTTACGAACTTAAGCATTAAACACACAGAAGCAGAAGGAGTAAGTAGCCGGTCAGTAGGAGTAGTTAGTAGGTTCGGGAGTAAGGCCGGCCTCACACAGCCGGAATGATTCAGAATCTGAAATTTTCAGAATCTGAAATTTTCAGATTCTGAATTCCGGCTGTGTGAGGCCGGCCTCAGACACATTTTGTCAGATCGATCTGAAAAATTTAGAATCTGAAAAAATCAGAATGTGTGTGGGGAACAGTGAAATTGTATCCATTTCTGGGCTTTCTGAATTCAGATTCGGAATTAAGATTCTGAATTCCGGCGTTCATTCCGGCTGTGTGAGGCCGGCCTTATACGACGCGAATTTTTCGAAAATGAAAATGGGGATTGAAAAGGGGAAAATGAAAAATGAAAATGTTTATTTCTTCACACCAAATCATTCAATTACCTATACCTAATGTATGACTGAGACTTAAAGTACTTATTATAAAGTATATTTATACAGTGTGTCCGGGATCGAATTAGCGATATTTTAGGGACATATTCTACAACTCATTACCTCTCTGAAAATACCACTTATTAGGGCCTGCCCCCCTCCCCCTCCCAGGGACAGCCATTTCAATTTGGTGTGCGTTTTTGTGGGTATGTGCGCACAAAAATTGTAATAACTCGAAAGTCTGCTGATGCACAGGTCTTCAAATGACCTTATTCGATTGGATACAATATTCTCCATCACTAAATACCAAACAATAGAATAAAATGTTAAAATAACTCGATCAAAAATGCTTCGGAAAAAAATTATTTTTTCAAAAATATTGAAAACTACAAGTTTTTGCTGCATTTTGAAAAAACGAGGTCATTAAGACCACATTTGTGTATGTGACACAAATCAGATATCCTAAAAAATAGGTTATTTCCGCCACAAACCGAAATTACCACCTCTGTTCTGTTAGCTAGTTGCTTCATGTTGGGAGGATCGTTGCATCATGTCCAAATACAATCTTATTTTATCTGCAACGGACAGGATCGTCTCCAATAATTCTTTTCTGGTATTTGGTACCATATAAAAGACCTTCTGCTTCATAGGTCCTCATAAAAAGAAGTCCAAAGGTGTAAGGTCTGGAGAATGAGGTGGCCATTCCATTGAATTGCTGCCACGTCCGATCCAAGGCGAATAGTTGACATCTAAATGCTCTCTTATGGCTATAATAATACCGAGTAGGCATGTCTTTAAACCTAGCAAAATTCACAAACCTGAATCACAAACAAAAATGAGTAATAACTTAAGTAGCTATCATAACGCCTCCTCGCCAGGAACAATAAAATAAAATTTCAGATATTTATATTTTTTATACGAATTTTTAATCAGTTGAAGTAGGGGTTTGATCCTAAGTTTTAACCTCATTCACTGACTAATCAAAAACAATATTATTATTACCTGATCGCCCGAGGTATGCGATGGAAACCCACATTCGAATAACATAAGAACTTACGCGCTCGCGGTTAAGTTATGTTTAAATAATAATATCTCCAAAAGTAAATAACTTACAGTAAAAATTTTTATGTCGTTTTGTTGTTTATCTCAAAAACTGTCGATTTAATACTTAACAATGTAATCTTAACGACCTCGTTTTTGCAAAATGCAGCAAAAACTTGTAGTTTCAATATTTTTGAAAAAATATTTTTTTTCCGAAGCATTTTTGATCGAGTTATTTTAACATTTTATTCTATTGTTTGGTATTTAGTGATGGAGAATATTGTATCCAATCGAATAAGGGCATTTGAAGACCTGTGCATCAGCAGACTTTCGAGTTATTGCATTTTTTGTGCGCACATACCCACAAAAACGCACGCAAAATTGAAATGGCTGTCCGTGAGAGGGGGAGGGGGGCAGGCCCTAATAAGTGGTATTTTCAGAGAGGTAATGAGTTGTAGAATATGTCCCTAAAATATCGCTAATTCGATCCCGGACACACTGTATAGAAGAGTACCTACAAAATATACATATTTTTATCTTCAAAGAAAAGAGATAAGGGGTGTTGGTTTTAACTTTTAGACAATTCTTTTTTTTTTAATTCAAATTCAAATTCAAAATTCATTTATTCAAAGTAGGTCGTCATTTTAGGAACAGGCAATGGTGATAATTACTTACGGAAACTTATAACTAAAGCTACGAGTTTTTGTTACGGTTACCTAGCTCAAAAATTAAACTCCTAAGTAGTCCATACTCCATACAGTGGTACTAATTCCGTTGTACACAATCTCTAAACTAAACTAAATTGACAAACCTGTCTATTTTTCTCTAAACTCCTTCTCTAAACTGAGTTCCTTTCGAAAAAGGTCAGCATTAGATTTAGAGCTGTCAAATTTGGTTCAGTTTAGAGATTGTATAAAACAGAATTAGCCCCATTATTTAGTCTTCTTCTTCGAAATATAGGTAGGTACATAGTTATATACTTAACAGGAAAAGGTGACTGACTGACTGATCTATCAACGCACAGCACATTGGATGGATCAGGCTATTATGACGAAGTCCGCTAAGAAAGGATTTTTGAAAGGGGGGACCCCTAAGAGGTCAAACAGGGGTGGAAAGTTTGTATGAGATTTATTATTAATCCTATCTGATTATATATTGATATATTATTGATTCTATTTATATCTTCTATTCTATACATATAATAAAATCGTAGAATTGCCGTATCTGTACATTAAAGATTTTTGCAAAATAATAACTGGGGGGTGTTAGTGATAAGTAATGGAGCATAAAAAAGCTATTTTGAAAATTTTTGTCTGTTTGTCTGTTTGTCTGTTTGTCTGTTTGTCTGTTTGTCTGTTTGTCTGTTTGTCTGTTTGTCTGTTTGTCTGTTTGTCTGTTTGCCTGTTTGTCTGTTTATCTGTTTGTCTGTTTGTCTATTTGTCTGTATGTTTGTGCGCGCATCACGCAAAAACTACTGAATGGATTAAAATGAAACTTGGCACGATTGAAGTTCATACTATGGACTTATGGAGTAACATATAGGATACTTTTTATCCCGAAATTCAGCACGGTTCCCTAAGTTGGGAGAGGGGATGAAAGTTAAAATGTGTACTTAGCTGTAATTTATGAACACGTGGTCCGATTTCATTCATTCTTTTTTTGTTAGACAGGGGATATTTTAAGGATTACCGGCTTATCTCTGAAAAGCTGGATTGATTTTGATGGGACTTTCTCTGGCGGATGTTTATATTTTGATCTACTTACCTAAACATTCGCCAGTGAAATTTTAACAGTTTTTAGCGAGGTATGAGCTCAAAGGAGCTTAGGAAAAACAAAATGATTCCCACGGGATTTTCAAAAACCAATATCCACGCGAACGAAGTCGCGGGTATCCGCTTGTCGAAAATAAAGCGCTGCCCAATAAGATATAAATCATTTATAATAATTAATGTATAACAAAACAACGTATGATGCGATAGTTGTGGCTAATTACTACCCGTGCAAAGCCGGGGCGAGTCGCTAGTCTCAATAATATGTAAAGGAAAAGGTGACTGACTGACTGATCTATCAACACACAGCTCAAACTACCTACTGGACGGGTCGGGCTGTTTGGCCTGCAGATACTTACTTAGCTATTATGACGTAGACATCCGCTAAAAAAGGATTTTTGAAAATTCAACCCCTAAGGGGTTTAAACAGGGGTTGAAAATTTTGAGATATATATCTACATATAGTATACTAGCGACCCGCCCCGGCTTCGCACGGGTAGTAGAGCATATTATGCGTAGGTACTACCCGCTCAGGGTTTAGGCAGCGTTTTCGATGAAAGCTCCCAGACGGCTTGACTTTTTACGATATTTTCCACAACGAACTTACTATATCTCACCTTATACCCGAATTACTAATTCCGTGGAATTCTGACGTTTCATAAGGTTACCAGAGATAAAACAATTCCCACAAAAAAGATAAAAAATTCAAAACTTATGCAAATACAAATCAACTGCTGCATGTAGATATGACAAATGCCTGACAGACACTTCATGGTGATAATGTCATTCGACTTCCATTTTTCAATAAATTTTTTCAATGTGCTTCTTTTGTTTTCTATTGCTGTTAGTGTGCACTTTCTAGTTGCCACTCTTAGCAATTTCTATTTTAGGGCGAAACTATTAATATTATTAAGCGGCTTAGAGCTTTATATGTTCACAGGGAATTAAAGTAGTTTGGGGTAAAATCGTACTTCGTAAATGTGGTTAACCCTGTTCTCCATATAAATAACTCATCTGTAAATGACAATGACAGCTATCAGAATTAATTCGATATTAAGTAAAAAATAAGGAGAAAAACTAAATATTTCAAATCATGTAAATTACAGTGTATTTGGGACATAAAAAGGTAAGTTTTCACCAGATGCCGTGAAAAAAAAATATTTATTTTAAAAGTTAAAAATAAAAAACCAAAAACTTGGTTTTTTGAACTTTTCACATAAATTTTGAGGTTATGTGAAAAAAGTGTAAATATAAAAGTTGTAGATCTTTTTATTACCTACAACTTTGCCATTTAATTTTTTTCCAATTTTTAGACTTCTAGTTTTGCCGGAAATCAAGATAAACCGTTTTTTACCCTTAAAACTCCCCCCCTTTTTTCCCGAGCTCAGATCGCCCGTAAATTATTTTTCCTTGTATTTTTATAATATTCTCCTCCTTTTCCAATGGGTATTATCCTACGTACTGTGATTTTTTTTTTGGTTTCAAAAATTATCGACACTGGGCTATAGGGAGAACCGCGGCCACCGAATAGGTACGCTCCCGCCGCCGCAATTTTTAAATCTGTAATATCTTCGAAAGTATTCATTTAAATCATATGCTGTAAAGGGCCATATGGATTTATATTAAATCAACAATGTATTTAAGGTATTTAATTAGATAAGGATTAATGCTGTATTGGTTGAAATCACTTCGAAAATTAACCATTATTTGTCGTAAAAAGTAAATGACAAAAAAATGTTATTGTGGGATATCCATAAGAGATAGACATATACCATCGCGGAGTTTTCTGTAGACCTTTTCAATGTGTACAATACTTAGTACATTATTTTGATAAATCTCGTAGGGTTCAGCCTGCGTTTGCAATGTAAGCGGAAAAAATGTAATTATTTACGACATCACATTAGAAACCTCAAAAATAACAGTATTTCTCCACAATTTAATGGATGTTATTATACATATAAACCTTCCTCTTGAATCACTCTATCTATTAAAAATCAGCCAAGTGCGAGTCGGGCCTCGCTCTTTCAGGGTTCCGTACATAATTATGAACAATATAATATTTTGGGTCTAAGAAATATTTAATTTCCGAGCTAGACATCGCAACAAACCGTGAAAGAAAAACCCAAAAAAATGTTCGTTTATTTTGGTCACAGCTTATAAACTATTTAATAAATCGTTGTTTTCAGTATTTGTTGTTTAAATAGAGCATATAGTACATAATATACTGAAATATCATATTCCCAACTAGTTTAGTTTTTGAGATAGCCCCCGTCACAAAAATGGTCTAAAACTGACAACTTTGATGGCCTCCCATTCCCTTATTTTTTGAGATAAAAATTAAAAAAATATATATTTGTACTCTACTTAATGAGCTCTAAACAATGATACCCCACAAGCCAGGGTAAAGAAAAAATTTTTTTTCCGGCTCCTTTTTCATGTATGGGAGCCCCCCTGAAAAATAATTTAATTCAATTTCTAATTCAATATTTGATTTTGGGTTAACGTTTTACACTAAATACCAAAATTTCAGGTTTGTAACTCATTTCGCCTGCGAGCTAGAGACCTGTGACCGGCGGACAGACGGACAGACAGCCGAGTGACATTAATAGGGCTCCGTTTTTTACCCTTCGGGTACGGAACCCTAAAAAAAACCGCATCAAAATCCGTTGCGTAGTTTTAAAGATTTAAGCGTACATAGGGATTAGGGACATAGGGATATAGGGACGGAGAAAGCGACTTTGTTTTATACTATGTAGTGATGAATACACGCGGACGATGTCGCATGCATCAGCTCGTGACCTATATAAAAGTTTAAAGAGATCGCTACTCAGTTGACAGGTCACGGTCCGACATACCAGCTGACAGCGGCGTGTCTGTGGTGTCTGTCTGTCCGTCGGTGGCGGCGCGTCTCTCTCTGTAACCGATACCCGGCGGAGGGTGGTCGGCTGAACACAAAGATTCGGAGAAAATGATGCTGTGTTTGTTGGCTGTATTGAATTACTTACCACACGGTTTGTACTTCGAATTTGCACTTGTGTACGTACAGTCGTACATAGGTAGGCTTTTTTATTGCATGACAAGCGGACACCCGCGACTTCTTTCGCGTGGATATTGGTTTTAAAAGTAAGGTAGTGTAGTAAATAGATATTACCTATGGATACCTAAGCCTATTTTTTATAGAATACAAAAATACTCGACATTCCAAGCGATCTTATCGAATCAGCCGTTTTGGCGGCTTCATTAAAGAAATCTCAAAAGTTGCATTTCAAAAAAGGAACATGTCAAACCTGAAGTGCACTTTGAATCCCGCGGGACATGACATGTCACCAGGGAGGATGGAATATTGTCACAAACAGTGAACGGGCACCACTGACGTGCTCTTAACGAACCCGATAAAACGATAATGCGGTGTCGTAAAAAAGTGTCAAAGTTTAACGACATTACGCGCGTAAAAAAGCTAAAAAAAAGTTTAAAAGACATCCCGACTCCCGGTGCTTTTTTTACGGTGGTCTGTTTTCAATTAAAATTATTGTAACGCGTTCACAAATTTTAGATTTCCTGAGGAAACATTACTTATTCGATATTTAAGTATATTTTGAAATTTTTTCCGACAACCTATTTGTAGGCCGATTAAAAAAGCTGATAACGAAAAATTTTAGCGAGCTTTTTGAAAGTTTTTTTGGGGTCGAAAAACGTCTCACGGTAGTATTACGAAGAAATGCTTATTTTATACACCCTGCGTCGAGTATAGTTTTTAAGGTTCCGTACCAAAATGGTATAGGTACATTAGGTATACAGTATATAAAATGAGGTCCCTTTTATGCAATTCCGTTCCTTAGGTGTGACATCGTCCATCTGCCGTCAACGATTTGCTTCCTTCAGAATTAGTGCTATCGACTTGGCAGTACATAAATAATGCTCACCCGCCTATTATGCAAATGAAAGAATTTGAAAAATATTCTTATTTTAATTACTTATTACATAAGGGCCCGAAATGTGGGAGCCTAATTTTTAATGTGAGTTCGAGTGCAGGATAAAAATTCGAATATCTTTAAATTCCGCGTTCACATAAAATAACATGTAGGTAAAACATTAATATATGTTACGGTCAACGGAACCCTTTCACAGTGCGAGTCCTACTCACACTTGACCGCCTTGAGCCTTGTTTTTTTTAAATAATTCAATTAAAAAATAACAAAACAACTCTTCCACCGAAGCCCGTCGGCCGGCGCCGGCGCATGCTAATTCCACTTTAAGGGGCAATTTCAACAATGCCGTTTTTTCTTGAATTTCGGTGGACTTTTTTATTATTAAGTTTTTTCAAATTTGAACTATGGTTTATTGTTCTTCTTGTTATTGTTTATGCTCTTATTGAATACCATCAAAATATGTCTTATAAACTCGTGAGAATACGTGTTTAAAATTTTAATGCCACCGAAATGATAAAACTAGCCACCGAAATGATATAAGTAGCCACCGAAATGATAGGAACTGTCCACCGAAATTAAAATTCACTGAAAATATATTAAATATACTACTGAGCAGCCTCAACCATACACTTTAACTAAATAGATGCACTCTTAGCAAGTGTGAAAGGTTGTATACTATCATGAGTGACAATGTGTTAACCTAGTTACGTATGTTCTACTTAATTTTAGATATTCATCTGGATTTCACACAAAAAAATGCACCTACCTACAATAAAAGGAATAGAATAAAACTAAATGAAAAGACATATTTTAATTAACGATTTTAATCTTAGCTTAGCAATAATCAGTCTTTTAATTTCTACTATTCTAATAATTTCGCACTTACTTAAATACAGTGTAAACTCTATATATTGCGACACTTAAAGGGCTTCAAATTTTATGGAGTTATTGAGATTTCAGAGTTGTCGTTAAATGAAGAGAAAAAAATCAATATTATGATGCATACAGTGACTAATAAAGTATACAGTTTGAAAGTCTGTGACTTTTTTTTGTGAAAGTTTTTTTTTTTGCGTAGATTTCGGAGCTTGTGAGAATTTAATGCACTCCTCGAAAAAATTAATCCTGTAGCTTTTCTTCTTGCATATCTCTCTCTATCTTTTCTAAGAAACTCTTCTCGATCGCTTTTAATTCGTTGTTTTTTTTTCTGTTCGTATAATCTTCTTTTTCTTTTCTCTCATCTTTGGTCAATGTTCGTCTCGGCATTCTAAAAAAAAATACGTCAATGATAGTTAGTAGATTAGTAGATTACATTTCAACATTGAATTCACCTGACACTTTAAAATAAATAATGTTATGTGCGTAAATATTTAAATATCACTTGCTTTAACGGTGAAGGAAAAAATCGTTAGGAAACCTTCATGCCTGAGAGTTCTCCATAACGTTCTCAAAGGTGTGTGAAGTCTACCAATCCGCTTGGCCAGCGTGGTAGACTATGGCCAAAACCCTTCTCACTCTGAGAGGAGACCCGTGCTCTGCAGTGAGCCGGTAATGGGTTGATCATGATGATTTTACAAAAAACTGATGAACAAAAATCAAAACTTACCTATATTTTAATATACATATCGCTCGTTATCTACTAGAATTTTCCTTTTTGGTTTGGTTTTCGTTTATTTTTCAGTGTTTTTGACCACCTACCTTCTACCTACCAACAGTTCATGTATTCTTTTTGCGACCATTTCATAAACTTTCTCTATTGAGTAAAAAAAAAATTAGTGTAGAACCAAATATGGGGAAAATCGGTGTACAGGTTCAATATTTTGATGACATAAGTAAGTGTAAACTTATGTCAATTTGTACATATGAATTATTTGAACGTAGGTATAATATAGTTACTAAAAACTCTCTGAAAGTATGTTAATTACGATAGCGAAAAAATTATCAAAATCGGTTCATTAGTCTTTGAGATAATTGCGGCCATACATACATACATAAATTCGTACGAGTCAAATACATAAACTCTTTTTTTGAAGTGGTTTAGTTAAAAAATTACCTGCTGGCCTGAATTTTCATCGAAACAAATAATAATCTACCAAAATAATAAAACAATCCACCGAAATGAGACAATTAAACACCGAAATGATAAAGCAATCCACCGAAATGAGATAATTAAGATTTAAAAAAACCGAAATGAGAATTTCTATCATTTCGGTGAGTTTTTTGTCATTTCGGTTGACAATTTAGCCCACCGAATCCACCGAAATGATAACACCGAAATTAGAAATACGGACAAAAATTAGCATTACAAGAAGACTATTTATTACAAGATGATATGAATATTACACAAATAAACGTATTGCCATTACGTACTCTTGAATAGTTTTTTATATGTATTAACTAATTGCAAGACAAGTTATACCTGTACACGGAAATGATAAGAAGTTTGTCACATGCCACCGAATTGAACTACTTACTTTTTTTGCGGGAACACGCAGGCAAGCGGCGCATTTCCTCCTACGATAAGCACATAGACCACACTGTTACCTACATTTTAAGCGCACGAGGGGGGAGCTAGAGTTGTCCTATGCAAAACTACAATCGATTTAAAAAAAAACACCGAAATGAGAGGACTTTCTGGGACACAAGCATTTTTACTTACCAGTTATTAAACTAAGTAGATATTATCATAAAATTATTTTATAACTATACTGTCACTATTCACAATTTAAATAAAAGTAGCCATGTACCTAAAAAAGCAATACTTTTTGATTTATGAGGGAAATTACATTGAAAAAGGTTGTGAGGACAGCTACCGAAATGATAAATTCGGGGCTTTAAAATTTTTTTATTTCCTAAACTGCAGTCCTAATCAATAAATATTTATTGTCTCGCATAGGTATCTACCTATTCTACCTAGAAAAAAATATTAGATCTTTATACTAACGTTGGACAGTACCGATTTCACCCATGCCGTGCGAATTTTGCTGTTGGGAAATCCACCCTTAACTCCCAATCTTCCGGATGTTCCCGCGTCGCAAATCGCACGACCCGTTAGCCCCGAAAACCATTAATATGGTACAAAATATGTCGTCGCGAGAATGCTCGGCAATGGGGCAGAACAGCGATGATCAATATGTATGGGGTTTATGGCAACGGTGCTAATTGTACTTACCCCTCAATTCATACCTATGTTTTATACTAAGTTAGGTAAACGCCATTGTGGTAAACGCGGTTTATCGGCTGAAGGAAATCTTAAAAGGTAAGGAAGATTCAAATTCAATGGCTTACTAAGTGTGGGGGGCCGGAAAGGTGGTCAACCAGGTATGAGATTTTAGCGCTCGCTTCGCTTCCGTCATTTTACATGATAAAGTTAATATTTTCTGTTCTAATCTACCTAGTAGGTATCTACCTAAAGATTTTTCTAGCTATAGCTTACTCTCGCTCTGTTTGGAATACTTCCGACGCCCCCACCCAGCAGATCCACAAATTCGTTCAAAATTAGGATTTTGCTAAAATGGATTTACAAATCAATACAATGGTATAAAAACAAAATGTTTTGTTCAACTGCATCTCAAG
Source organism: Melanargia galathea (assembly GCA_920104075.1). Classification (NCBI taxonomy): domain Eukaryota; kingdom Metazoa; phylum Arthropoda; class Insecta; order Lepidoptera; family Nymphalidae; genus Melanargia; species Melanargia galathea. The sequence goes on along the minus strand of OV049863.1, from coordinate 4,434,720 downwards.
TCTCAGCTCATATTTGAAGTGCTCTCGGTAACAATTCAGTTCAGTGCAATTAAATATCTCGGTTAAATTCGGTATGCCGTTAAAATAAACTCTTAATTAATCGTTGGGACGAAGCGTTGCGTGGAGCCGACGTGAGTGATGGCCGCACTGAGTTGCGGTAATTGTGCTGCGCGCGCGCCTCCTGTGACCAACTTCACGTGGGATCGATCGATTTGTTCCGATTTTGAATTTAATATCATAGTTCATCGAGTCAATGTCGAAAAGGGCATTCTAAGTACTGTTGGGAGGCCGGGAAGAATACTGGATTAAGTAAAAATTATCGTCGATTCTCTCTCTTCACTTCCTCACATTCACACGAATAAGTAAGTATATGCGAACGCGCAGTGCATATGCATGCAGCATGTGAATATAACAATGATACCAATATGGCGAATGTCGTCAAAATTGCAATAATGGTTAAGTATGGTGAAAGCTGTCTTGCAAATTAGTCGGTGTATCGCGGTACAAACCGAGCTTTTCTGTTTCCACACATTTGTACATACATAAGTTACTCACACGACTGCGAACGTATGCGAATAACTTATTGCGTATTCGCTGGCGGCCCCATAAGTACCTACCTACCTACGAGTGTATTACGAATATTTGACGCGCGCGTGACAAACCGGGATAATACAGTGTGCTTAGTCTAAATCGGAGCACTCGAAAACGAACTCGAAAACTATTGATCGATTTCAGAGTAAAATAGACCTAAAATGGCTTGTATTAAGGTTTGAGTTCGCCAATACATTCAGCATTGTTCGAATGCTGAATGTATTGGCGAACTCAAACCTTAAAACAAGCCATTTTAGGTCTATTTTACTCTGAAATCGATCAATAGTTTTCGAGTTCGTTTTCGAGTGCTCCGATTTAGATTAAGCACACTGTCATTGCTATCTAACTGCCGCGGCCGTATGAAAATCAATTTGTTGTTGATGAAAAAGGTATCCCGTACTTTCCACAAGAATAAGGTAGCGCAGTCACCCTACCGGATGATATTTTGACAAATGACCATATTCACGCATTATTGGGCCCACATCCTACACCCATACAAGACGAGATGAACATGTAGCTGCTAATATAGACCACCGTGGCGAAAATATTGTGTCAAGCTAATGATTTAGTGTAAACGCCGCTCTATGATTTATTACCCGAGCTCCTCGAGGATATGATGAACTGGGTTGACATGTACATAGCTATAAATGCCCTTAAATAAATAAAGAAAAAAAAGATATGATGAACTATATGCACAATATTATGTTCGGTTTCGTTTTTAACCCCCGACGAAAAAACGACGGGGTGTTATAGGTTTGACGTGTCTGTGTGTGAGAGTTGTGTATTGTTAGAAAGGTGAATTATTCGAGAGTGTTGCTAGCTATGTTTAATGAAAATCGGACCAAGATGGCCGCCGCTACAAAATGGCGGATTACATATTTTATCACAACGCCCTCAATATGGGTATCAAATGAAAGGGCTTGACTAGTAGAATAGCACTATGCAAATCCAAGATGGCCGCCCCCACAAAATGGCGAATGTCGGGGTTTTTTTTTTTAATTTTTAATTTATTAATGCAACCTGCAAATGTTATCTGGACGCGGCTCCTATAACTAAGTAAAGTATACCTACCTACTTACCTAAGTTATGGTAGAGGATGCAGAGGCCACAGGATCGTACAAAAATTGTCTAATCTAATCTCTGTTTGAATTAAAATAAGTAGATTACATTTAGATCATTAGTCATAATGAACGCTTTAATGTCTATCCGTCTCTATTATTATGAAAGTACAAGACAGGATTAGTGCACTCTCGTTACGCGCCCGCGCAAACGAGCCCCGGAGTTGGGCCCGGCCGCCGCCCGCCGACAACTGTCAGCCCCAATTATGGCCGCCATGACATTTAAGCGCGCTTGCTTTTTCAATATAGAACGTTGTGGTCTACAGAGTTGCTGTCTATTTTTAACCCCCGACGCAAAAACGACGGGGTATTATAAGTTTGACGTGTCTATGTGTGTGTGTCTGTCTGTTCTATCGTAGTGTCCAAACGCGTGAACCGATTTGAATGCGGTTTTTTTTGAAAGGTGAATTAGTCGGGAGTGTTCTTAGCTATGTTTGATGAAAATCGGTCCAAGATGGCTGCCGCCACAAAATGGCGGATTACATATTTTTTCACAACCCCCTCAATATGGGTATCAAATGAAAGGGCTTGACTAGTAGAATAGCATTATGCAAATTCAAGATGTCGGGATTTTTTTAAATATGTACCTACCTACCTTTAGATACCTACAGTAAAACCACTTCTATGTCACATCGACGATATTCGTTGCCCCAGAAAGGAGTAGGTAATATCGCAAAATAAAAATCGATTGTACTTATCTAAACATCAATGTAAGTTGTAACCACGGAAGAGAGAAGGCAGGTTGTAACCTTGCTTTATATTAGATATTTAGGTTTCAAAAACAACAAGAGATTCAAATTATCTCAGCTCAGTCATAATATAACAGCGGATCACTAGTATGACGCATAGGAAGTACCTAGGTAGGAGCGGAACAACAGGTAAGTATGAAGATATTATCGCGTCTACCAAAAAAATTATCTGTGCCCAAGTGCATCGTAGTAACGTAATAGTATTAAAAAAAACTATTCGTTTAGCAAAACTCGTGAGCAAACTATCCGCAAAACTTTTTGAAAGTAGACTAACCGTACTGTACCAACGTAGCTCACGTTGGTAATAGTACATTGTTCCTCGACGGGAGAAAGTGACCGATTACTACGAGGGTGTAGTTTGAGGCCCGAGGCCGTAGGCCGTAGGGCCGCAATACGCCCGAGCTAGGAATCGCACTTTCTCCCGAAGGGATATATGTACATAGTGATTTATACTACACCTACGAGGAAAATAATAAAATAATCAAAAATATTAAAATTATTACTGGAAATCAATCAGAAAAAGACGTTGGGTTTCCATTGTAAAAAATCTTCATAATATGCTTTGTTGTATCAATTTCTAGATATCTTGGTTAAGAGATTTTCAATAAAACAATAACTGCTTGGCCACATATTTTTAATTCCGCCGGCGGCGTTGGGTGGCTCACTACTAGACACTTTGAGTTCCCTAAAGCTATTTGTAATTTTATAAATTGAAAACTTGGATAGGTAAAACAAAAGAAAGCGACTCGCAAAATACAAAGAAAATAGCGCGAAAAAATTTTTGTTTTCTATTTTTTACTTTTATTTTTTATATTCATATTTATTTGTATTAATTAAAATAGGCTATTTGACTAATTTTTGGAATTAGTTTTAAATTATTCTTTATTACTTATTAAAACACACTACATTGATATTTTTCGGAATATCTACAGTATTAAGAATTAAATCAATGATAAAGTTTAAGTTTTGAAAACCGCGCCAAAAACGACATTTCTGTAATAGCGCTGATCACATGATACGCGTGACGTCACAAACCAATGAGCAAGTTTATAGGTTCACACACAGAGGTCAGAGTATGTATGGGCACAGTATGGGTTACATAACCAGAAACCACAACAAAACAGCGTAGCTATCCAGTAACAATAATTAAATAGTTAAATACAAATTAAAAGTAATTAAATAGGTTAAATACAATAAATACAAAGTTAAATGCAATAAATGGAATGCGGGAGAGGAAACAAGAAAAATAACAATCTTTAATTATGTAATAAATACATAGCAAAAATATTAGCATCATCACTTTTCTCGCTCGCTCTCGGTGCGTGCGACAGAGCACGCTGCGTGATTAGTTACGACGGATGGCGCGAAAAACACTTGTGTATTTAGGTACAAATCTTTTGTTTTTGTGATGAAATAAAGAAAAGTTATGAGTTTATCTAGTGATAATTTATTAGTGGAAGAGTTTATCTAATTATTGGTATGAAAACAATTGTGTATTGTAGAGTATATGCGCTAGAAAGTCACACCAAATAAGTGAAATTAAGAGGTTAATAATGCTATTTTAATATCAATCTTATTGTTTCAAATTTAAAGTTTACTTTCGATTGGTTGATAAACTTCAATTATATCGACCAAGTAAAGTGTACTCTCAAGTATAATAATTTCAAGTGACGTCACCAGAGTAGCAACCAATCACAGAGCGTTCACGTGTCTGATAAAATTTCAAAAATTATAATGTTTTATTTCGTGCAAAATATCGCGTAAAATTACATAATTTAGTGTGATTGAGTGAAATATGTCTTTTTTAGGCTATTATCTGATAAGATGACCACAATCAATAGTATATTTTCAATGTTGTCAAATACCCTATTGAATATATTTAAACTAGCGGACCCCGGTCGTGCCCGGTGACATAATGACATCAGCGCCATCTATCGTGGCGGTTACTTAGTTATTAGATGCTTTTTATGTCGTCTTTATCGAAATACACTTAGCGGCACGGAATCTTGGCCACTTAAGAATTTTGTAATAATTTAATTTTTTATAATCCTATTCAAAAGTTCAAGTGCAGGCTGTGAAAAAAATGTTTATTTTTTGTTCTAATGGGTAATTCATTAAGATTAAGTGCTCCTTCAAACCACTAATGCAGTTTCAGGCTAAACGGGTCATTTATGGGACCAATACAGAGTTTGAACGTTGTGTGTTTTCAAAAGTTTATTTTAAAGCTAACCAATTTTTTAAGTATTGTGGTTGTTTCTGTGTAGTCAAACATCCTTTAGAATAAAAAAGAATGTCATTTACAACAGAACAGGTCGCGCAAGCTATTGTATTGATTGACCAAGGACTGACTCAACAGGAAGTGGCTATGGTTTTAAATGTACCACGTTCATCCATGCAGTATGCCTGGAAACGATGTCAGGAGACTGGTAGCTTCACGCGCAGACCAGGTAATGAAGGCGTAAGGTGCACTTTGGCTTGAGACAACAGGTTCATTATCATGGAGATATTGAAAAACCGCTTTATTACAGCTGTTGAGATTAAATAACGTCTCCAAAATGTTAGAGACATAACTGTAAGCAAGCGCACGATCAGAATACGAATGGAGGAAACGAATTTAAGATCTCGTAGATCAATGCGCAGCCCAGAACTCCTCAGAGAGCATCGAGAAGCTCGTTTTCGATTCGTCCGAGAGCATGCGAATTGGACACATGAGCAATGGACATAATTTCTCTTTATTGATGAGTGCTGAATCACTTTACAAACTCCAGATGGTCGCGAAAGGGTGTGAAGAAGAAGAGAAGAGAGGTATCTACCCATTACCATTACGTAAACACTGAGTTTTCAGGTTGCTCCAAAATGGTTTGGGCAGGAGTGAGTTTCGATGCTCGTACGGAGTTAGTGGTCGTTGATAATCAGCTAAATGTCACACGGTATATTGGAGAGATCCTCCAGGACCACGTTATGCCTAATTTAGGGTTTATAGGGTACGAAGATTTTTTTTAATGCACGATAACGCACGTCCCGACGACGCTAAAAGTGTGCAGGAGTATCTTCAAGAGCCTGGCATTTGGACTTTGCTGTGGCCAGCTCGTATCCCAGACTTAAACCCACTAGAGCATAACTGGGATATGCTTAAAAGAAAGATATCGTCTGCTTCTAATCCACTATGAACTCTCAATGAGCTCCGTAATGCAGCGCTGGCCACTTGGGAAGCCGTGCCGCAAGTTGATATCAAAAACATAATCCAGAGCATGTCTGACCGAATGCTGGCAGTCATCAGAGCTAGAGGAGGAAACACCTGCTATAGAAATGTGTGAAGGATTTAAAAAAAATAGGGATTTTCAATTTTTTGGTTCCATCGAAATTGGTGTTCAAATTCTTCAGTAATGAATAATTCAAAAAAAAAAGATATTGAGAAGTGTTGTAAGTGTCTAAAACCTTTAAAAACTTTTTAAGTCATAAAGAAAAGTTTATCTTTAATAACCTACCCTTAAATTATACAATAAAATTATAAAAACACAAATTATTACAAAATTCGTAAGTGGCCAAGATTCCGTGCCGCTGAGTGTAGGTTTTTTTCATGTACTGATCGGATTTTATCAGAAATTAAAAATAAAATGCACGTTAGTAATGGAATTTCATAAATGGAATTTCCGCTCTAGCGCGTTAACAATGAAATCTCATACATCTTTTCAGCCCGCGCCCCGCATATTTGTTTGACAGTAATGACGTAGGTACTTTGACTTTCGATATGAGACAAACCAGAAGGTACTTTCCGAGCAGGTGTAGTATAAAAAATCTAATTACTGGTTATTATGTTGTTTGGAACGTTATTCTTACCGATAAATAACAGTTGTCATCGGTAACTTATAATAAACGGTATAATAAACCGATAAAATACTAATACCTAACGATAAATACTACTTAGGTATTTACCTAATTGATAATAGTTATTTTTAAAATTGAAGTAGGTACCTACTTTTTATAATCAAATATATTATTGTTTCAATTTAAGTAGCTCTCCTAAAATAGGTTCATCAACAGTATTATGTTCCATATTAAATTGAATTGGTTGATATAATTTTTGAGATTTCCGTCGTGTTGCATTCCCGTGTGTGCCAAGCCGGGAATAGAACCGAGACCCGTCGCGTCGAATTAGTGTAAAATCTCGAAAAACGACTGAACGCGCCGCGACGACTGCCAGACGCAGGCGGCAGGACGCTACACTACGGTAACATTTCACCACCGGATAATTATAATAAATCGGCGAATTACATACAAATGACAATGATGAAAAAGCTTTAAAAAAACTGTGTTCTTTTACGCTGTCGTTTGATTAAAAAGAACAATGCTTTTCATCAACAGAACAACACCTGTCGATATAGGTAATTATGCTTACATAATATATACCTAACCTACTTAATAAACAGGTAGTTTTTTTTTTGAGTATTTCTAATGTAGGTACCTCTTCAAGTTGTATAAGTAGGTAGGTAGGTACGTACCTACTTACTTTCTTTTTATTTATTTTTAACTTCCTTGTAGCTTCCACAAGTCTAACTACTTATCTACTTATCCTTTTATGATAGGCGCCAGACTTAGAAAGGATTACCTATTGGAAATTGGAATTTCCACCTCAAAGGGGCTTACAAGTTTAAATTAAAAATTTTAAAACCCCCGATTTTCGCCATTTTGTGGCGGCGGCCATCTTAGATTTGCAATAGCTAGTCAAGCCCTTTTATTTGATTACCCATATTAAGGGAGTTGTGAAAAAATATGTACCAACTTAATCCGCCATTTTGTAGCGGCGGCCATCTTGGATCGATTTTCATCAAACATTATATACCTACCTACAATATTTTAGCATCAAACATAGTTAACAACACTCTCGACTAATTCACCTTTCAAACGAAAAAACCGTATTCAAATCGGTCCACCCGTTTGAGCGCTGGGTGGTTTGATGGCTGGTTGATTGGTTTTTTGTCAAGAAATCTAAGTAAGTATACCAGCCCGGAGTTGGTAGTTGGCGGATACTCACCCCCGTACCTCGGATGCAGTTGGTCCCGGTCACTGATGAGTAGATAAATAAGAGTCCCGGTTATTATCACTATCATGTGACAATAGTCGTTAAAGCCCATCAACCCGCATTGGAGCAGCGTGGCGGGTCTAAGCTCTAAATCCCTCTCTCCTATGAAAGAGGACGCCTGTGCCCAGTAGTGGGACGTAAAAAAGGCTGTAGTTTCTGAAAAATAAAAATAAACTTAATTTTTGTTTTTGTTTGATGATTGTGTCTAGTAGGTATACCTAGATTACACGCTTCATTAGAATTCTTTCTCTGGTTCATTATTCATTTTCCCTACCTTTAATCTAATTTTGTGGCCATAAAAACAATATAAGTATTTTTTTCACATCCGTAGCTTTCTTCCACTACATAAACTTTTCAAAAGCAATTACATAAAAAGTTTATGTTAATTTTCTTCGCTATAAATAATACGACTTGACGTGTCAATTATCGTGACTCAAAATCGTTTCCCGCTCATTTTTTTTTAACTGGGCAGGCAAAGGTAAGCCACGCCTGCATTTCTTGACACAATGTAACGGTGAAACTCCCATTCGTTACTATTCGTTCAGAAACAGATTTAACCTATAACGAAGATAAGGTTTACTTTTCAATAGTTTATTCGAATCTTACATCTGATGTTGTCTCTGGAAATTTGAACTTTATATCAATAGAAATTAATGTGAGACTGAATTTATTGTTTCAGAAGTGGGAGTGTTTCTTGGGGAATGTTTACACGGTATTTTTTCGCACCGCACACATGTCGTTTTCGGGATCGTGTAACGAAGGAGCCAGATCACAGTAGATACTCCATTAGTTCGCACATTAGACCGAGTTAGTTGAATTATTTAATTATAGTAATTCAATAAGGTGGTGAATTAATAACAATTACACGTACTTCGATCGGCGAGTTAAAGTGGACAACGGCGTTTATTTGAATCGATAGTGACAATATCGCTTTTAATGTGAGAAAATTTTGTAATAAAATAATACTTACTAGTAATTTAATATAGAGACAGATTATTTAAATAGAGTGTAGTATTGTTTCAATTATGAGATGGACCATTGTAAAGGTAAGTTTCTTTTTTTAATCTTACGTAATGTTGCGGGCAGCGCAAAAGTGGCCTAATACCAAAAAGGTTAATAAGTAGGTACATTAAATAAGAATTTGACTGAAGAAATCGGCTTAATTTTTTGTTGCTTAGATTACCGATAGAATATTACACATTAGATCATAATAGCGTCATTTCACGTAAATATATTTTGATAATGGTATGTATCTATATAGCCGTAGATAGACATGTTTTGGCGTTACCACTGCCAAACCAATCCATCGTCCTGCATGCATCAACTACATGGATATGCGTGTACATGCCACCAAACACGGTCATCTATCTTCTTCCCGCCACCTTGAGGTCATCGGTCCAGCGGGATGGAAGACGTCCCACATTGATGATACCATCATTTATTATGGTATCTACCACATTTATTATGCTTATCAGTACGCAGTCCATCAGAATATCTGCCCCATCGGCGGCCGTTGGTTCTGCTATAAAATAAGATGCCTATATACAGTCATTGTAGCTTGGTTCTATGATCTATGTCGATCACTTAATTGGTTCTCCAATCGCTTTCGAATTTCCTCGTTCCATGTTGTGTCCACTACCAATGTTACTGAATTAAAATACAGTCTAATAACTGACACTACAATAAGAATTTGTCAGCCTTCATGGCGCAGTGGTGAGCGCTATGGTCTTATAAGTGGGAGGGGCTCTGTTCCTGGCAAGCGCAATTTGGTTTATAATTTCTAAACTGTCTCTGGTCTGGTCTGGTGGAAGGCTTCAGCCGTGGCTACTTATCTCTCTATCGGCAAAGTCGTGCCGCCGAGAGATTTAGCGTTACGGTACAATGCCACGTAGGAACCGATTAGGAGTATGGATTTAATAAAAACTGCTATATCCAGCGAGCGAGCTAAGCGAACTAACCTGGGAGAAGTACTTACTTCTCCCAGGTTAGCTCGCTTCCATTTTAGACTGCATCATCATCATTAGGTGAGATCGCAGTCAAGGGCTAGTAGACGAATAAAAAAAAGACTGGCTAGATAATCTGATAAAATGTCGAATAGTTTTAACTGTCGCGGTCAATTATTTTTGTGTAAGTAGATATAGGTATTAAACTAAAGATGCAATCCATCACATAATCCGTACATTAAAAGTTACAAGTATAAATGAAAAAATTAAAAAAACCCCGAAATTTGCCATTTTGTGGTGGCATTTTACATATGTAGTTCTATTTTACCAGTCAAGCATTTTCATTTGATACCCATATTGAGGGAGTTGTGCAAAAATATGTAATCAGCCATTTTGTGGCGGCGACCATCTTGGACCGATTTTCATCAAACATAGCTAAAAACACTTCCGACTAGGTAATTCACCTTTCAAACGAAAAAACCGCATTCAAATCGGTTCACCCGTTTGAGCGCTATGGTGGAACAGATACCATACACAGACACACACAGACATACAGACACGTCAAACTTATAAATCCCTGTCGTTTTTGCGTCGAGGTTTAAAAACGCGGTTCTGCGTTCCGACGCAGAACTCGGTAGATTAGATACATCAGAACTCGATACATCTGTCAGTGGGCTTGTAGTCCAAAGAGACGTTTGGAGTAGGACTGTTATCTTTCCTTCGAGGTCTGAATCAATCGCACATGTTTAGTAACTGATATTGTTGCGCGAATCTCCGCACAACAACGACACACACACACCGTCCGACGAACCGAGTATAATCCAACACGCTGGAACGTCTGAAACTCAAATGATTCTTTGTTCTATATTCCATCCCACAACGAGAGAGCTGTGAAGGTCACAATTAGGTATCTAAATGTAAAGAATTACCAAATTGATTTCGAACTGTGCTCTTTGCAGCTCGTTTCTACTCTGCAAGGTTTTAAATGAAACTTCAAACCTGCTACTATTAAGTATACACCTCTTTACTAATTTTTCATTTGTATTTGCTCACGGCCTCAGTGGTCTAACGGTTGGCGTAGTCTTCTGCGGATCACGAAGTCCTAGGTTCAATTCCCGGGTCGGGCCAAAAATTATGTCGTAGGTAGGTATGAAATTCTCAGTGCCAACCCCGAGTTGAAAGTTGATGGTGTTAGATACACCCCGGTGCCACGGAGATCACGTAAAGTCATCAGTCCTGCGCCTGATCTCTCTCCGGTTGTGTCGCATTGGCGTCTCATCAGACTATGAGAGTAAAGGAATAGAGAGAACACCTGTGTGTGCGCACTTGTTCACTATAATATCTCCTGCGTAGTTGGGTAGTCGCCTCCTCAGTTGTATGGTATTATATGTACAAAATTTACATAATTTAAAAAGGTTTTTTTTGTTACAGAAGTCTTAAATGGAAAGGACTCTATAATTAAAAATTACGAAGTAAAGGATCAAACGCAAGTCAACTACAACTTAAACTCTTCGAGCTATCCAGAAAACAATCACAACCTATACCAAATGATTAAATGCCACGAAGACAGCTTGTTAAGACTGCATCATTTAACAGCAGGACGACAGATTAGTACTAACTACGATACCAGTTACCAAAACGACCTCTCCTGGTATCCCAAAGATTTCCAAAGACAATACATTAAACCTGTAGATTATTTAGCATACGAGAATATGAGGCGAAAATTTGATGAAGCTAAAGATGCGAAAGAGAGGGAAATTCGAAAAGAGTCAGAGGAAGAAAAGGATGGAAAAACGGATGAAAGAAAGAAACCTAGACGGAACAGAACAACGTTCACAAGCCAGCAGTTAGCTGCATTGGAAAAAGTTTTCGAAAAAACGCATTATCCTGATGCGTTTGTGAGAGAAGATCTAGCGTCTAGGGTAAATTTAACTGAAGCCAGAGTACAGGTAGGTAACTTATAAACAACTCTTTTTCGTAGTCTACATAGTAGATATGTACCTGTGGAAAGCATGCAAATAACACTGAACCAATAGAAATAGAGTTTTAGCAGATAAAAGGTACTAGTTAAATAAATAAAATCACTTGAGAAGAAGTCGTGATACAATTTAACTGAAATAATTTCATGAACCTTAAGTACATTATGGTATACCAGTGATAGCCTAGTGGTTAAACTACAGCCTCATTCGGTGGACCAAGTTCGATCTCCGGCATGCACCTCTAACTTTTCGGAGTTATGTGCGTTTTAAGCAATTAGGTAGATATCAATAGCATTAATGGCAAACATCGTGAGGAGATCTGCCTGAGAATTCTCTGTAATGTTCTCAAAGGCGTGTGAAGTCTCCCAATCCGCACAGGCCAGCGTGGTGGACTACGGCCTAAACCCTTCCCACTCTGAGACGAGACCTGTAGTGGGCCAGTAACCCATAGGTTGATAATGCAGATGATGATGGTGAAAGTAGATAGGTATATTACTATAGTTATTTTCTTCCAGGTTTGGTTTCAAAATAGACGCGCCAAATTCCGAAGAAATGAAAGATCTGCTTTATCCTCACACAGAACGTCAACTAGTCAGAATTCACCAGAGCCAGTGCCAGTTCCTATTGGTATACCTCAAACTGCAGACCCTCGGCAAGAGTTCAACCGAAACGCAAAGGAACCGTGGCTGCATCACTTCCAAACAAACAACTTGAATTTCAACCTCGGGTTACCGATCAGCAATTCGGGATTGTACCAGAATGATTATACATTAATGATGCAAAATGTAGGAAACAGACAGTATGTGCCAAACTCGAACACGCTTATGGGACAAAATGTACCAAATTATGGAACTTCTTCAGACAATGGTTACGGATCGTGTGCACTAATAGGAAGTTATAGTGGAACTCTGCAACCTGCACATCACAGTTCCTATAATTTGAATTTGAGACTTAGGCCTCACGATTTCAGTATAAATAATTTAGCTTTATAAATTTTCTTTACACTAAAATGAGTAGGTAAGTATACGTACGAATAAATATTTTATATTTATTAAACCTTTTGTTTATTTTGTTTAACCTTAAACCTCAATAATAAGTTGAGTGACAAACATAAAAATTAAATTAAGCCTTTCACAACCGCAGTTCCGTCCTCCGAATAGTGTATTTATTTAGCAAAAATAGTACTGAGTAAGTAAAGATCGACCAGAATCTCATGAAAAATAGGGAAATTAAATTTTGTAGTAAGCAACACTAATAACTCGGCTGCCCTAGTGATAAACAAAGTAATTACATTCAGAACACCTTACCTGGGATCGTTTCACGAAACGAAAAATCAAGCAACTGCAATTTAAATACAAAAACAAAGTAATCATGCTAACCTTGGAATTTCATTTCCCTATTTTTCATGAGATTCTGGTCGATCTATACCTACCTAGTACAAAATGAAAGCACAGCCTGCGTGGATTTTTGGGAACGTTATGTGAAAAATATTGGAAATATGTTTCTGAACTAAAGTGTCAAAATCAAATGTCAAAATGACAATCATGACATTGACATTGACAATTTAATTTTTAATAATTTTAAAGGCGCCGAAAGTTTTCAATTTTCATGTTTTCAAATATCTTGTGGCAAAAAGAACAGTTTGTAATTTAATTAAGTGCAATCAAACCCTTACGTGTGCTTCTATTGATAACAGAGTAAAAATGATGTTTTCTAACAATATAAGCAAAGCTGCGATAGCATTTCTCTCAATAGCGTTCGCTTCTCACATTGTATATAAATTCCTCCGAAAAAAGAATCAGAGAGCGGAAATAAATGATGTTATTATGTTTTCGTACGGTTCGAAAGACTTGAGGAAGAGCAAATACTCTCGTTGCTTGATATCCAAGAGCATGGACCGCTTACTTTACTACTTGGACTCTCCGCGACAGAGTATGGATATCTGCATGTACGTCATAACGAATGCTGACTTGACGAACGAAATTCTAAAGTTGCAAATCCGTGGCGTTCAAATTCGTGTAATAATGGACGCTGACATGGCATATTCTAATGGTTCAGTTTTGAAACGTTTGGAGAAGCAGGGTATACCGGTACGCTGGATGAAATCAACAAATTTGATGCACCACAAGTTTTGTTTGATCGATACCCACTGTGAAGATATAAGGTGTACACCTTTTGTCATATTGGGTTCGCTGAATTGGACGAACCAAGCTCTGAGCGGTAACTGGGAAGATGTTGTAGTGACATCGCAGAGAGAGCTTGTTGAACATTACAAAATTGAATTTGAAAGACTGTGGTTACAATTCAAACCAATTGTTGATATGGCATAATGAAATGGTTTAACTATAATTTTTATTCTTGGTATTTAAAGCCATTTATGATTTTTTTTGTTTATTCATATAATATATGCATATAATTAGTGTGTTTTAGGTTAAAAATTATAATATTTTTTAAACGTAAATATAAGTGTCTTAGTCAGAAATTGACAATTTCAGTATCAACTGAATCTTCAGAACAATTATTTTTTTCAGTATTATGTGACTATGATCTGTACTTATACTACTGAATCTCAGTAGTTTTGCTTGACACATGTTCTGTAGTTGGTTTAATGATATGGTGAATGTACAACTTTAAGTTACTCCTTACATTAAAATTTTAAATTTTGTTTGGATATCAAGACTGTTGCAATGATTTGATTATTATGCAACTTTGAGAATTAGATCCTTGTTCCTTTACAAAATCAATTACTTCTTCATTTCTAATCTGTTGTTAATTTTACCTTACCATCACTAACCATGTAACTAAGGTACTACAGACTACTCCATTTTGGAAAGAAAACATGACCTAAGTACTGAGACTTAAGAAGGCTGAGTAGTGTGGTACTGGACAAAATAACCAAAGAGAGAAATTAGGTAAGAATAAGCAGAAAATATAAAAGGGTTAATTTATTTGATCTCAGTATATGTATGTATAGCTGTCGCAAATCTTTGGCTCTGGTCACTTGACAGATTCAGAATTATTAATGTCTTTAAATGGTACACTTTTTGTTGATCAATTTTATTTTACTACTAAATGGACAATTGTGAGCAGTAGTCGTTTTTATACTCTGAATGAGCAGATTGTCGAATAGGGTATTTGACAACATTGAAAATATACTATTGATTGTGGTCATCTTATCAGATAATAGCCTAAAAAAGACATATTTCACTCAATCAAACTAAATTATGTAATTTTACGCGATATTTTGCACGAAATAAAACATAATAATTTTTGAAATTTTATCGGTAACCAGAACGCTCTGGGATTAATTGTGACGTCACTTGATTTGCACTTGACTTGGTTGTTATAATTGAAGTTTATCAAGTCAACGGAAACTAAACTTTAAAATTGAAAGAATATGATTGATATTAAAATGAGTAAGTATAACAATTTACAACATTACGATATAGCATTCACCTTGCGTAGCGTCTCTGTCGCACGCACCGAGTTCCGATAAGGAGCGAGCGAGAGAAGTGACTTTCATACCGATTCGTGACGTCACGCGTATCATGTGATCAGAAATGTCGTTTTTGGCGTGGTTTTCAAAACTTAAACTTTATCATTGATATAATTCTTATAACTTTAGATATTCCGAAAAATATCAATGTAGTGTGTTTTAATAAGTAATAAAGAATAATTTAAAACAATTTCCAAAAATTAGTCAAATACCCTATTGCCAGGGCCTATGAAGATTTGCAAAAATAATAGTAAGGTTGTTTGACATTTAAACTTAGAATGTGAAAATCTGTAAGCGAAAAATACCTGTAAGATACAAATAATGTGCAGTATGTGTGCAGTATGTATCCAGTATGTAAAGTTTGTAATAAATGTTGTAGGTATGTGCCTACACTTAAATAATTTTGTTTAATTACATAAATATTTTAGAGATAGATATTTGTGGCTAATTCTGTCGTGTCACACAATCTCAAACTAAATTTACAGGTCTAAATCTTGCTACCCTTTTGCACAGAGAGCATTGTGAAAGTGATAGGCAAAGACTACAATATTACTACTGGGTGATAGGAATAGATGACTTGTCATTTTAGTTTAGTTTGTAGATTGTGGATAACAAAGAAGAGGAGGTACTTATACTTTATCTTAGGGATAACAGAATTATAGGTAGACCAGAATCTCATGGAAAATAGGGAAATTAAATTTTGTAGTAAGCAACACTAGGTTAACTCGGCTGCCCTAGTGATAAACAAAGTAATTACATTCAGAACACCTTACATAGGATCGTTTCACGAAACGAAAAATCAAGCAACTTTATTTTAAATACAAAAACAAAGTAATCAACATCCAATTACTTTGTTTTTGTGTTGCTTGTTGTTTAATTGGTTTTTGCATTTATATTCCGGGTTAGTGTGTGCAGTTACTTTGTTTGGGCAATTCAAATTTCAGTAAACGGTTCAAGTTATTTGAAATATTAAACTGTGGTAAAAAACTACTCGACATAAAACTTTTGTTAATGCAAAAAAGTCAATTTCACAAAAAATGCCAGTTACTTTGTTTATCGCTAGGGCAGCCGCAGTGTTGCTAACTTTGGAATTTCATTTCCGTATTTTTCATGAGATTCTGGTCGACCTATAACCACATTTCTTGTATAAATCTCTTTGGAACTGTCAGTGTAGTTTAGAGATTGTGTACAACAAAAGGTACAACAGGATTAGAACTAGGATTAGAACCATTGCTTTTGAAAATAAACAGGAATGAAAATATAATAAATAATAATAAATAATCAACAAATAAAAAACAGACCAACCAGACTTTCAAAGGTAAAAATAATTTATGAAATGTTTTATTTCTGAACGTTACCATAATGTCACAACATCAAAACATCAACGTCAAAAAATACAGCTGTCATTTCAAAAATCTAGGTACCTACCTCTATACATATCAGTGTTGCCAGAAGGTTACTTTTGTAACCTTTTAGGTGATTTTTAGCTCGATCAGGTTACTTCTAGGTTACACTATTCAAAAGGTAACTTTTAGGTGATTTTTCGAATCTTCATAAATACTCTGTCATCTGTGGTTCTTATTGCAACTCTTCTCATCAGTTTCTCTTTCACACTCGTTTCATCTCAATTCTCGACCGATCTCGACCAATGTCTGAATGCACAGGAATGCAGTCTGAATGAATATTTGTGCAAGTTATTTACAAGCAACATGAATTATAATAACTTGTAATACAATTTTCTACTAGAAAAAAAAATTGTTGTCTGTGAAGTCGGTTTACGGACGACATTTTTACGTGTTAACGTCATAAGAAAACATTAATTACCTCTCTATCGCTTGTTCCGCGCTCTCTCTTGCACGCTCTGGCCTCGGCTATGCTGGCTGATCGTGCTTTCTCTATCGCTTGTTCCGCGCTCTCGCTTGCACGCGGTAGGTACGTGACAATGAGTCATGCTTTTACGAACGTGCAACTGGCGTTCATTTATTTATAAGACGTTAATATCACGTCACAAAACGAAAGGTTATTTTTTACACTAAAAGGTTACTTTTTTATTTATTTTAGGTAACTTTTGACATGACCGTGCTGGCAACACTGAATTACATATATGATATATCGTTTGTAAATTAATTGTAAAGTGCAAACTAAAAAGGACCATAAAACTTTTAATATATGTAGCATTTAGCAAATTACGTTATAACTTCTAAATAATTTAAAATCACACAATTTTTTATACCATTGAAATTTGTTGAATCTTGCTCTCAAGTTAACGCCGGTAATATTAGGGGGCAAAGAGCGATTAAATGTTAAATATTGAAGGTTAAACCTAGTACATATAAGTGATAAACGATAATATTGAAGATTGTATTGTATGTGATAAGGAAACTATTTGCTATCTTCTCCTACATAATTTATTATAGGAAATAATATAGTGATTAAAAATGGGATCGAAAGGTTTGGTGGCCGGAAGACTTGCACTGGTTACAGGTATGGAAGTGATAAGTAATTCCCATGAATGATATTATCATAAAAGTTTCCTTTGCTTTAAATTGATTGGATCAGGAGTTTTCATTTTGTTTAATACTTAAATTGAATAGTTGATCGAGCAGGTAGCTGTGGTGGATATCAAGTAGGTTTACCATCAGTATGTATACAGCTTAGAACAATTTTTGGTCAAACCAAGTAAATAGTAAGTATGTAAATGAAACTTTGAAAGTGGTTTAATTACCAACTAGAGACAAGTACTTATCACCACAATTAATGTAGAGTAGAGCTATACCTACTTTCATATTTATAACCTTAGAATGGATAGTAAAATTATTATTTAGTTATTTACTGACTGTTGTTTTATGTTTGTGATTTATGGTTAAAAAAGAATAAGTACATTGTAGTTTTTAATTTTTCTAAAATTGATCTAATTCTAAAATACAGGCTCAGGCATAGGTAGAGCAGCATGTCAGGTATTGTCACGAGAGGGCGCCACTGTCATAGCCGCTGATAAGAACTATGAAGCCGCTCTGGAAACTATTAAGAAGCACACAGCTATAGCTTCTGGTTATAATGGTAAGTAAACTTCAATTTCAGTTGTATTTAATCATTATGCCTTTATTATAATATTTCATATTTGTAAATATTGTTCCAGTAAAAAAGAATTGCCGAAATAATGTCAATCATCATCACCCACCCATTACCAACCCATTACAGGACAGAGACTCCTCACAAAATGAGAAGAGTTTAGGCCACAGTCCACCACACTGGCCAAGTTTGGATAAGTAGACTTCAGACACCTTTGAGAATAGAACTCTCCCTGAAAACTCTCAGGTGTGCAGGTTTCCTCATGTTTTTACTTCATCATTAAATTAAATCATTTATATTTATATTTAACTAGCGGACCTGGCAGACGTCATCCTGCCCAGTGACATAACAACAACATAACATAACATCAACGCCACCTACCGAGACCCGGTGGGTTACCTGTACCTAACCGGTAATTGTGTTTTCGAACCATCCAGGAATCCATTGATAAAAATGAAAAATGTGATAAATGAAGAACCGCACGACCGATTTTCTGCAAACTTTACATAAACCATCTACTAAAGAGTCTGAACAAAGCCTAAACATTTGGTTTGGATAGGTGAGCCCGTTCTTGAATTATAAAATTATAACGAAAACTGGCATTGATTTTTATATATATAGATTGCCTAGAACGAATACTGAAAAGGTGACATGTGTGCAACTCTGTTACTCGAAAGGGAGACAGGTTCTTCATCATTTTTTTTTTTTTTTTTTATAGGAATAGCGGGCAACTGAGCAAGCGAGTCACCTGATGTTAAGTGATTACCGCTGCCCATGAACATTAGCAGCACCTGAGGAACCACTAATGCGTTGCCGGCTTTTGAGGACAAGGACTGGCTCTTCAGCTCGCTGCCGGAACACATCGGATGCTTTGCGGCAGATTACGGCTGAGTTGTGGTCGCTAGCCAGGTGGATTCGGGATAGAATCCTACCACAAAGCAAAAGTGTCTTACTTGTACAAGAGTCCAGTGGGACAACTAATATTGCAGATAATATTTTGCTTGCAAATGTGGTGCCTTATGATTGGTTACAATATTTAACCCACTATCAGAAAAATTCTATCTGCATTGTGACTTATACAAGTTGTAGTACTGTACATACTTCATTGAATTCTTCTAGATACTGGTGACCACAGTGCTGTGGAACTGGATGTATCTGAGCCAGCATCTGTAAAAAATCTCTTTGAAACCATCCTAGCCGAGTACAAGATGCCTCCGAAAATAGTTGTGAACTCTGCCGGGGTCACACGAGACAACTGGCTTCTCAAACTGTCACAGGAGGATTACGACAGTGTAATGAATGTCAACCTTAAGGTAAACATCACAAAAGACTTGGACCTGTTTCACCACTTTCGGATAAGTGTTGTATAGCTTATTCACATATTTTGTTTTTGTCACTTGACATAAAGTTAGAAAGTCACAAAACTACGTTTAGGCTATCCGACACTTATCAGAAGGTGGTGAAACAGGCCCTTAAACAATGGAGTAGGTACACTAATGTATCATATAACATACAAGCTGATACTTGCGTCCGAGTCTGCATGGATTTAGACTGTTGGGTTTTCCAAGACAGTGTGACTAATTCTGTTGTACAAAATCTCTAAACCTAAACTAAATCGACAGGTTTAAAAATAGTGCTATCCCCTTCAGCAGGGAGGATTGTGAAAGAGACAGGAATATATTTAGACCTGTCATTTTAGTTTAGATTTAGAGATTGTGTACAACAGAATCGCCCACAGTATTAAGTAGCCTATCTCTAAACCAAAATTGGTTCAGCAGTTTATGTGAGAAAGTGTATACAGATAGTTACTTTCGCATTTATAATATCTAATATTAGTAGGTATGAATTATAATGTTACACTATAACATCTAATATCAGAACTTATAACACATACATTACACTTTTTGTAATGCAGTGTTGTCGAAGTTGTGACTGGAACAAGTTATATTTACGCGCGCTCCCTGTGACGTCACAAGTGCTGCATTCTACAACATGAAAAGCGCTTGAAAATTTTTAATGAAACTGACAAAATCTTCAGGTGGAAGTGGGTACTTTGATCTTCATTAATCTCGTTCATTTTTAAAAATTAAAAAAAAAATAGTTTAGAGTTACTTTAGAGTTACTTTTGCTAGAGTCTTTATGCAGGCAGTTATAGTTAGTACCCTTTGCCACAGCGCTGACCAGTGCGCCTAGTTGTTCACGCCTGTGATATACATAGTTTAAATAATAGTATTTGATTTATTTACTTTGCATTTGTATATATTTTTATTTTTGCAGCGAATTAATCAAATCAATTTATATTTTTCCAGGGCACATTTCTTATAATGCAGACATTTGCTAAGGCTATGACCGAATCGTCTATTCAAGGTTCAATCATAAACATATCGAGCATAGTGGGAAAATATGGAAATATAGGTATGAATATTTTATTACTTTTGTCCCCCCCGCTTTCCGAAAGTGTATCTTTTATTTGTTTATTACTTCATTACCTACGGTTCAATTTGTCAACCGATTTGAACTAAACTTGAGAGAAATAACTTGAATCCTGGATGGACGTAAGATAAATATTTTTATCTCCTGAAAGCAAAAGGTTCATATGGGATTAATATGTAAATCCATGCAGACTAGTAATTCTTAAGTTTAAGTTTTATTTTCGAACGAGCTCTTGCCCGCGACTTCATCCGCGTGGATTCATATCTCATACAAATTTTCAACCCCTACTTAACCCCCTTAGGGGGTGAATTTTCAAAAATCCTTTCTTAGCAGATTTCGTAATCTATCTGCATGACAAACAGCCCAATCCGTCCAGTGGTATGAACTGTGCGTTGATAGTCATTCAAGTCATGATCAGTCATTCAAGTCATGATCAGTCATTCAGTCAGTCAGTCAGTCAGTCAATCAGTCAGTCAGTCAGTCACCTTTTCCTTTTATTCATTTAGGTAAATGAACAATTTTGTTTTGTTTGTAGGTCAAACTAATTATTCAGCTAGTAAAGCAGGCGTCGTGGCAATGACACAATCTGCTGCAAAAGAACTGGGAAAGTTTAATATAAGGTATATTGCTCTAAAAACTGTCTCATTAGTCTAGTGGTTAGCATATAACTGCAGATCACGAGGTCCCGAGTTCGATTACCGGGTGAGGTAAAAATTGTTAGGTATTAAGGTTTTTCTGTCAAGAAATTCTCAGTGCCAGCCCGGAGTTGAAAGTTCGCGGTGTTTCACCCCCGTGCCTCGGAGAGCACGATAAGCAGTCGTTCCCGTTTATTATCACTATCATGTGACATTAAAGCCCGCCAACTCGCATTGGAGCAGCGTGGCGGGTCTAAGCTCTAAATCCCTCTTCTCCTAGGAACGAGGCCTGTGCCCAACTGTGGGACGTTAAAAGTCTGCAATGGTGGACTCTAAAAATGTTTGAATTGTCTTGTTTACATCATACTTTCAATTTCTTTTTATTCATTCCAGAGTAAATGCAATCTTGCCAGGTTTTATAGACACTCCAATAATCAAGACTGTACCTGATAAAGTCAAAGAGCACATGCTGAAACTTGTGCCCTTAGGCAGACTAGGTGACCCTGCCGGTAAGAATTCTAATATAACTTACACATACACTGTGGCTAATTCTGTTGTACACAATCTCTAAACCTAAACTAAATTGACAGGTTTAAAAATAGTGCTATCCCCTTCAGCTGGGAGGATTGTGAAAGAGACAGGAATATATTTAGACCTGTCATTTTAGTTTAGATTTAGAGATTGTGTACAACAGAATCGGCCACACTAGGTATCTTATTAAGTACCTCACTTCTATCTATATCTAATTATATACTTGTAAAATGGACAAGTTTCTAATCTTTTTTAATTAATTATAAAAAAATTAAGTAAAATGAAACAAAAATCTGAAAGAATCATTAAATTATCTCAAAAAATGAAAAAGTTATGTTACTTTAAAGTTGCGCTTTCGTTTCACGCGGCGCTCCAGCGTGTGACGTCATCGCGTCCAGTACGAGGTATTTTTTTCTATGTAAAATTTGTTTTACAAATTTCTCCGAGATTACTGAACCGATTTGCGTGATTTTTTTAATTGACAGCTGAGAATGTTTGCAAAATGGTACCATAGATTTTTAAAAAAAAAATTTAAATCTTTTTTTAAGGGTGTGAATTGCACACAGACACTTTTTTTAAAATAAAGTTCATTTGACTGCCCACTAGCTAAATTTTTAATTTTATTTTTATCTTGTGTTGTAGTCTACAATAAAAGTATATTTATTCATTCATGTTGTCATTTCAGAGGTAGCGGAGGTGATAACGTTCTTGAGTTCAGACAAAAGTTCCTTCATTAACGGCGCAGCAATTGACGTTACCGGTGGATTTTGAATTATTTAGAAACAATTTTTACAAGTAGATACATATTTAATATTTATTGTTATATAACAGTTTTCTTATTGTCGAAATGTAAGTATAAATGATCAATAGGTGTGGTGAATATTTTTTTAACATTACTATTTATTATGAAAAATAATTATATACTTAGACTCTATACCAAGATTTATAACATACTCCTTTCTGTCTGTGATAGTTTTTGAAATACCATATAACAACGTGATCCGTTTTTTTTTATAAATTTTATAATAAATAAAAGTTTTTGGTTTTCCATAATTTTTTATTATTATACATAATAAGCCTACATCATTCTGAGTTTTTTTTTGTGACAATCAAACATTCAAGTTAGCCCTTGGCTGCAATGCTACCTGGTGGTAAGTGATGATACAGTCAGATTGGAACAAGTTAACCAGGCAGTGTATGACAGTTTTATCAAACCTGGGCAGTTTAGACTTTGAAAATAAAACTTCTAAAATATATTGTTTTAGAATTTGTTTGTTAAAGCTATGCTATAATGTCAGAGCATGCATTTTGGCTAAATAATGTAGCCAAAGTTACAAGTCAGAATTTATGTTGATTTTATTATTGTCAAATTGCTTGGTTGCTCTAAAGGTAATATGCGACTGCAGATCACAGATCATGAGGTCTTGGGTTCGATTCCCGGGTCGGGCAAATAGGTAATTGTTAGGTACCTATTGTTTTTTTGTCAAGAAATTCTAAGTGCCAGCCTGGAATTGGAAGTTGGCGGTGTTTCATCCGAGTGCCTAAGCACGTTAAGCAGTTAGTTGGTCCCGGTTGTTATCACTAAGTATCATGTGACAATAGTCGTTAAAGCCCGCCAATCCGCATTGGATTGGAGCAGCGTGGCGGGTCCAAGCTCTAAATCCCTCCCTATGAGAGGCCTGTGCCCAGCAGTAGTACGTTAAAAGGCCGTAGTGGTTGAATGTCAAATGTGTCTTTATAATGGGCTCTAATAACTATAGTCATAATTATTGTGATGTGGGCTAAGGTTTTATGGTAGTTTTTATAACAAAAGTTTATCTGAATAAAAAATATGTCTTAGACTTGCCTTTACACAAGTTTAAGAACTTTATTAAAAGTATGCTCATAAAAAAAGCTTATTATACAATTGAAGATTATATAAACGATAAAAAAGCTTGGATTTAACTCGTTCCAGCAATGCGCGAGACGGCATTTCAATCATGTACATTAATAATAATAATTGTTATAATGTTATTTTTAAAAAAGAGCAACCACCGAGTTTCTTGCAGGTTCTTCTCGGCTGGAACTGCATTCCGAACCTGTGGTATAGTCCGTTCGGTGACATAGTGTCGGTACAGGTGCAGGTGCTCTTAGTATTCTGCTTTTTTTTTTCTGTTTGTAATTTTTTTTCTATTCTAACAGAATCTCCGAATAGTCTGCCAATCCGCACTTGGCCAGCGTGGTAGATTATGGTTAAAATCCTTCTCATTTTGAGAGAAGACCCTTGTTCATGATAATATTATATTTTATGTTTATGGTTATATTATAATAAAATACGAATATAAAAAAATATAAAAAGGAAAGAGAATTTTAATAAAAAATATGAGTAGGTATAAAACGCCAAAACCCCTTGTGCCTGTACATGCCGCACGGCATGCTTTGAAGTCACGGCGGTGCCTTTAGCAAAACACCGCGCGGCGGAGGCGGCTAGACACAAAAGGCGACCGTAAGAAAATGAACAGACTATAGACTCAATCGACGATTCAAAAGCACTTGTAAAAGTTTATTTGAATAAAAAACTTTTCTATTCTATTCTATTCTAACACTTAACCCACATGGCGTGCTACACAAGTTACCGTGGCGAGAGGTGGAAGAAATCGCATGGTAGGCGTGCCGCCCACAGGGCTTCACTCCGCTAGAAAAACCTTAAATAAGTATGGTGGTGAGAGTGTTGTCAGAACATTAATAAAAGCAGATAGCCATGATGTGTTATTTTCCTTGCCTATATATTACATTCGCGATGAGGATAGGATATATTGCAATATAATGACAATAATAATACTTTAAAATAATAAATTAATTTTTTATTTCGCCTTTTTAGCTTTCACTTTATTGTTCTTTAAAGCAGCTTTATTCTTCTGTCTCTTGTCCTTCATGAAGGTTTTGTACTCTGACTTCCTCTTGTCGTCAATGATTTCCTTGTACTTTTTCTTATTGTACTTCTGGAACTCCGCATCGGCTAGAAGTTCATCGACCATTGTTCGTTTCCTTTCTTTTCTCGTTAGTCTTTCATTTACATGGTCTAGAGGAGAGTCCATTATTTTACCAACCTGAAAAATAGATAGTTTAAATTAGTTTTTTTTTTGCCAGATTAAGAGAGCTATTCAATAGGTAGCTACTGAAAATTCAAATTCTGCATCGTAAAAGTTGCAATGATATTAAACCAGCACCACCTTTTAATGTCCCACTGCTGGAGACAGGCCTCCTCTCAGGAGGGAGGGATTTAGAGGTTACACCCACCACACTGCTCCAATGTGGTTTGGTGGGCTTAGCAACTCGAGAAATTCATATTGCCAATCTGGAGTTGGTTGTTGGCTGTGTTTCACCCCATGCTTCGGAAAGTATGTAAAGCCATCAGTCTTGGTTATTATCACTATGATGTTAAACTAAACTTCTCATCAAAAATATTGGAACAGGGAAAATGATTCAAGCATACAAATTTAATGTCAGAGATACAAGATAAAACCCATTTGATTTTATCAAATGCATAAAAGACAGGTTTTATTTTTTTAAATGCATAAAAGACATAATTCCACAGACAAATAACATCAATGTTGATTGGGTGGGTGTGACACAAAATACTGGGCAAATGAAAAAATATATATAGGGGCCACACAAATCAAAAATATTTTTACCTGGAAGTACTTGGGCAGAACCTCCATATCATTCTTCTTGTAGAAGTGTTTGGGATTCATTACGGACCTCATTTTAAGAACTTGCAGATCGTTTTTAAGCTCCTCAGTCATTTCAGGCACTGGCATGTTGAACCATTTGGGGCCCTTCGTCTTCTCTCTTTCCCTCTGTAAAAATGTGAAAAAGAATATTTATTAAATCATGTTAACATACTGTTACCATAAACTGGACTATATTTCGTTGTTTTTTTTAAGGAGCATAATATATTTAAAAGAAATGAGTTATAAATAATTAGATAAATTATTTTAACTTTTAAAAATTAATGGGTGGAGGGTTTATTTAAAAATCTTTATTGCACACACAGAACAAAACAGTTGAAGGAACTTAAGACACTACAGTTTTGCATGCGAAGGTGGTCTTATTTGCATACAAAAGTTATGATTTACTAACCAAAGTTTGATTCTGACATGCAACTAAGCCCATGGTAAGCAAATAAGGGATGCAGTTAATCAAAAAATATATTAATTTATTAAACTGACCTTGCGCATAGCTTTTAGTTTCCTGTCGCTAACACTGTACTTAGGTAATCTATGCTCTTGTTCAATTCCCGGTTTTAGAACACACTTCTGCATTTCCTTCTCCACATCAACAGAACCAAGGTGAGACTTTAACTTTCCTGTCTCTAAGTCTAGCTGATTGAAATGAAACAACCTCTTTTTCTTTTCTCTCTTAATAATGGGAGCTGTCCAACCCATTTCGTCAAAGAATTCATCAAAGAGTTTGTCTATTTTCAAACTTTTTAATTTATTCTGCACTTCCTCTTCTGCAGCCTCCTGGGCATCCAATTCCTGTTTTTTCCTGTCAAATAATTCTAATATTGATTCTGTTTGCTTTTCTTTATCTGTGAAATAAAATATATATTTGCATTTTTAACACCTGCGATGGAACAGAGACTGTATGTGTGTTTAATGTAAGAGAATTTATGTTTGTTCGTTAATATGTTTGGGCAATCTTAGCTAACAATTTTTTGAAAAATTTATGCGTCGTCGCATTCTAGGTTCTCAGATATAATATGTTTTACGACTATGAGCCACAAGGGGATGCTACAATCATGTTTTGTTTTTAAAATTTTTTACTATATTACAAATTTTCCTAAAAAACTACTAAGTAGTACTTAAGTTTATAATATTCACACAGGTATGTAAGACACTGCTTTGCACAGCGGATAGACAGTTGATGATTGTTAATTTCAAGTAAGTCTACACAAAACGAAATTCATCCAAAACAGTGTAAAAATCAACCAACAACTAACCTATAAAAAGTTTTTCATCTTTTTCAAGTAGCTCCGTCTTCACCTGGAGATCACTGTCTCCGACCGTGTCTACTATGAAATCCATTATGCAGTGGTATTAAACTATTTAATGGCGTTTTTTAATCATTAAAATTAGTAAACAACCAAGCACAATGTGCGCCAGTGACGGGCGTCAAAATTCAACAAATGTCAATTAGTGATGTGCGGAATCGATTATCAATAATCGATTAATCGATTATTAAAATGATCGATTGCAATCGATTATGATTTTGCATAATCGATCATGATCGATTATAAAGATATACGTTAATTACCAAACTTTACTACCAGCTTTCTGTTATTAATTTGCTTGCTAAAGTATAATATGGTTTGGCAACCCTATCATTGCAAAAAGGGGATTCTCTCAAAGTTAGTTTTAGGCTTTGTTCACACCAAACGGATAGTCAGCCGCCGACTGTGAGCGAGCGTTATGCAGCTTACAGCTTTTTCATACATACTCAACTTTTCGAACACACCGAACCGACGATATGCCTTTACCAACTGTAGTGAAATTACCCCCGCTATGAGTATCTATATATGTACAAGCTGTGCCCCGCGATGTTACCCGTGATTAATAAGTTTGTACACATAAAAAATATTTGAACAAAATCATCTAAGAGTAACTTAGCAACGAGAACGACAGCAAATTCATGCAAAAGCATGCAACGACAGCAAACTATTGCAATAATTTGTTATGTGAGCGTGATGTACCTAAGAACAATCAGCGTTTAACAGCACCTATCTCGTTTTGGAAGTCTATATCTATTTAAGTCCCTCAGGAACACTTTTCCGGGATAAAAAGCCTATGTGTTATTCCAGGACATAACCTATCTCCAATCCAAATGTCAGCCAAATCGGTCCAGTAGTTGCGGCGTTAAAAAGTAATAAACATACACACATACATACACACACACACAAACTTTCGCCTTAGTGTGATAAATAGGTACCTAATAGGTATGTATATTTAATTTTGATCAATTACATTATTTTTTAATTAATCTATTTAATTTTCTAATTACAATTTCAAAAAATTTAAAAAATAGTGTTTGTTTTTCTTTTTTCAGAACAGTCTAAAAGGTTATAATATAGATGTTGCTACTAAATGCAAGGGTTCAAAATTTTTTCCAGAAAGTAGAATTGTTTTTTCAGTTCTTTCTAAGAATTATTTCATAATCGATTAATAATCGATTAATATTTTATAATCGATTAATATAATCGATTATCAAAATAATCGAATCGGAACATCACTAATGTCAATACAAGAATTCGTCAATGTCAATTTTCAACTGACAGTACATGTCAGTGTCACTTAAATAGTGACACTAAATTTTAAGCATTGGCTTCTCGCCTTTTTAGATTATAAAAAAAAGTAAACTGACTGCGTATAATTTTTCAGCTCGTTCACGCAGACAGAAATAAAATAGCAAGACTTCGATTTGCAAAAAATAAGCTACATATTTTAAAAAGTGCGACAAGGATCTTTTGACACTAGCAGCTGGCGTTTGGCATGACATTAGCAGGGGGGCGTTGTTGTAGCACAATTTAATATGATTCCTAGGAATGGTTCTTACCTGCAAAATGGAGGCATTAGTTCCAATATTGGCCACGTTCCAAAAGATCCTTGTCGCAATAAAATGTGTTAAAATTACGTTACGGTTACTGTTAAGGTTTGAGCAACAAAAAAGCGAAATGAGTTCTTAAGGTCAGGTTTCTTTTAAGTATATGCGAAATTATTTTACTATTTTTTGGTGTTCAAACTATAACGATAACCGAAATGTAACTTTAACCGCCTATGGTGTAAGGGCGTTTGTGCACTTACTCGTTTTCGATTCGTTTTCGATTCATGTTCGTTTTTTTTAATGAACATCATAAAAACGGATACGAAATTCACGAATGACATTTGTGCACTTAATCGTGATTTCACTATACGTTTTTAGCATTTCCTAGATAAAACCGTGTTCATAATGTGTGCTGCATTTAATCGTCGTCAGCTTTTCGCCCTTTTCTTATACATTCGTAGGCGCCGGAGAATGAAAAAATTGTGGATACATCCTATAAACAGAAGTATTCTAGGAGCATTTATCGATCATCACTTATTGAGACATCATGAAAAACCTTTTTTTTAATTACAATCGAATGAATGTTGCTACTTTCGATATCATATTGTGCCTTATAAAAGAACAGATTACTCGGCCATACACACGTTTTAGAGAATGCATAACTGCAGAAGAAATTATATTCAATGTAGGTACTCTGTGAAGAAATACTGGCAGTAACACTAAGGTTAGTGATTATGAATATCGCACACACCTTTCCGCACGCGTCCTTATTTTAAAACGATTCGATGTGAAAAGTTCACGAATTTAAAAACACGAAAACGAATCGAAAACGAGTAAGTGCACAAACGCCCATACAGTTATAAGGAAGGCTATGTCGAATCGTGTTTTCACGAAACACGAAAACGAATCGAAAACGAATTAGTGCACAAACGCCCTAAGCCTTGCACCACTTAGGAGGCTTGCATCGCTTACAAATCTGCACTTCGGATCTATTCTAGGTTTTAACCATATATTATGTAAATATAGCTAGGTAAATTATTAGTAGAAGAATTATTACAATTGAAAGGATTATGTAATATAATACTACCATCTGTTAATCATTCGACTTCTGAGAATCAATCCGGGCGGGGAGAGGAGGGTTGTAAATTACTTATATCTAAGTAGGTACCTACTAAGCTCCTCTGTGCTAAAATTTGGGTGGAGGTAAATAATTTTTTTCAAAGAAAAATGAACCGACTTCAAACCATTCGAACTAAAAAGATTAAAATAATTTTTTATTCATGTAGGTTGACGATTAAACTACCTAACTCAAATAATATATAATTTTTTGAAGTCGGCGCCAAATGACTCATACTTTTCAAGTCGAAAATATGCTCCCCGAATTCGATTCCGACGAATTGGATGTGGTTTGGCGCCGACTCCAAAAAATTATATATTATTTGAGTTAGGTAGTTTAATCGTCAACCTACATGAATAAAAAATTATTTTAATCTTTTTAGTTCGAATGGTTTGAAGTCGGTTCATTTTTCTTTGAAAAAAATTATTTTAAGCTTTTTAGTGATTTGTTTTCTTTATATTAATAATAATATAAATGAGAACTATGTAAAAAAAATAGATTATGACCTATATATTATAAATTATTATTAAATATCCTGTGACATATTACATACATTTTATGTATCATACTAAGTATAGGTGAATGGTTTCATAATGTTCTAACCCAACCTAACCTAACTTCCGATCTATATACGTAAAAGATTAGTTTGTATGCGTACTATTCTTGTATAATTTGGAAGACCTTGATTAAAAAGTAATTTACAATCTTTACGCGACCAGTTTCACACACTTGCGGTTTGGATTTGTATAGGATGGAAATACACGTAACCGTGCACAAACTCCAAGGAATCACTCTATAGTACAGCTGTACAGTGTGCTTAGTCTAAATCGGAGCACTCGAAAACGAACTCGAAAACTATTGATCGATTTCAGAGTAAAATAGACCTAAAATGGCTTGTATTAAGGTTTGAGTTCGCCAATACATTCAGCATTCGAACAATGCTACTTTATTTTAACTAAGCACAGATAACAGATAAGATTTAGACTAAGCACACTGACTTCGGCCCAAAAGTTTTTGCAAAAGGTCAATGTTACGTAGGCGTAGCAGAGTGAAGTCTTTGGACAGAATAGGTATATTAGACTTCAGCAATAGGTCTGGCAATATCAGAGAACATATTAGTGACATATGTATACATTTATGGTTATAACTTCGTATGTAAGAATGATAACTCGATGTGTTATATACTAAAACCTTCCTGAAAGTATGTAGATTACGATAGTGAAACAATCATCAAAATTGGTTCATTAGTTGCGGAGATAATCGCGAACATACTTACATACATACATACATACATACATACGGATCGAATACAGAACCTCCTTTTTTTGAAGTCGGTTAATAAAAATAATCAAATATAAAAAGAAAAATGTAGACATTCTAATTTTAACAGAACAAAATATATTTATTCCAAGATCTGCATTTTCATTTCAAGGTCTCAAGGGACGGATCCTTGAGTTCCGGTGCGGCGTTATTACGGAGCTTCCTGAAGTGCTCTTCAAGTTTTGGATCACTCAGCCGTGCACTTTGCGTAAAAGGACGATCAAGGTTGCAGAGGTTTTATCTCGTAACTTTGTTGTCTATCGGTCACTACCTATTGTTATTCACAGATTAATGTGATTTTAGTAGGTAGGTATATCTACGCTGTTTTTGGACACGTTTTATCCAGTGAACACCTCTACATTTACCTACTGAATAGGTGTCGAAAATAGAATAGAATAGAATAGAATATAAAGAATAGAAAAGTTTTTTTATTCAAATAAACTTTTACAAGTACTTTTGAATCGTCAATTGAATCTACCACAGGTTCGGAATGCAGTTCCAGCCGAGAAGAACCTGCAAGAAACTCGGTGGTTGCTCTTTTTTAAAAATAACATTATAACAATTATTATTATTAATGTACATGATTGAAATGCCGTCTCGCGCATTGCTGGAACGAGTTAAATCCAAGCTTTTTTATCGTTTATATAATCTTCAATTGTATAATAAGCTTTTTTTATGAGCATACTTTTAATAGAGTTCTTAAACTTGTGTAAAGGCAAGTCTAAGACATATTTTTTATTCAGATAAACTTTTACAAGTGCTTTTGAATCGACAAATGAATCTACCACTGGTTCGGAATGGTGCTTACAATTCTACACATGTTAAGAAGGGCAGACAAAAGTAGCCCCATTTCCGACGGCGGCACCCGTTCACGAGCATGACGCATGATCCAGCCATTGCTTCGCTCAACCATATTTGAGGGAACGTAACGAGAAAAGGATGTCGATTACGGAAAATCTGTATCAACCATTTGCTAGAACCTCAATAATCGTGGTGGTCAACTGAATTTTTGTGGAATTGCCAACAATGGCAACAAGAATAATGAATTCCACAAAAATTCAACAATGCATTTTAGCAGATTCTCAGATCGCAGATTGGATCGTCACATTGGAAAACCTACCAATCCACAAATAAATAAAATCCTACCTAGGTACCTATCTGCTTGTGTTTTCGAAATAACTGTCTTCCAATAATCTCGGCTGAAACGCTTGAACCGATTTTGACGGAACTCTCACATGCAGGTAGAGAATACCTAATTATAAGGAGTACCTAATCTAGGCTTAATCTACTTATAAGTAATCCCGGATAATTAAAAAGTTCCCGCGGTATTTTTGATAAATCCTAAATCCACGCGGTGGACGAATTCACAGCGGCGCGCAGAAAATAAAATATTAAGCAAAATATTAAAATAGGTAAACATTTACTACTATATTATACTTACTGGTTCACAAAGAGTGCTCCCTTTTAAGTATCTAATAATAGGTATTCTACGAAACTATTAGGGAGTAGAACAGCCTCTTCAGGCCTGGGAAAATATATCGCAGCCATCAATTCAACGGTGGGTCGAAATCAATTAGAAATAATGGCCATTAAGTTATTCGGAAAATCATAAATTTTACACCCGCTCCCTTAAAATACCTAAAATAGAACTTTCGCGGAAGTGTCTACCTTTACCTTTAATTTCAATGATAATACCCTGTAATGACCTCGGTAACCTCATTAAAGCCAGTTAATAACAGACTCGGAATTAGAAGCGAATCTTTTAATTACGTCGAAACTCGAATCTATAGAGTAGGTATCTTCCAATTAAAAAACCGCCCAGCACAACCATCTCGCCGTTTGTTCATTTTCTTACGGTCGCCTTTTGTGTCTCGCCGCGCCGCCTCCGCCGCGCGGTGTATTGCCAAAGGCACCGCCGTGACTTCAAAGCATGCCGCGCCGAATGTACAGGCACAAGAGGTTTTGGCGTTTTATACCTACTCATATATATATTTTTTAATTCTCTTTCCTTTTTATATTTTTTTATATTCGTATTTTATTACAATACTAGCGGACCCGGCAGACGTCGTCCTGCCCGCTATTAGCGCCACCTACCGGGTCCAATTTTTCTACTTATAAACCTTCCTCTTGAATCACTCTATCTATTAAAAAAAACCGCATCAAAATCCGTTGCGTAGTTTTAAAGATTTAAGCATACATAGGGATATAGGGACAGAGAAAGCGACTTTGTTTTATACTATGTAGTGATAACCATAAACATAAAATATATTAATATTCTCATGAACACGGGTCTTCTCTCAAAATGAGAAGGATTTTAACCATAGTCTACCACGCTGGCCAAGTGCGGATTGGCAGACTATTCGGAGATTCTGTTAGAATAGAAAAAAATTACAAACAGAAAAAAATAATAAAAATAAAAGCAGAATACTAAGAGCACCTGCGCCTGTACCGACACTATGTTACCGAACGGACTATAATACGTAGTACTATTATATATTCTGTGCTATAAGTAAGTATAGCTAAAGCCTAAATGTACCTACTACCTATGTCCTATATAGATAGATATCTACTTAAAACTCTTATTTCTGGATTTCTTTTGATCGGATATACGTATACCTACCTACCTACCTAGCACCTTCTTACCTAGGGCAGACTGAGGGTTGGGGCCGGGCATACTTACAGTTTGCGCAGAGTCGAAGCGCATCGAGGCTAATCGAAAAAAAAATCACGGCATATTGGCATCTATATTGTATATTTTACGAATCAAGGCATTTTCTGTGGCGCTCAAACGGATGGACCGATTTGAATGCGGTTTTTTGTTTGAAAGGTGAATAAGTCGTGAGTGTTGTTAGCTATGTTTGATGAAAATCGATCCAAGATGGCCGCCGCTACAAAATGGCGGATTGCATATTTTTTCACAACTCCCTTCATATGGGTATCAAATGAAAGGGCTTGACTAGTAGAATAGCACTATGCAAATCCAAGATGACCACCGCCACAAAATGGCGAATGTCGGGGGTTTTTTAAATTTTTAAATTATATTTGTGTAGAGATAGACCCAATATGCCATGAACATTTTTTGCTTGACGATTCGATGCATTTCGATGGGCTTCGACTCTGTGCTAGTATGCCCCGAACTTTAATCCTATTTAATTTTCATTTGATTCTATTGCGTCAGGGTTAATACGCTTGTCGATGATGATGATGGAAAGTAATGATGAGGTCTAGGTTGCAGCACGCTTGCCTAGAAAATGTCAAGGCCTCTTGTTAACACGCCGTGAAAACTCACGTTTTGTATGGATAACGCCGTCTCCGGCGCGCCGTGTCTGCGTGTTATCCATACAAAACGTGAATTTTCACGGCGTGTTAACAAGAGGCCTTAACATGCTATTTTTGAGTGTAGTGCAAACCTTTTCCGCTGGGAGCATTGTGAAATTGATAGGAATTTTAGACCTGTCATTTTCGTTTTTTTTTCTAAAGATATATATGTGTAAAATAGAATTAGCTCGCTAATTAATAAATAATTATTTATCCCTCAAGAAAAGCCCAAGCTGTCGCATTCTTAAAATTTGTTTAAAGTTCTTGATGACAAAACAATTTATTGTTAGACCATGAAAGTAAAAACCAATAATTTTACTTCGTTTACAAACTTCACAAGACATTGAAAGTAATAATTTTACAGCGTGTTTTAGTTTACGACCCTAAAACAATATTTGCCTTGTTAAAATTATTGTTTTTGTTTTAGTAAGTACCTAGTAGGTTAGTAGAAATTCTCGCTGAAACTTTGATTTGAATTATTACATAGTTTTGAATACAATGAATTCATAATTATCTACTTTACTAAAATTAGTCGAAGGTGGTACTGGTGGTGGTGACAGCTGTTTTCATACGGGCGGGTTTACTCTGTAATGTTTTAGTCGCCTTAACTGCAGATTACGAGGTCCCGGGTTCGATTTCCGGGTCGGCAAATAATTGTTAGGTATTCGTATTGGGTTTCTCTGTCAAGAAATTCTCAGTCCCGGTTGTTTGCGGTGTTCGCGGTGTTTCACCCCCGTGTCTCGGAGAGCACGTTAAGCAGTCGGTCCCGGTTATTATCACTATCATCATGTGACAAAAGTCGTTAAAGCCCGCCAAACCGCATTGGAGCAGCGTGGCGGGTCTAATCTCTGAATCTCTCTTTCCTATGAGAGAGGAGGCATTTGCCCAGTTGTGGGACGTTAAAAGGCTGTGGTGGTTGTGGTGGTGGGTTTAGTTGCCTATGACCTGGGGGGTTATTCTGTAACTTAGTTAGCAACTGAAAATAGTTGCCAACGAATTAGTTCGATATACATTATTGCTTTACTGTGTATGAAAACACTTTATATTTCCCACAATAAAGCAGCAATGTATATCAAACTAATTCGTTGGCAACTATTTTCAGTTGCTAACTAAGTTACAGAATAACCGGCCTGGGCTTACAAACGTTAAGTGATAAAGAAAATAATAATATACTTAACTTCCTGAAACATAATTCGGCTTTTCACCTTTGACCCATCTTGATTGTTATTTACCGCACACAAAAGGGAAGACTGTCGTCGGTCGTACCTAGTTCTAATGAAGTTCTTGAACAAAGGTTTTAACTGTGTACCTACCTAAATGTTTGTTTCCCGAGGGAAATCAAGAAACCTTTACATCCCCAGTATTTCCCGGCCTTACACCAGCCGCTACGGCGGAAACAAGGTTATCTAGAAGTACTTAATAGGTACCTACAATCGACTGATTGTGTGACGTCGAGTCAGCCGCATCGGATGCGCCGAATTCAGCAGCAGCCAGTGGCAAGTGGCAATTTGCCCCTCAAGTATGATGGGGAAGTTGGAGGATCCCGTAATCCTGTATCTAACTAGTAGAGAAGGTACCGTAGGTATACTCTGATTTTTAATTCCGTGGAATTCTGACAATTGTCATTGTCATTTACAGATTATTTATTTGTATGGAGAACAGGATTAACATCTACGAAGTACGATTTTACCCCAAACTACTTTAATTCCCTGTCATCATAAAAAGTCATATGCCGCGTAATAATATTAGTCGTTTCGCCCTAAAATAGAAAACACCAAGAGTGGAAACTAGAAAGTGCACACTAACAGCAATAGAAAACAAAAGAAGCACATTGAAAAAAATTATTCAAAAATGGAAGTCGAATGACATTATCACCATGAAGTGTCTGTCAGGCATTTGCGGCAGTTGATTTTTATTTACATAAGTTTTAATTTTTTCTATCCTTTTTGTGGGAATTGTTTTATCTCTGGTAACATTACGAAACGTCAGAATTCCACGGAATTGAAAATCAGAGTATAGATATACCACCACCACTGTCCACTACATATTTTGTAGGATTGTATAACTTAACATATGATCTCTCTGCTCTTCTGAAAAATTATCCATTCTATAATTACCTAGCAGTCTTTTTTCTTCTAGACCATGATTTAGTCTATGGAATAGCGAATAGGTAACCTAACCTATAACCTGTACGTGTACGTAGCCGAGCTACTAAAAATACATAATTAAAAGATAAGTACTTTCTTTTCTGTTAACCTATGAATAGGTATAATGTCATTACTTATGGATCTGAGACATGGTAGCTAACAATGGGCCCCATAAGAAGGCTCAGGGTCACTCAGCGGGCGATGGAGAGAGCTATGCTCGGGCCCCGGAGTATCAAAAAAATTAGGAGATTCGCAGGAGAACCAGAGTTACCGACATAGCTCATCGAGTCGCAAAGCTGAAGTGGCCAATGGGCGGGGCACATTGCTCGAAGAACCGATACACGTTGGGGTGCCGAGGTGCTTGAGTGGCGACCTCGTACCAACAAACGTAGGAAAACCACTCTCTAGAGTCTAGATGGACGGACGATCTCAAGCGAGTCACTGGAAACAAGCGGCGCAAGATCGTGTACTGTGGCGATACTTGCAGTTGCAAGAAACCTATTCCAGCGGTGGACGCGTCTATTGGTTGAGACGACGCGACGTGACGACGATACCTATGAAAGAGTTACTGCGTCTATAAAGCTGTAGAGTGTAGTTGTTAGATAGGTATATCATAAAGAAAGTATAGGTTCAGGGACTCTGAACATAAAATATGAAAAGCCCGTTTAGAAATTTAGAGCGATCCTCCTAAATGTAGGTCAATGCCACGCCGCGCGCGTCGGCTCGATACGGTCTCAAGGGCAGTTCGAGGCTAGCGCCCTGTAGGTACTTCTGGATGGAGCTTTGTTATGAAATTCAGGCTTCAGTCCTTCCCACTAGGTATAGGTACACTACCTATTAAAAACTTTACGTTTTAGGGCGGCCTCACACAGCTGGAATGCCTCTCTGGAAATCTTCAGATTCTGAGTGAGTGTCAGCTTGCGTGTGCGGGTGCGTGCGCGTGCGCGTGCATGGGTGTGTGTATGTGTGTCTCTCTGTTCCCCTGTAGCGCTCAAACGGGTGAACCGATTTATGAAAATCGATCCATGGCGATCCAAGGATGGCGAATTACATATTTTTTCATAACTCCCTTAATATGGGTATCGAATGAAAGGGCTTTACTAGTTGAGTAGCACTATGCAAATCCAATTACACGTACAAAGCAATCTTCGTGAGACGTGCTTACTGCTTGATACCGGTTTCATAAGCTCTTTGTTGGTCTCAAAGTTTTTAAAGCACCTGAGCTCAAAGTTCTGCGTCAAGCTCCATTTGCTAAGACGCGGGGAGACGAAGAAAGTTTGCAGCTTACTTCAGTACAAAACTTCTATTTTAGTTGCAAAGCTGTTAGGGTGCTTTCAGATTAATCTAACGGGCTATCACACTAATATTATTTAAAGGCGAAAGTTTGTTTGTATGCGTGTATGTAAGTTACTCTTTAACGCCGCAACTACTGTACCGATTTGGCTAAAATTTTGGATGTAGATATATTACATCCTGGAATAATACATAGGCTACTTTTTATCTTGGAAAAACCACAGTTCCCGCGGGATTTTGAAAAAACCGTAATTTGCTACAGTAACCTACAGCCACAGCTATAGGTAGATTACTATAGCAAACTTCCTTGAAAGTAGGTATAAAGGTGGGAAAAGGGAGCGGGAACGGGAACCGGAAATTCACGATTCCCTCGAGATTTTCGGAAAACCGAAAGTCACGCGGGTGAAGCCACGGGCAAAAGCTACTATAATAATATAATGTAATGTAAATACTTTGTGGGGTTGAGTGTACATTTAAAGGTCTTAATTTTTCTATGAGACAAAGTTGAATGGCAGCAATCAGTCTTGCATTCAGTCCACAAGATATTGTCGTTTAACTCATGTTTAACTACTATATTGAGGCTAATTCAGTTTTACACAATCTTTAAACTAAACGAAAATGACAGGCCTAAATCTATTCCTGTCTCTCTCACAAAGCTCCTTGCGAAAAAGGATAACAGTATTTTTAAATCTACCAATTTACTTTACTTTAGAGATTGTTTAACTACGACAGAATCAGAATGGATGAAGATATTTTCGCGTCTACCAAAAAATTACATAATATGTGCGCCGGTAGGTACATCGATGTAACTCATAAAAGTGGTCGACCTAGTACCTACTTAGCACCTAACTACCTACGATTTTCCGTTCAAAGTAATTGCTTGGAAAATTCTTCAGTTTCAAAAGACTCATTGAAGATGCAACGGGCAGTAAAATGGCTTCTGCCGTAAATGTAAAAAGACCCAATTAAAACCAATTGAAACCTAAAGCTTAATAAAAAATATAGTACACTGAACAGCAAGTTAACAGAGTAAGCCATTTCACGCGAGACGTTTATCCACCCGAGCCGAAGGCGAGGGTAGATAAACTTGGGTTATCTAAACTGCACTCTGTTTTTAAACATTGAGTTTACCACTTTGTATATTTTTCAGCTGTATCTTCAAAAGACCTAAACTGTCTAATCAAAAGTGCATGTTCTAGAAATTCTATAGGTACATAATATTTTTGTTTTGCCATCAGATTCTTGTCTTTACCTTAGAAAAAAAATTTTAAGCACAAGAGTATAAAAATTAGTAACTAAGGTTCCATTTATACAAACAAGAACTTTAAAGGTATGGGAAGTAAAAAAAATATTTTGAGAGTCATACTTGGAATTTTCTATCTGAAGTCTGAACAGACTGTTAATAATTAAGTACCTATAGGTATTACATACCTACACTTTAAATTAAACCAGCCATGCGGCACTTAACAGCGTTAGCAAGAGCGTAAAACACACGCGATTAGATCGCCCAGAGTGTGGAAAATTGTCTTTTCCGACAATTTTCCACAATTTTCCCAATAAAAACATTAACGATAGAGCTATTCTGAAAAGGCTTTTAGGTCAGATTTCCTGTGATGTTCTATTTTAAACTTCACGGTACTTAAGTAAATTAACAATCATTTACTAACCAACTCATTGATAGCTATAGTATAATCTACTACTGATTTAGGAGAAGTCACCCTTAAGGGCTTCCTAGCGTGGCCCATACTAACGAGGTTTGATTTTTAATTGAAGATCATTTTGTAGACACGCTCTAGAAACTTATACATATCTGTATCTGTGGTGGTGTGGTATTTCGGCCACGGCGGCCACTCTCAACGTAAGCGGAGCCTAGCGAAAGTAGCGAATCCTGCAGAAGATATTACAGTGCACAAGTGTGTGCGGGAACACAGCTGCACTCTCTATACTATCATATCCAGATGGGACGCCAATGCAACGCGAACGGAGAGAGATCAAGCGTAGGACCGACGGCTTTAAATGCTCTCCGAGGCACGGGGATGGATCTAGCACTACTAATTACTACCCAACTTTTTTTCCGACCCGGGTTCTGAACCTAGGACCTCATTATACGCTATAAGCAGCAGATCTAGTGATAAGCCCGCCACTAAAACAAACAATGAGAGAGTTGCGTAAAAATTAATCTCAGGAACTACTGGACCGATTTCAAAAATTCTTTCACCGTTGGATATGTACGTGATCCTGGAGCGCTATAGGCTATACCTATATGTACCACGGGCGAAGCCGGGGCGGACCGCTTGTAATATAATAAAGCGGAAGAGTTTGTTTGTTTGAACGCGCTAATCTCAGGAACTACTGGACCGATTTCAAAAATTCTTTCACCGTTGGATATGTAAGTGATCCTTGGGTGCTATAGCACTAACCTATAGGCTATATATGTACCACGGGCGAAGCCGGGGCGAAGCGCTAGTATAATATGTAATTCCAAAGTTACACGAGCTCAAAGATATTATACATTTCATTATGTGTGGCGCGCTCGAGACAAACTTCTCTTGAAAGGTAAATTATTATATCTCAGAGAATTTCTTGGAGAAACGCGTAAGTGCTCCCGCTTTGCCCGGCTCTTATGACCTTTTTCACTTACCACGGTTTCATTGTTTCTTCGCGATAAAAACGTATATGCACCATGCATAAGTCTACGCACGTTTTTGTTTTATAATAATTCAATCAATAACCATGCCGAGATCGTAAAATATGATGGCATGGGAAACTTTATTATTTAAAAGCTCTCTCGTTTTATTATATTACGTACCCTTCTCTGCGAGTGAGTATCCGAATATGGCTCTATAGTATGTACATTGTACAATCTGCGCATAGATAAATAAGTATACTTTTAAGAAATTATACTATAGTAATTTATTATAGTAGGAAAACAATACTTTTTGAAGAATTTTCGATACCTCTGGGCTCAAAGGGCGTATAGCACAAAACACCTACTTTTCAGGAGGGCCAAAAAACCGAAAAAATAAAACAAAATTAGCTATAATATAAAAACAATGTATTAGAAAAATACTTATATTTTCCTATATTTTAAGTAAATATTATTAAATGAAGTCTAAATATAATAGTTTCCAAAATAGTTTTGCTTTACTACCTAAAAAAAACTACAAAATGTCCTTTACGCCCATTAAAAAACAACTAACGTTATTAACTCCTAGTCCTATGTTTTTAAAGTTACAGACATGAAAATCGGCATTTAGATTATTAGTTTTAAATAATAAAAACCTGTATATTTTAATCTGAAAAATCTTCCCTTAAAAAAAAATAGGGGGTGAAAATTTTAATTATATTATTGTTATTATCACCTTGAAAGGACATGACCAGTGGCACTATGGGCACTTGCCTAGGTG
This sequence comes from Melanargia galathea, assembly GCA_920104075.1. Classification (NCBI taxonomy): domain Eukaryota; kingdom Metazoa; phylum Arthropoda; class Insecta; order Lepidoptera; family Nymphalidae; genus Melanargia; species Melanargia galathea. The sequence continues at coordinate 4,393,906 of OV049863.1, read as the reverse complement.
TCAAAAATCAATGTGCAGCAAAGATTGTTTTATTTTTGGAATTCTTATATTCTCTAGTTTTCAGATAAAAAACTTTCAGGGATCTAAAGGCTCAGAAAACTGAGAAAAATAAAGAAAATGTTTACGAAGAACTCTGCTTTTCGATACTAGATGGCGCTAAGCATTGCTGTGGTTATTGATAACCACAGCAATGCTTAGCGCCATCTAAGACAAATAATAGAAAGCTTTACTTTTTATAGCAACGTTCCACCTATATATTATATAGATGACGTTGAATAGTAGAAAACCAACCATTTTTTTACATTTTAGACAATGCCTAGCGCCATCTAGTATCGAATGGCAGAGTTATTTCGTAAAACTTTCATGAATGATTACCTATTATTTGTGTAAATGGTGTAGTGTTGCCAGATGATATGTCGTGTATCCTACGAACGAGACCCTGAAAAAGTTCGAAAGCTAAATAAAGTACGAAGCTGTAGCGCCACTGACTTCGTAACAAAAAGTCAATATTCTCTGAACGAAAGAGAACGTCAGGAGTCAGAGGTCGTCATTCATTAAGGGACTTCTGGGTACAAAATCCAAATACCAAGTTCTTATTCTGTTAATAATAATATGGTTTGTTGTTGTTTGCTTGCTATTTTTATTTTAAAAAAAGACTCATAATGTTTGATACGTTTCTAAAGTTACTCGTAGCTACTGTAGCAACCAAGTTAGTGATTCATACCAATCTCTTTCTGTCCCAGGCAATATTTATTTTTATAAAAATCTGGTAGCAATGGAAACATCAAAAAATGTATGAATAAATGTTCGACTGAAAATAAGATCGAAGGTACGAATATCACCCAAAAAGTACCAATTTCTGGCAATTCTGATAGAGTAGTAAATAAAAGGAAAAAGCGGAATCAATAAACATACTGTTTTTTTAGATATTTTAAACCATGACCTTTTTCGGAATAATAAATCCATATTAAATTAGGCCTTAATTTTTGAATCTTACTGTAAAAGCAGAAATCCTGCACATTTTTATCCTAATCGGTAGGCAGGCACTGGTCATGTCCTTTGGAATGTAGGTTCATTCTAGGGCTTAAATATCAGCGTAGAAAAGATTTCACGAAAATCCTCCTCTAAGGGGGTAAAATGGGGGTAGGAAGTTTAAATTAATGTTTTCGTTAGGTTTTTGAAGTTACAGATATGAGAAGTATAAATTAAAAATTTAAAACCCCTGACATTCGCCATTTTGTGGCGGTGGCCGTCTTGGATTTGCAATAGTGCTATTCTACTAGTACGTAATAAAAGGACAAACAAGAAAGTTTTAAGCAATTTTTAGGTTATTCATCTTTAGAATTATTTTCTTTTTCAGTATTATTTTCATCAGTTTCATTTAATGTATCACAAACATTAGAGCTCCATGGAAGCTTTCTATATTCTTCGTGAAGTCTCTTAGGTATAGTTCCGTTGTCACAGAGACGTGTCAAATCCATGTATTTTTGTTTGTATATGTTTAATTTAGTTATGGCTTAACTTCTCCCGCTTCCTGCTTATTGTTTTCGCTTGACTTGGCCTTTGCTCTACTTTTGCCTTTTCCTTGTTCTTTTCCTTTTCCATTAACGTTATATTTTGAGTTTCAGCCTCCTCTATGGCTAGCTCCATGGAATATTTGACAAATATTTAGTTATCGTATTTCTTTTTAAATGTAGCAATTCTAATCTGTTTTAGTTTTATATTTTTCAATGTGTTTGGAGTGTAAGTTAATCGATCAAAATTCAGAAAATCGGTGTAGTCCATAAGAAAGACTTTGTATAGCTTAGGTTTTTCCGAACGGTCTCAAAGTATGCCGGTCATTGCGACGGACTCCATACAATTAATTTTTGCACTTCTCTTTCAATCGTGGTGTGGACAGAGTCAACGGTATGTATGACCAGGCAAAAGATAATTTATTTGTATTACTTCTATATTAATTGCCGACTTTAGAAAATAGTTAATAGTGGACAATACCGTTTTATTTTTATTTTGGCCGCTAGAAGAGTCACAGTATAAAATAGTGTTTTTTTTTTGCTCTCTCCCCAGCTATAGCAGTAAACTTCCTGTGTGCTGCTTCCGAATAAAGATAAAGATAATAATGAAATGATAAAGAATGAAAAACTGAATACAATTATTATGAACTCCATGAACCCCAAAATTAGCTTTACGCCTTTTGAGTCTGGAATAATAGAATAATGTGCTTTACACCCTAAACTTCAGGAAATATTTATATTTATTTTTAGGTAGTATAGTACAGGTGCTGTTATGTTGAATGAGAATTAATGCGTTATACGCCTTAATACTCATAATTGGAATCCTATATGTAATGTTTCAGGATCCAATAAAACACACTTTCCGTTTACCCGGTAGGCCATGTTCTGTATGCAAGCCCTGAGCACGTATGTCCCTGTTCCCTGCCGGTGTGCGACTGCTGCCCTCTATCGTAACCTGCATACATTACACTATACAACCTAGGACATTTTTAACTTGCGCAGTAATGTAATTTACAGCCCGATTTCCTATTTCATTGTGGTTTAGCAGCCTAAAATAGATGGGGCGTAAAGAACATTTTTGTGCAAATTTGGCAACTTCATATATACCAATCGATAGAGAATGAAAAACTGAATACGATGGTATTATTAACTCAATTTGCCCCAAAATGTGCTTTACGCCCTTTGAGCCCAGAGGTATCGTTTTGTACAGCCAAAATATAGGTAAGTAGGTACTTACTTATTGTAAGTGTTTTAAAATAAAAACTGCGTAAGTTAATAATCTGAAAATTTTATTCTAATAGACAACAATTTCTTTTGGATCATTCGTTCAAAAATATTTTTATGACAAAATTATTTATTTTACTACACATTCACTAATAAAAGGTGCTACCTATTAAGGGCATTCGCGACATACGTTTTACAATTTTATGAATCGCCCTCGGCCTCTTAATTAATCGTTTTCAGTATTTCAACTATCAATTTGAGTCTTTTCCACAATCCAGTCCTTGAAAGAGAACACCCTGGTGTAGACGTCAGGGTACCCCCTCGCGCACGGCACCCCCCAAGACACCACGCCAACAATCTTGTCATCTTCCACCAGTGGCCCTCCGGAATCTCCCTGAATGAAAAAAAAAAATAAAGGTAACAACAGATCACCTGTATGGTTATTCCGAGCTTGCACACCTCGAAAACTTTACTAAATTCAAAAAAATTCAAAATTATTTATTTCATGTAGGCCAACGTGTGGCTCTTATGACATGTCAAGAATCTACCACCGGTTCGGAATGCTGATTCTGCTGAGAAGAGCCGGCAAGAAACTCAGCAGTTGCTCTTTTCAAAACAAAATTGTTACAAGAAGTAGCTTAACTATCTTGTGGACAGCTGAAGCAAAGCCGAATAGAATAGACATATATTTCAGATAAACTTTTACAAATGCTTTCAATCGACAAAATATGAATCTACCACTGGTTCGGAATGGTGCTTACAATTCTACACATGTTAAGATGGGCAGACAAAAGTAGCCCCATTTCCGACGGTGGCACCCGTTCACGAGCATGACGCATGATCCAGCCATTGCTTCGCTCAACCATATTCGACTATCGAATAACGACTAAAATTCGAATATCGAAACACAATGACTTTAGAGTGAAATGGACCTAAACTGGCTTAAATTAAGGTTTGAGTTCGCCAATACATTCAGCTATTCGTCTACAGTCAGCGCCCTGAGCGGATATGTTGTAAAATAAATATTCGACGTATTGAATTACGACTTTAAAATAAGAGTTTTGCATTACTTATTACAGTTTTTCGTTAATCGAACAAAATAATTACACCGAGCGACGCGACGCGTTCTTCTGAAGTTCTGATGCATTAAATTGCGTAAAACGTGATAATATACAGATCAGCGATTCGATTAATTACTTATTTCCTGTCGAGGGTAAAATAAATATCATAGGTATATGAGTTGTTTGATTAACAACATATTTTATTTTATTTATATACACACTAATATTGATGTTTTATTAGTCACATATGCGGCGACAAACTCCAGCTCCTTTACCATTTCAGATATCATCTATTCTTCTATATCATCTGAAGTTTGCAAACTTATTTTTCCTTTTCGTCGGACAGTAGGACATCAACCCCATATAACCCCATATAACCAACCTACACGTACATATAGTTCGTTCGGTAACTTAGTGTCGGTACAGGCGCAGGTGCTCTTAGTATTCTGCTTTTATATTTATTACTTTTTTTCTGTTTGTAATTTTTTTTCTATTTTGACAGAATCTCCGAATAGTCTGCCAATCCGCACTTGGCCAGCGTGGTAGACTATGGTTAAAATCCTTCTCATTTTGAGAGAAAACCCGTGTTCATGAGAATATTATATTTTATGTTTATGGTTATATTGTAATAAAATACGAATATAAAAAAATATAAAAAGGAAAGAGAATTTTAATGAAAAAATATGAGTAGGTATAAAACGCCAAAACCCCTTGTGCCTGTACATCCGCGCGGCATGCTTTGAAGTCACGGCGGTGTCTTTGGCAAAACACCGCGTGGCGGAGGCGGCAAGACACAAAAGGCGACCTTAAGAAAACGAACAGACTATATAAACTCCTCTAAGTATATTACGAGTATAAGCCTACGACGATGAAAACTAAGGCGTAGTCCTAGGTGAGCGAATTCAAAGCGAATGCGATGCGGTGGTCGTGCGAATATACAGTATTTAAACTGATTATGGACTGCATTTGTAGTTTGGAAGCAGTTCTATTGCAGTTGTTAAAAGTACACAGAATACACGAATGTCGACAGAATACACGAATATCCATGACAACGAAGTGAAACCAACTAATATTGTAAGTTTTAAAAGGCACAATATTCATGCAGAATATCGCTATTTACACGAACAATTAAGTAAATAATGTTAATTTATTTATGTGCTCTTATATTATACAACTTACTTATAATACCTACCAATTATTGTGTAACTTTTTCTATATCTGTTGTCTCACAAAAGATATCAAAATTTGGGATATTATAATAATCTCAAACAATACGAAAATCGCATCTTAATCACGAGATATTAAATTAACCAATCCCGTTCTTGTCGTCCTATTTTATTGGCTCTCGCATTTGCTCTCGTAGAACACTTCAAGGGGCTTCTAGTATTAGCATATATTACATCGCCATCGAGTTTAGTATCCTGCCGTAGGACCACATGTAAAATAGCCGTCTCGTCCCCCCATGAATACTAACACGCCATTTGCGTATGACGTGACTTCATAACTTTCTGAAACTCGTGGAAGAATAAAAGTGCGTTGATTCCACCGTTTTCCTCACTCGAGGCACAGAATACTAAGTACAATTAAGTATATTATTGAGAGTAGTAGGTATTTTATTTGACTAGTATTTTACTGAAGGGCTCTGAATATGATCATTATAATCATTGACGCTATTGTTTTGTTACACCCGGGCTTATAAAGCCATCAATCAGTTATTGTGGTCCCTTTCAATAGCTCTACCTATGTCTTTAATAAACAATTAACTATTTATAACCCCCGGCACGTAAATCGAGCGCTGACCTTCAAGTGCGCGCAGCGTCGTACGAGTGAGCGGGACACAATACGACTGGAGAGCCAATCAGCGCTTACGAGGGATCCGCGAGAGTTAATCAGTGCTTACGATACGAACGATCCCCACGCCCTCCCCGCGACCCCCTCACACCCCGAGATACCTCATTTTCAACTTCTGCGCATTGAAGGTCAACGCTAGACTTATTTTCCGTGACTTGTACTTGTTTTATCCATCAAAACCATCAGGGTCATAGGAGCCCACTTCAGTAGCTACCTATGTCTTTAGTAAACTGCCTAAATAACTATAGGCCGATTTCAATTCTACCAACTCTCAGCAAGATATTTGAAAAAATAATGCTCAACCAACTGCTCCTGCACTTTAATTTAAATAAATTACTTCACTCTGAGCAGTATGGTTTTACTAAGGGTCGTTCAACAACCGATGCGGCCGCAAGGCTGTTACGGCACATTTTCGATGCTTGGGAAAAGTCACAGAATGCCATTGGTATCTTCTCTGATTTGTCAAAAGCATTTGATTGCGTTGAGCACGAGACTCTTTTACGAAAATTAGGCCACTATGGTATTAAAGAATCTGCACTCAGTCTCATTGCGTCTTATCTCGGTGATCGTATACAAAGGGTATGCATCAATGATGTTAAGTCATCCGGATCAGCCTCAGTGATGGGTGTCCCCCAAGGCTCTATTCTAGGTCCATTCATGTTTCTGGTTTATATTAATGACTTACCACATTTCGTCAAAAATGCTTGCGATATTGTACTATTTGCTGATGATACGTCTTTAATTTTTAAAGTCGATAGAACTAAAGACAATTTTGACGATGTAAATAATACTTTATCTCAAGTTTCACACTGGTTTACTATAAATAATCTACTTTTAAATGCTAAAAAAACCAAGTGTGTCGAGTTTTTATTGCCCAATACAAGGATTACTAGCAACAATTTAAAGATAAGTGGTCAGCCATTGAAAACTGAGAACACAACTGTGTTCTTGGGAATAACCCTAGATGCAAAGCTTCAATGGGGCACCCATATAGCAACACTTGCTGGCAAGCTTAGCTCTGCTGCTTACGCTGTTAGGAAGATTCGACAGTTAACAGACGTAGAAACTGCAAAAGTAGTTTATTTTGCATATTTCCATAGTATTATGTCGTATGGAATCTTACTATGGGGTAAAGCAGCTGATATTGGAAAAATTTTCGTTTTACAAAAAAGGGCAATTCGCGCAATTTATAATTTAAAACCGCGGGATTCCCTTCGAGAGAAATTTAAAGAAATAGGTATTCTTACAGTAGCTTCTCAATATATTTATAACAACATAATTTTTGTTAAGCAAAACATTCACAGTTACAATAAAAAGTGTGAATTACACGATAGGCGGTTAAGAAATAGAGATGGACTAGTGATTCCTCGATTACGCCTCAAAAAGGTCCAAAGGTCGTTTGTGGGAATGGGCGTAATGTTCTATAACAAAATTCCACAACAAATCTTAGATTTGCCTTTACACAAGTTTAAGAATTCTATTAAAAGTGTGCTCATGAAAAAAGCATATTATACAATTGAAGATTATATAAATGATAAAAAAGCATGGATTTAATTTATTCGCTTTATACGCTATTATAACTTGAGGAGTATTCGATTATTGGTGTTCAATTCGATGCTTTAATCATGGGTAGCCTAAGTATGTCACGCTCTCTTTAAACATTTCTGTGGTGGTGTCGTGTGGTGCGGGTTGTTACGTTCCCTCAAATATGGTTGAGCGAAGCAATGGCTGGATCATGCGTCATGCTCGTGAACGGGTGCCGCCGTCGGAAATGGGGCTACTTTTGTCTGCCCTTCTTAACGTGTAGAATTGTAAGCACCATTCTGAACCAGTGGTAGATTCATTTGTCGATTCAAAAGCACTTGTAAAAGTTTATCCGAATAAAAAATATGTCTTAGACTTGCCTTTACACAAGTTTAAGAACTTTCTTAAAAGTATGCTCATAAAAAAAGCTTATTATACAACTGAAGATTATATAAACGATAAAAAAGCTTGGATTTAACTCGTTCCAGCAATGCGCGAGACGGCATTTCAATCATGTACATTAATAATAATAATTGTTATAATGTTATTTTTAAAAAGAGCAACCGCCGAGTTTCTTACAGGTTCTTCTCGGCTGGAACTGCATTCCGAACCTGTGGTAGACTCAATCGACGATTCAAAAGCACTTGTAAAAGTTTATTTGAATAAAAAACTTTTCTATTCTATTCTATTCTATTCCTCGTTGGTCTAGCGGTTAGCACGTTCGACTGTGGATCACGAGGTCCTTGATTCGATTCCCGGGTAAGGCCAAAAAAATTAATTATGAGGTATTGGGTTTTTCTGTCAAGCAATTCTCAGTGCCAGCTCGGATTTGGAAGTTGGGTGTTACACCCCCGTGCCTCGAAGAGCACGTCAAGCCGTCGGTCCTGCGCCTGTCGTGTCGCATCGGCCGCTTAGCGTCGCATCGGACTATGAGAGTGAGGGAATAGTGAGTGCATCTGTGTATGTGCACACACTTATGCACTATAATATCTTCTGCGCCGATGGCTAGTCTTCGCCTCGGCTGAGATTGGCCTCCGTGGCCAAAATTCGGTCGGGGCTCGGGAGGACATTATTTTTATTATTTATCCGTCAGAGTTTGTAGATCGATTACGAAATCTAATTACGCACTTATAAAACTTATGTGTAGGCTACATTTATGATTCATCGCACGCCCGGTAAAGAAAAACTTCTTAACGAAACTTTCATTAGTGAGTAAGTAACTTGGTACAAATTGGATATTTATATTTATCTAACCCGCACTTTCGCTGCAGAAAAAAAGAGGAATTTTGCAATAGAAGAAAATCTAATGTCCAAATATAAAACTAAAGTTGATTCAAAAAAAAATATTGGTTGTCTGGAAAGTTGGTTTACGGACGATAATTTTAAGTGATGACGTCATAAGAAAATAAAGAGAGATAGATCCGTCACAAGCCGAACGCTTAGTTCCGCGTTCTCGCTTGCACGCGGAACGTGACGGATGAGTCACGTTTTTTCGTGCGTGCGGCCGGTTTCATCGATTTATAAGACGTTATCACGTCAATATTGAAATTATTAAATAAAAGTTTTATAAATAACGGTAAAGTTTATATTTATAGATGCCGCATTGGTCTAGTGGCTAGCTTGTTCTAGATTGCGGATCATGAGTTCCTGGGTTCGAATCCCAGGTTGGGCCAAAAAAGAAAAGTTATGGGGTTTCTCTGTCAAGATATTCCTAGAAGGATGCTTTTCTCTTAGCTGAAAAGTAATTCTCAAAAGCTTTTAATAAAATGCTTCTAAGAATGTCTTGTCAGCTACGAAAAAACACTTTGTAAAGTCGTAATCATATTTAGGAGTTTTGGCGGGAAAATCGTAGGAATTGCATATGGCTCTCGTTTTATTTTCATTAATTTGATGCATTTTAGAGTTTTATTGCATAAAGTAACTAGGTGTTTTTATTCAATATACTTAGTTCTGTAAAGGTGCATAAGTGAAGTGGAGATTTAGCAAGAGTGTTATAAGGGATTAATTCGATTTTCTCTCAGGACTCTATCAAAAGTTTTGGTAAGGTTGCCTTCGCCTTACTAAAGCATGACAATATGACTTGACTTAGGACCGACTGACGGACAATGACGGACGATAGACTATATTTGACCACTTTCGCCCAAATTAGGCAAATTATTTGACAAAAATTAAACAACAAAATTATTTGATATTACTTATTTGATATTTGATATTACTTGAGGACTGGCTATAATTGCAACCTTGCGAAGCCATAATGAAAACAAAAAAAATCGTATTTAGTGATGTGGGTGTGTAAACACAGACTGTTTTAGATATTGATCTCTACGCGAGGTAACTTAATCGTGGCACATCCAAGTTTATGTTCATGAAAGCTCGGCACTGCATGTTAAACAATTTCAAATACGCACACGGAATATGGCTTTGTCAGCTATGCTGTTATTCTCTACAACGCTAAGTTCGTCGTCGAGTTCACCGTTGAATCATATTGACGGACCGGTAAACAATTATTTAATGATTAAAAACAAAATTACCGGTATCACGATATAACATTGCGATACCCAATATTTATCATCCCTATTACTTGCGATGTTTGGTCAGAGCGGGTCGAAGAGTATTGCTTGATTCACTGAGTTCTACTATTACAAATACGCTGGATAGGCTGTGGCAATACAAAACGAGCTGATTTTTTGTGCCTGATGATTATTCTAAGACACTGAGAACTAAATCTGTCATTTATAAATAATTTATTACAATCACATTAGTTCCGGGTACCTTCACTCTTCCTTTTCAACAATCGGTGTCAAAATGGTGATAATCAAATTTCTTTGGTCAATAGTTCCACAGCATATTGATACTAATAAGGATCAGTGGTTGGCTTAGACTCCCGCTTTTCCAAAATGACAACTATAATAATGTATCAATTAGTAGGTACGGCATGTGAATAATCAAAGTAGGTACGGTTATGAGAGATGTAGGCGCTGCAAGAATCGTCATTAAACGCGTTTTGTGTTGATTTCGTCGCTGCGTCAGCGTTAAATGCGAGGATGTTTGTTTAGAGAATGGCACTGCTAGAGGGATGCATCGCACTATGTGGCATGTTATTATAGTGAACAGAGCATTGACGTGGACTATACAAATTCGGCGCATTGTTTTGACAATTACGTGATCAAATCGATAGCATTTCAAATAGGTATCCAATGCACAATGTGGTTGAATTTGAATGGCTTCGTCCAGTGAAGTAGGTGCTGGATGTACTGAACGTTTAAGGATCTGCAAGATGTATAAAACTCGTTTGACACAACAGTATCTTTGGATCGTCGTTATCATCGTCTGAACCGATAGACGTCTACTTCACATAGGTGTCTTGTAATCGCCATAAAAGACTATTTTGTACCGCTCTGAGTCCAACGGTTACCAGCGCGCTTGAGTTCATCCATCTAGTTGGGAGTCTTCCCACGCTGCGTTTCCCGGTGTCATTCAGTTCGAGCACTTTGGGATCCCAACGATTATCGGCTCTTCGCTGTATGCATCCAACCCATTACCACTTCGAAACTCGATGAGCTACGTCGGTAACTCTACTTGTCTGTACCTGTACCCTAGAAAACATCCAGATGTCCTAGACAACGCTGGATGGACCGTGCCGTGCATGTAAAAACCTGCAAGCCCTTTGAAGAGCCGGTTGGTGCCCCTGCACCATTTTTTCCAAGAGCTACAAGTTATAGAAGGGAAAGGGTACGCACGACAGGCATGAGGGGCAGCGTTTAGAGTCAGAGGCCAAGGTCCTTGAGTCACTGAGATAGCGAAGTAGGTTAATAGATTTGTCATTGTACTCACATGGCAAGCGCCTTCACCGGCTTTGGTCAAGAAGCAAAGGCAGCGTCTAGAGTCAGAGACCAATGTCCCTGAGAGTCACTGAGATAGCGAAGTAGGTTAATAGATTTGTCAGTGTACTCACATGGCAAGCGCCTTCACCGGCTTTGGTCAAGAAGCAAAGGCAGCGTCTAGAGTCAGAGACCAATGTCCCTGAGAGTCACTGAGATAGCGAAGTAGGTTAATAGATTTGTCAGTGTACTCACATGGCAAGCGCCTTCACCCGCCTTGGTCAAGGAGCAAATCTGGGTGTCGTAGACCTCGTTCAGGTTGCTGTAGATCTTCTGACAGTCGTCCAGGGACAGCGCGGACAGCTCGATGATCTGCAGCTTATCCGGGAGACTGCCGGGATACTGAAATGAAACGATTTTTAAACGGTTTGGGAATATCGGCAGATATACTTATATATCCTACTAATATTATAAATGTGAAAGTGTAGATGTTTGGATGTTTGGATGTTTGTTACTCAATCACGCCGCAACTACTGAACCGATTTGGCTGAAATTTTGAATGGAGATAGATTATGCCCTGACTTAAAACATAGGCTTTTTATCCTGGAAAAATGCACAGTTCCCACGGGATTTTGAAAACCCCGAAATCTATAGCTATAGCTATAGGTAGATTGCTATAGTGAACTTCCTTGATAGTAGGTATAAAGGTTGGAAAAAGGAGTAGGAACGGGAACCGGAAATCCACGATTCCCTCGGGATTTGTTTAAAACCGAAATTCACGCGGGCGAAGCCGCGGGCATTCTCTAATATAAACTAATATAAAGAGATACTATTTACTAATGCAAATCCAAGATGGCTGCCACCACGAAATGGCGAATGTTGGGGTTTCTTAAATTTTTAATTTATACTTGTTAAAAGCATCGCGTCGTAGGACCTTTTTAACCCCCGACGAAAAACGACGGGGTGTTATAAGTTTGACGTGTCTGTGTGTGTGTGTGTGTGTGTGTGTGTGTGTGTGTGTGTCTGTCTGTTCCCCTGTGGCGCTCAAACGCGTGGACCGATTTGAATGCGGTTTTTTTTGTTTGAAAGGTGAATTAGTCGAGAGTGTTGTTAGCTATGTTTGATGAAAATCGATCCAAGATGGCCGCCGCTACAAAATGGCGGATCACATATTTTATCACAACGCCCTCAATATGGGTATCAAATGAAAGGGCTTGACTAGCAGAATAGCACTATTGCAAATTCAAGATGGCCGCCGCCACAAAATGGCGAATGTCGGGGGTTTTTTAAATTTTCAATTTATACTTGTAACATAATTACTATACGTTGATGAGTTCTTTCAAAGTTTCGCGAGCGGAAAATCATTTTTGAGGGAAAATAAAATTATTCACTCATTTTGATAAATTACACAGCGCGGTATGTTTTACTTCGCGTTCATGAAAAAATAATTAATGGTATGCAAAGTGATTTTAATTCATTTTATATGAGTAGGTATTTAATATCAATTAATATCAATGAGTAGGTAGGTAATTAATATAATTTTATAGCCTATAAATTTTCAATGAGTGAGTATAATAATTACTTCAAATTCAAATATATCTATCTCTATGCCAACTCACGAATGCTCACGATTTCTCGCTGTTCTGTGGTAAAATGGTGAAGGAGAAGTTCCTGAGCTCACTTCACTCTCCAAAGTATATCCGGGCATTTCCGCCAAATTGCAAAATTTGAAAGATTAAAAAAAATCTTTAGATATCAGATTATGGATGGCTTTAATATATTTCCACAACCATTATAAAGGTCTCACTTCTGTGTACAAGAATTATTTTGAGAAGTTTAATAAATATTCCATGTTGAAAAAATGGTATGGACACAAAAAACACGGTAAGGACACGCTAAAAAAAACTGTAACATTATCCAATTAAAGTAACTGCAGTCAATAGAAAATCGAAGAAGGAAATGTTTTCATCGTGGGTTTTTTTATTGCCATCATAAATAATTAAAACTCGTAAGGAACGGTAAGGACATTAAAGTACGGCAATGACTGCTTTACAGTCGGAACTCGGATGTCTGAAATCTGACTTAATCTCTCTATGTCATGGTTAAAAATCAAAATAATATATATAATCAACATTTTTACTGTAGGTACCTAATCAAAATATTATAAAAATAGAGGATGCCCGCGATTTCGTCCGCGTGGATTTAGGTTTCTAAAATTAGATTTAGGTATTTAGGGATTTAGGTTTCCCGCGGGAACTCTTGGTTTTTCTTTTGAGCTCATACCTTGCTAAAAACTGTTAAAAGTTCACTGGCGTATGTTTAGGTACATCAATATGTAAACATCCGCCAGTGAACGTCCCATCAAAATCGACCCAGCCTTTCAGAGATTAGCCGGTAATCTATAAAGTATCTCGTAAAGTATCTAGTATTAGCCGGTAATCTATAGAGCAACCGCCGAGTTTCTTACAGGTTCTTCTCGGCTGGAACTGCATTCCGAACCTGTGGTAGACTCAATCGACGATTCAAAAGCACTTGTAAAAGTTTATTTGAATAAAAAACTTTTCTATTCTATTCTATTCTATTCTCAAAAGAAAGGTCTAACAAAAAAAGAATGAATGAAATCGGACCACGCATTAAGAATTTTGCAGCTAAGTAAGTACACATTTTGACTTCCATCCCCTCTCCCAAGAGAACCGTGCTGAATTTCGGAATAAAAAGTATCCTATATGTTACTCCGTATTATGAACTTAAATCATGCCAAGTTTCATTTCAAACCATTCAGTAGTTATTGCGTGATGCGCGCACAAACATACAGACAAACAGATAAACAGATAAACAAAAATTTCAAAAATTGCTTTTTAAAGTTCTATTACTTATCCCTAACATCCCCCAGTTATTATTTTGCAAAAATCTTTAATGTACAGATACGGCAAGTCTACGATTTTATTATATTAAGTATGTATATTGTATAGAATAGAAGAAGATAATTGACATCTTAATCTATCTCAAGTTTTAAAGCAATTTGTGTTAATAATAATTAAAATTGTGCTAATAATATAAATTAAATTAAAATTTTCCTTCAGATCTCCAGGTGTTATTTTTAGCCCGGTCAATTTAGACTTCCAAGGTTACAAAAATTAATATTATAAATGAAATGTGAAAAGTCCTCATCGATCCGACACCTGGAAAAAAATTACTCGGGGTCAAAGGTTGCAAAAACGGGTTTTTCGCGATTTTCAGCAAAACGGAAATGAAATGTTACATGAGCTTTGCATTTTTTTAGAGGACGCAATTTTATTTTTGGGACATGTGTGGGGGTTAATAAAAGCTTAACCTCAAGTTTGTGGGGTCGCCACCCTTGTCCCCTGGCCACCATCTTGGAAAAAGGGGTGAAAACACTTTTTTCGCGATATCTCGAAAACTATGCGTCTTACAAAAAATTTGTAAAGACATAATTTGTAGCAAATTGTTTTGCCTACAAATATGTTTATATAACTTTTTGCCCTAAATTAAAAATTAAAGAAGTTATGTGGAAAAAAGTAAGAAAATTATTATAAAATCTTTTTTGCTCCGGATTCTCATGAGCATTGACGAACTCGGTCAACTTTGGAGTGCAGTAACAGCGTTTTAAATGAATAAAATTTAAAAAAAAAATGATTTTTCTGAGGTAATTTTTTTTGTAAAATGTATAAAAAAGTAATAGAGCAAAAAAGATTTAAAAAAAATGTCACGTTTTGCCTATAACTTCTTTAATTTTTAATTTAGGGCAAAAAGTTATATAAACATATTTGTAGGCAAAACAATTTGCTACAAATTACGTCTTTACGATTTTTTTGTGTTTCCGAGATATCGCGAAAAAAGTGTTATCACCCCTTTTTCCAAGATGGCGGCCGGGGGACAAGGGTGGTGAACCTACAAACTTGAGGTTAAGCTTCTATTGACACATGTCCCAAAAATAAAATTGCGTCCTCTATAAAATGCAATATTCGGTCCTTAAATTGTAACATTTCAATGGACTATAATTTTATCATAAAATTAGTCCAAACAAAAATTGTAGATCAGATAATTATCTATAAAAAATGACTTAATACTTTTTTTCGTAAGAGCTACCGTTTTTGAGATATAACGATTCAAAAAGTTGCAAAAGTTGTAATCGTCATAATATGCATAAGTAATAATACAAGTAATAATATATAGTTTTTATTAATTTTCCATTTCTTTCTTATCAACTTCCTTTCTCTTTCTGGCATGTCTGCAATGCTTTTAAGTTTTTTTTTGCTTGTTTTCTTTTTCTTTAACGCTCTCTTTCTTTTTCCAGTAATTCTGCATATTTTTCAAGATTTATATATTCATATCGATTCTTTTTATTTTATCGTCGTTCTTTCTTTATTTGCTGCCGTATTCACGTTCGACATTTTAATATTTTTGGGTGTAAATATCGACGTAATAAATAATTCATGTTTTTGGAGTCTCTAAATGATGCTTTGATCATAAGAATAATTAATAATACGAGTTAGAATAGAATCTCTAAGTGCAACAAACACTGCATTTTAAATACCTACTTCTCCCTTCGTCAATAAAAAGCCCATCGAGACAGTCAGATTAATTATTATTAGCAACAGAGCAAAAGGAGATGGAGCGCTGTACCATCTCCAAGAGGGGATGGTATTTTTGTATGAAATGATGCTTTGTGAAGGTGGGCGAGGTGAAGGGGAGACACCTACTCACAATGATGACGACATCATTTGCTTGTTCACGCCAGCTTCTCTTTGTATGTGATGCAATTGGTCATTTCCGTAGCTATCGTGTCCTTACCGTAGCTTCTGGTTAACCACGGTAAAGACAGTACCGGTAGTGACATTTTGAACATTTTCTGATAATTTTGTACTTAAATCAAGGATTTCTAGTTTCTAATCACCGGATAGACATTCATAGTACTATTACATTCAATCTTATTCAATAATAAACAGGATAAAATGTTTATTTATTAGTACATTTCACTCTATGTAGGTAAGGACATTTTTTATAGTTTCGCAAAAGAATGCGTCCTGAGACCGGATTATGCAACACATCCGCCACTCACAGCATTCATCAGCGTGCTGATAGCGAAAGCTTCGCATCTCTCTAACGGAAGTGGGGGGCGGGTGAATAAATAACTTGAAAATTGAAATATTGTGTGTGATTTGGTAATGACCGATTTTCGAGATACACATATATTACAACCAAAAGAATATATACCTACACCATATAGCATTATGTTATGACATGGTTCGATATCAGTAAAAGGCGTTTATTCTAGGAATGTTAGTATGAAGTCAATTTGTTTGCTCTTTTTCTTGTAAATTCGTAATGAATGTAGAAAACCTAGTTTGTTACACTAGAATTTGCGTCGACTAAGGTATAATTTTTGTTTTTGTTTAATATCTATAACAGATAGACTACTGATACTAACAGACGATGTAGAGAATGGATTTTATAACATTATTAAATTTAAAAGTCACAAAGATAATAAGTATTTTGGCTGCTAGCTAATTGTTACATGATTGCGAAATTTCGTCGGTCGGCCTCTCCTATCCAGTCAGCGTCAGGTCGGCCTCTCCCATCCCGTCAGCGTTAGGTCGGCCCCAATCTCAGTATCACTGTGGGGCAGCGCTATGGCCTCTATGTCAGTCGTTGTTCTGACCACGCTGATGTCGTTCCTTATGACCATTCCGTCGTACTTTTCGTGCACTACGATTTTGTCCACGGAATACTTGCCACCGCCGTTTGTTTTTTTTTTTAATTTATTGCTCAATATAATACAATGTTTGTTTTTTTAATACAATTTTGGTCATCCTCAAGAAAACTTTTCGTTTATGTGAGGATGGCGAGTTCGCTTAATAAACTAATAATACTATTTAAATTATACAATCATTAAACAAACCACTGACAAAAACAATATATACCTACTTATTATTTACTATACAGTTATACACTGTACTATACAATAAATAATAGTAGTAGCTGAGATATTCCTTATTCCTTGTAATTCTGTTGGTTCCGACCAACGCCAACCCGCACTGGAGCAGCAGGTCTACGCTCTAAATCCTATTCTCCTCCAAAAGAGGAAGCCTGTGCCCAGCGGTGGGACGTAAAAGGGCTAAAAACTCACCGAAAGCCTTCCCCATCCGGTCAGCGTCAGGTCGGCGCCACTCTCAGTATCCCTGTCGGGCAGAGCTATAGGCTGCACCAGGTCGTTGAACTCCATGTCAGTTGCCGTTCTGACCACGCTGATGTCGTTCCTTATGACCATTCCGTCGTACTTCTCGTGCACTACGATTTTGTCCACGAAATAGTTCTACAAAAGAAGAAGCCTGTTCCCAGCAGTGGGACGTAAAAGGGCTAAAAACTCACCGAAAGCCTTCCCCATCCGGTCAGCGTCAGGTCGGCGCCACTCTCGGTATCCCTGTCGGGCAGAGCTATAGGCTGCACCAGGTCGTTGAACTCCATGTCAGTCGCCGTTCTGACCACGCTGATGTCGTTCCTTATGACCATTCCGTCGTACTTCTCGTGCACTACGATTTTGTCCACGAAATAGTTCTACAAAAGAGGAAGCCTGTTTCCAACAGTGGGACGTAAAAGGGCTAAAAACTCACCGAAAGCCTTCCCCATCCGGTCAGCGTCAGGTCGGCGCCACTCTCAGTATCCCTGTCGGGCAGAGCTATAGGCTGCACCAGGTCGTTGAACTCCATGTCAGTCGTCGTTCTGACCACGCTGATGTCGTTCCTTATGACCATTCCGTCGTACTTCTCGTGCACTACGATTTTGTCCACGGAATACTTGTCACCGCCGTTGGTGAGGCTGTTGGTTCCGACCACTACTTTCATTGTGAGCGTCGACTTGCTGGAATTGAACAATTAAGTTACAAGTATAAATTAAAAATTTAAAAAACCCCCGACATTCGCCATTTTGTGGTGGCGGCCATCTTGAATTTGTATAATGCTATTATATTAGTCAAGCCCTTTCATTTGATACCCATATTAAGGGAGTTGTGAAAAAATATGTAATCCGACATTTTGTAGCGGCGGCCATCTTGGATCGATTTTCATCAAACATAGCTAACAACACTCTCAACTAATTTTCCTTTCAAACAAAAAAAAACTGCATTCAAATCGGTCCACCCGTTTGAGCGCCACAGGGGAACAGACAGCCAGACACACACACACACACACACACACACACACACACACACACACACACAGACACGTCAAACTTATAACACCCCGACGTTTTTGCGTCGGGAGTTAAAAACTAGATAAGTAGATATAATAGAGTTAGAACTACAGTGCTCCAGTCAGTGGCCTATAAGGGCCCGACCCTTCCAGAGTATAAAGTATCGAAATGAGTCAAGGAATACATTTCTATCAAAAAAAAAGACGAGCCTATTGTGCTTTGTTTTTTAGAAATAGGTGCTAATGTTCCATGACCCTAAGTCGTTGGCTTAGGGTATATTTTGAATGGACATTTACGGGCGGGACGTACTCAAGAGCGAGGTGCGCGATGTTTCGGGGACGCGAATCAATGGTTGGTATAAAAAAGCCACTTTTTTCCTGGCTCTACTTACTAAAAGTCAAAGATTATATTACACTTATTTAATGATGCCCCATTCAAATGTAAGTATATAAAAAATACCATATACGTAGGTACCATAAAAAAATATTATAAATTTTAGTTTAAACATAATATAAAATTCAATTTTACATAAGTTTTAATATTTTCTGAATAAAATCGTTGTGACAGACGGACTAGATGAAATTATACAATGAGGATAATAATAATAATATTATCCTCATTGTATAATTTCGTGACTATAAAGTCATTATAATAGGTATATATCTATAAAATCTAGGTATATATCTAAAAAATCTTACCCTATAGTGCAATGAGCGGCGGTCAGAATCCATCGGTTGCTTATAACGGACCCCCCGCAGAAATGTACATTGAATAAGGACCTCAGTGACGCCTGGTACGGAACTGCACCTTCAGGCGCATCCTCTCCTCCCACTATACGGGGTTGCGGCTCGATAAAGGTCTTCGGTAGAAGGAATCCTAGTAAAATCCACATTAATCATATTATAAAAAAAGTCTGTCTGTCTGTTTGCGATAAAATCAAAAACTACTAAACGGATTTTCATGCAGTTTTCACCAATAGACAGAGTGATTTACGAGGATGGTTAAGTTGTATAATTTGTTAAGGTTTCGTGTAAATTGGTCGAAGTATGGTGATAATTGTTGAAAATGTCGGAAAAGTCAAGCCGCCTGAGAGCTTTAATAGAAAACGCTGCCCTTTGAGATATAACAAAACAATATATATAGTGGGACAGTAGCGGGTAATTACTATCCGTGCGAAGTCGCGGCGGGTCGCTAGTATATTATAATTTTGAAACTAACTCTGTCTGCCTTTCTGTTACCTTTACACGATACAATGGCTGAACGGTGATTGACACAATTTGGTACAGAAATAGTTTGTAACCCGGAGACGGACACAGGTTGCTTTTTATCCCGCAAAAACAAAGAGTTCCCACGAGAATTTACAACTGAACGGATTTTCATGAAAGGCACATTCCTAACACCTCGCGGGAGAAGTCACGGAATTCAGCTAATAATATTAGCTACATTCTAATGAGGAGGCATATCAATATGTAACGCTCAAATAAAATATAAACGAATAGAACGAAAAGTAATTAAATGTTACGAAACAAGATTACCTATTAAAAGTTTTTGGGAAAATACAGAGACAATTTCCTGGAGGATGGGAAAAAGTTTTGCAAGGACACTGGGTACATTTGGCATCCCAACCATATTTATATACGTATGTAGAATGTACGAAGTTACAAATTATGTTTTGTCTCGGGAAGTCATAGCAAATATTGAGGAGGGGTTAGATAAAAGATAAAAGTTTGTAAGATGAACCCGATGCTAGCACATCTAGTTTGCGAAACTCAGGGATTCCGGAACGCATATGAATAATTTACCTAACACCTCCTTAAAATTTCCTATGGAGTCTCGTAAAGTAAAACTTACCGTGTGAAAGAGTTATGTAAAAACATACAAAAATTAAAACTTTTTGACACATTTTATAAACTATTAACATTAAGTATATAAACTATTAAAATTATTTAAACGATTAATAGTCTAAGACAGGGAAAACTGGTGTAACTTGAGAATTTTGAAGAGATCGTTTTTATAATAGCATCCTTGAGTACCATTGACACTTTAAATTACAAGTAAACAATTTCTAAGTTGTTTGTGGCCCACTTCATAGCTTTAATTGATTAGTTATCTAATGATACGAGAGTCCACCATTTCACTATATGATGTATAAGTAAATGTGAAAACAAAGTATCATCTGGTGATCCCTCAAACATTTTATAGTCTCTAGACTTTGTGGCGGTGTGCAACCTCATGGCAGCGTTGCAACCTCCACAGTTTTCCTGGCTGGTTTTTCTCGCCGGCCGTTTTTGTGTGTCAAAAGATTATAAGTGTTTATATTTTTCAAATGTAGAAGCTGTCTCAGCCTGCGCCTTCGATGTGCGCGGTGTAGTATTATTATTCCGTTTTTAGAGCCAGAAGGTCGGCTCCAGATTCTGTTTTGATATCATTTTATTTTATTATCCCGGTGAGATCAGACCTCAGTGATGGTCCTATAGCCTGAGACAGTTTCATTTTCCAGAAGATTAAACCTGTACTACTTAAATAATAACTCTAAAAGTGCGAGAATACAACATATGTCCGTGAAAGCTCTATTGGATTTTATTTTATTACTTTCACTGCACCTATAACTTGTTTTCAACATTAACCTTTAAAGTAGGTACTTTAATAGGAAATAATTAATGTTATTTTCATGTGACATATGCTGTTTTATGTTATGTGTTTCATGAAGTTTCAGTGGTAGATTAATAATTAATTGTTAAGTCACCTCTTACCAACTGGTAAGTCTAGTTTGCCATGATCACAATGTAAAAGAACCATCATATCAACTTTCATGTTTTTTCAAGCACCTCCTCAAAATTGCCTACGGGCTCTCGGACTATTTTATTAAATTCGAGAGCTCTGTAAATATGCGAAAACGGGGTTTTGTTGTTATTAATACGTTTCATATCGTAAGTATTTGTATACCTAGTATTATTTGGGTGAATTCCTGAAAGTATTGTTGTGTATCACTTGTGTATCATTAATTTTCCTTTTACTACTCGTAGGTAAATATTTTTTATACCTAGATAAGCAATTTTAAACTGTTACTAATAATATGAGTGCGATCATTTTCAGTAGAACAGCTTGATTCTTGTCCCGTTTGTGTGAACAATGTTAGGAAGAAATATTGCCGTATTGAAGTGATTTTTATTCTTTACTAGCTTTTGCCCACGGCTTCATATATTTCGTATTAATTTCGTATTGGCGAACTCAATTCTTAAAATAAGCCAGTTTATGTCCATTATATACTCTGTAATAGTATACTATAAAGTTTTGGAGCTCTGCAAAGTGAGACTAAGCATACAGTAGTATTTTAATAAAGTTTTCGAGCTGTGCAAAGTGAGACGCATTCGGTATAATAATACTGTAGGGCTATTCTCTAAAATACCATCTCGATATCGAAGCTCACTCAAGTGAATTAGCTCGCATTAGCTCACTTCGAAAGCAAACTCACTTCACCTTGGTTTGATATTCTGTAAACACTTGCGAAGTGAAGTGAGTATGAGTGAGAAGACCTGTACTATCGAGTTTTACAAAATACAAATTAGCAAACTCATCTTGAATTCACTCGCTATTATTCGAAAATGGCTTTACAGAATAGCCCTGCTGCTCTATGTACAGATACTTACGTCTTTCTTCCCTGTTACAGGAAATTTGGTATTGCTACGCAGCGCTGAGTAGACTGTAGTTTGCTGTATTGATAAAATTACATGGAGTAATGTGATGTGCGGACGATTGAATTGCGTTAGAACACTAAAAGGGGGGCACCTTACAGAATAACTACATTAGGAAGACATGAAGGAAGGAAGTCCCGCCTCATGAATGGTCTCCTACTATTAAATTAACCCTCCATAGGTAAAGGTAAGGGCGTAGACTGAAAACCGTTGTTACTGTCGTATATTTTATGTGCTCCTAGCAAAAGCTTTACGTACGGGGTACGGGGAATATTAGTCACGTTCTATTTATGAACCCCCGACGCAAAAACGACGGGGTGTTATAAGTTTGACGTGTCTGTGTGTGTGTGTGTCTGTTTGTTCCCCTGTGGCGCTCAAACGGGTGGACCGATTTGAATTCGGTTTTTATTGTTTGAAAGATGAATTAGTCGAGAGTGTTGTTAGCTATGTTTGATGAAAATCGGTCCAAGATGGCCGTCGCCACAAAATGGCGGATTATATCCATCCATAAATTACGTCATATGAATTTCATGCAGATCTTTTACCCTCATCGATCAAGACCCTGACGCGATTATCATAGCACTCATAGGTATCTGCGCTACTCATAGTACCGGGGTTAAGTGGTTGTTATCTTACTGAAATGTCAGTGGAGTAGGTACCTACCTACCGATAGATATCGATTTCAATAATAATTGTTTCACTCAGTAACTCTACACCCAAGTGCTTAGGCACCTTGTAAAGTAATTGGAGCTATGTAATTATGAGTTAAAGACGTAAGTTAAAGACGCAAAGAAAAAAAAAATTATAAATAATAAAAAGTGGCCAAATGCGAGTAGGACTGGCGCACGAAGGCTTCTGACATCCGTACAAACTACCAAAACACATACAAATACTTACTAGTAAATAAACAAGACAGAAGCCAAGCGATATCATGGCGACAAAAAATATGGCGCTAAAATTGTGGCGTTTAGCCTGGCCAACAATACGGCGCCCTCTGAATATGGAGCCCAATTTTTTTTTTTTACTATGGAGTCTTGTATGTATTCTTTTTAGATTCTTCTTCTGTCATCTTGAGATAGACCCGCCTGCCGATTGTGTAAAAATCGCATTCACCTCTGATTGGCGTTGCAGCGAGAATTGGTACCTACAATAAATTCAGCCAATCACCACAATGAAGATTGTTGCAATGTTTGAAGCAGCCAGCTCTTAGACAATCGGGGGCCTGAAACAAATAACGCTGGAAAAATTCTATAAGCATAAATTGTAAAGTTTTTCTATTTGTATGGGTTTTTAATTGTTTTAAATTTCATTCTTTGCCATAGTGTTCTGTGAAATTTTCAACTGGCTACCTATAGGCTATAACGCCTGTAGCTGCAGACTCTTGTGACAGACGGACAGACGGACAGACAGCGGAGGCTTATTATTATATAGGTAATAGGAAGTATGGCACCTTTTGGTTACGGTACCCTAAAAAACCCTATATTTTGCTGTAGAAAATTCTATAAAGTGTAATATTTTTGATGTCGGAATATTAATTGCCAAGTATGACTTGCGCTTAGCCGGCATTTTCAAAACTAAAAAAAGGGCTGAGTAATGCCCGTGATGCGCACGTCCCATTCCATTTTTATACAGAATAAATTTTCATCTAAAAATTGCTCAAAAACTCACGCATAGATCGCGATGAAACCTTCCTGTGAAATTCTACAAATAATAGCAAATAAAAAATCGGCCAAGTGCGAGTCGGGCCTCGCTCTTTTAGGGTTCCGTACATAATTATGAAAAACATAATACATATCATATTTTGGGTGTAAGAAATATTTAATTTCCGAGCTAGACAAACCGTGAAAGAAAATCTCAAAAAAAGTTCGTTTGTTTTGGTCACAACTTGGTAGGTACTTTATGAATCGTTGTTTTCAGTATTTGTTGTTTAAATAGAGCATATGGTACATTATATACCGTAATGTCATATTCATAACTAGTTTAATTTTTGAGATAGCCCCGTCACAAAAATGGTCTTAAAACTTAACTTTAACTTTGATGACCCCCCATTTCCTTATTTTTTGAGCAAAAATTAAAAAATATATACATATTTGTACTCTAATCAATGAGTTCTAAACAATGATATACCACAAGCTAGGGTAAGATTTTTTTTTCGGCTTCTTTTTCATGTATATTTTTCAGTGGGAGCCCCCATGAAAAATAATTTAACTCAATTTCTAATTCAATATTTAGTTTTGGGTCAACGTTTTACCCTAAATACCAAAATTTCAGTTTTGTAACTCATTTCGTCTGCGAGCTAGAGACCTGTGACCGGCGGACAGACGGACAGACAGACAGCAGAATGACATTAATAGGGTTCCGTTTTTACCCTTTGGGTACGGAACCCTAAAAATAAAGGTTAGTTGTTGGTCTTGTACCTAACAGCAACATTATTAAAATTTCAAGGCAAAGTAACAGATTGGGCTGCTTACGTTATAGCTTAGGGCGGCATGTTGTTTATTGTGGAATTACTTTGAGTGTTATAAAATGGATCCACCACGGGTAGATGCTCATTTAATTTTTGATGAAACAAAAATACTTACATCTTTCTGGCGTGTATAGTCGTAATACTCGCTAGAAACTTTTGCAGGTCTCTCGGAGGTACATATATTCTGCCGATTTAGATGATTCAACAAGAGACAAAGTTCGTAAACTAAAACCTGACTAACTACGCTTAGTAATTTAATTTAATATCCTACTAAGTAATATTATAAATGTGAAAGTGTGGATGTTTGGTTGTTTGGATGTTTGGACGTTTGAATGTTTGTTACTCTATAACGTCGCAACTACCTGCTGAACTGATTTGGCTGAAATTTTGAATGGAGATAGATTATGTCCTGACTTAAAATATAGGCTACTTTTTATCCTGGAAAAATCCACAGTTCCCGCGGAATTGTTAAAAACTCGAAATCTATATGTCTACAACTCTACAGCTATAGGTAGATTAGGTACTATAGCAAACTTCCTTGAAAGTAGTCCCGAGAAAGTTTATCCGGGATAAAAAATCTTCTATTTTTTTATAGGTACAAAATTCCTCAGGTTATTTTCTTCTCCTTGTTCCTTCCTCAGCCTTCCTTTTGTCGAAATCGATTTGCCGGTTTAGGTGTGTAAAGCTAACATACAGACCGAGTCACTTTCGAGTTTATAATCTGAGTATGGAATAATATTATATCCGTATATATTAATCCTCAACCGCGTAGGCAGATATCTTGCAACAATTTTCGTAAAGTTAATGGCGTTATCTCAACTGTAAATTAGAAATGTGATATTGTTTCGCGAAGTAATTATATCTGGGAGCATTACCGCGCCGAAGTTGTGAAGTTCCCGAACTAGCTGGGGCAACTTAATTACTTCCAAAAATTGCTTTTACGAGCTCATAACTTACACAAAGCGAGTCAGAAACGAATTACCGGAGATAAACTAATTATACGCAAATAAATATCTCTTACTTGTGATTTAAACTTGGAGGGTTCGGGGAAAAATTGCTTCTCGAGATTTCCACATTTGAATATGATTATTATTCAAAGAATATATCTATATTTTAATTGATTATGAGCCTGTTTCACCACCTTCTGATAAGTGTTGGATAGCCTAAACGTAAGTTTTGTCACATTCTTACTTTATTATGTCAAGTGACAAAGACAAAAGTTGTGAATAAGTTATCCGACACTTATCAGAGGGTGGTGATTGGTGAAACAGACCTTTAATCTGTTTCCTTTTAATTATAAATTAAAATCTGGGCAATGTTTAGTATGCTTTATATAATTTCCTATTTAAGTCGTAGGTACCTTAAGCCCAAATTAGACGGTGCCCCGTTCATCGTTCATATTTGCGATGAACGATGCACGATACGATATTTGCTGTATGTCACAGTGCCTGTGAACGATTAACGGTTGGTGTTTAGACGGTTCACTTTCGATGACTCGTCGATGAAGTCTCAAACTTTAAAGCAAAAATCCCGAAAAATAAACCGTCTAATTTGGGCTTTAGTGCGAATATAAAAGTAATTTAGCAAAAGCTACAGATACAAATCTATTGTTTACTCTCGTACTCCACAGTTCGAGAAAAGTAAAATAAATACGTATTCACGGATCAAGGATCTTACTCGTACGTTAAACGAGTATAGTTAGGTATACGTCCCGCTGCGTATCTAGGTTTACTTACACGATTCCGCACTCAGAGTTGTTGTTGGAAAAATGGAATGACTTCACTGTACAGTGTACACGGCATGATATGAAGGTCAAATTTTCGTGACAAAGTGGACAAGAGGCTAAACTAGATGTGTTCTTAAAATTCGACTACTTGGGATAAGTATCATATTTAGGCCAAAGTAGGTACGTTATAAAATGGATCTCAAATAAAATCATTTATGTTCTTCATAATATTATGAAGGACAAATTTTCGTGACAAAGTGGACGTATGTTAGGCTAGCTTAACGTCTATTGTATTGTTAAAATTCGACAAAGTGGAATGAGATATTTTTGGCAAAAGTATCTACCTACTTATCCTTGTCCTTGTATCTAAAATCGATCTCAATACAAATAAAATCATTTAGGTAGGTATATGTATGTTCTTCGTGATAAATATATTTTGTATTTTTTTAATTTATTTATTTAGTAAGTACACTAAATTCTATAAATCAAACCAAATAATACACTTTTATCTATACCAACCAAAGCTATACAAATAATACAATTTTATTTGTTTATAGAATTGAAAGCCGCTGTTGTTATTTTTGGCTTCGCCTGGGCATCCTACATGATAAAATCAATACCGGGGCACCGGCGAAGCCTATAATATGCACAGTGCACTCAGCTGAAGCCGCTTTACGGAGCTAAATATGAATTTCAATTTTGGATTGTTTCAGTTCGCGGAAATAATCGAACGTGTACTTTACTGTCGAAATAATTTGCTGCTTTCGTAAAATTCTGTCCACTCAGACAGTAATAATACGAGTAACTGATTTTCATGCTGTGCTATGAATTGGAATTTATAAAGAAATAAAGATTCAAAAATGGCTTATGCCCGGCACGGCAGGGTCTCTTGTAACTTCATATTATAAAAGTTAAAACTAAAATCCATATATTGTCCGCACGTCGGCTATGCCTCGGATGTGACACGGGTTCGTGTCCGGCATGAGCATACTAACTACCTACATCTTTATAAAATTAAATTCATAGAGGCTGCCCCACATAGGTGCGTCGTAACGGTCGATATTATCGTCATCTATACTTCTATACTAATATAATAAAGCGGAAGAGTTTGTTTGTTTGAACGCGCTAATCTCAGGAACTACTGGACCGATTTCAAAAATTATTTCACCGTTGAATATGTAAGTGATCTTTGAGTGCTACAGGCTATATATGTACCACGGGCGAAGCCGGGGCGGACCGCTAGTGCGTTATAACGAGATATTGTCTTTAGCACATTTTGTATTGGTCGCCTGCGATATGCTAAACACACTGCTGTGATGAAAACGACGCAATGGAAATAGGACGTTTGCGTTCTTGCGTCTAGCTATATCGTACCTACCCAATATAGGGTGCAATTTGGGTTCTATAGACAGTCACACAAGTATTGAGAAGTAGAGTTTAAATTCCTGCACCCGCTCTCATTCCTGGCATACGAATATATTTTCTTCATTATGGATATGGATTCATCAGACGAAGAGTTTTATTATTGCCGGCAGCTATAGAGCCTCCTCCATTATTGGATGTTGTTTAAAAATACGTAACCCATGCACGCGTGGTAGGTAGACGCACAACCGCACGCTTTGTCTGTATATAATACTACACAAACAGGTTGGCAGTATAGGGAGATAAAAACGCAACTGTGTGGAAAAGACGTGGCACGCATTGTCGCAATAACGCATGCGATATTACACACCTGTGTGGGGAAGCCTTTATTCTCATTGCCGTCGAATATAGCGAGTCAACGAGGGATTTGCTGAAACGTGCCCGCAATCGCCTTGTTGTGCGATATTATAGCATCATTGTCGAGGAAAACGCAATATCCGCGCGGGTTTCGACCACCGCAATATTGGATTCGATGGTGCACCGTAATGTACGTCATTACCTACCTACTGAGTAAATATTTACGGTTGTTAGATTAAGCTGAAAATGCAATATTACGCGATCCGCGCGTAATGCGGGTATTATAGTCTGTTCGTTTTCTTACGGTCGCCTTTTGTGCCTCGCCGCCTCCGCCGCGCGGTGTTTTGCCAAAGACACCGCCGTGACTTCAAAGCATGCCGCGCGGGGTGTACAGGCACAAGGGGTTTTGGCGTTTTATACCTACTCATATTTTTTCATTAAAATTCTCTTTCCTTTTTATATTTTTTTATATTCGTATTTTATTTCAATATAACCATAAACATAAAATATAATATTCTCATGAACACGGGTCTTCTCTCAAAATGAGAAGGATTTTAACCATAGTCTACCACGCTGGCCAAGTGCGGATTGGCAAACTATTTGGAGATTCTGTTAGAATAGAAAAAAAATTACAAACAGAAAAAAAGAAAAAAATAAAAGCAGAATACTAAGAGCAGTAAGAGCACCTGCGCCTGTACCGACACTAAGTTACCGAACGGACTATACCTACCTACCGAATAAAAATTTGCATTGTGTAAAATGTATAGAGTGATTTTTTTTTCACACATCACGTGCACAGTCACGTGTGTGCCACCGACCACGAATTTCGTGTTTGACAAAATCCCTTTCAGTTAGTTTAAAATGGATGCATCATTATAAATTAGCGTTGCACTTTAGAGCTACCTAGTTACGGAAAAATATAGGTAGGTATACCTACGCGTTGAACGCCTATGTGCGTTTATGTAGGTACATTTTGTGAGCCTATGTGCGTTTGTGTGTCCTAGTAGGTAGGTATGTTGCACTCTGAATCTGTGCAAGAGTTATTTGTAAAAAAAAAAGAAATATTCTCCTTTTTTTAACTTATATTCATTTTTATTTGATTTATGTCCAATGATCACGAATGGTTCGATTTGTGACGGCCTGCCAGTATTTTGCTTGCTTCAGTACCTATACTGCGACAACGCAAAGCTAATACGGAAGCGCCCGACGACTATTCGCTTTTTCCATTTGAGTCCCCATCACAAACGTCCGTAAGAAGCTCTGCTTTATACTTAATCTTACAAATAATTATAAAACTTTTAAAAGAAAAGGAAGCAAGTGACCCGGAATGGAATCGGTGGCGACGCTGCGTGAAATGGGTTAATGTATTGTTTAATGTACCGAAAACTCATTTTCATCTCATTTTATTTCTTTTCGCGATTACGTACTTCCACTATTATGACAACCTGTTCAAGAAGTTCTTACAATTTTTATATTTTACTCTGTTACTTTACTATCTATGCGACAGTGTTCAAACATTTTAGTAAACAAAGTGTTTTTTTTTATTATAATAAAAAAAACAATATACTTAAAATGAATAAAGCCTCTTTGGCAAAGTAAAACAAAAACAAAGTAAGTATAATATGTTTTCCTCAAACATATCAAGGAAATACTTAAAGTTGATCTATACTTGACAGTCCAACTCGAAACTCCAACTTTAGTTTACACTTGAAAGAACCCATTCTAAATGGAAACTAAGTAGAAACTTCCCGTTCTCGTATCGCTGACTCTGTAAGAGTGATAAACTTAGTTGTGTTTCCAGTTTGCACCGAGTTGCGGGTATTTTCCAATTTCATTTTGTGTACGCAAGGTTAAAACTTCTACATGGACTGAGTACTGAGTTTGTGCTTGAGTAACTGTTACTGAGTACTTACTTATAGTCACTGAAGTGATGACAATATTGCAACCATTGCAACATTGTCGTGCTCATAAAATATTGTTAAGTATCAAAAGTCACAATGATATAGCTACATAATAAGCCCTCATACGCATTAGCGGTTGCGGTAGCGGTGCGACTAGCCGCTTTTATATTTTTATATGCAACCGCTACCGCAACCGCTAATGCGTACGAGCGCTTAGTGCGTACAAAATGAGCGGTTGCATATCTATACTAATAAATAAAATTGAAGTGTCTGTCTGTAATTTCGAAATAACTACCACATATTAAGCTCATATGGTTATTTGGACGATACCATAACCGAATCACACGTTTTTAAAATTTTTGTCTGTCTGTCTGTCTGTTTGAACGGGCTAATCTTCGAAACGCCTGAACCGATTTTGACGGGACTTTCACAGACAAGTAGAGGATTAACCAAGGAGTAACATAGGCTACTTTTTTAACCGACTTTCAAAAAAGGAGTTGTGTTGAAATCGGTAAAAAACGCCCTGATAGGTATTTTCGCTGCTCGCGGCGGCCGACGCACGCTCGCGCTGCATGGAACTCCCCGCGCCGCACCGCACGCCCCTGCGCCCTGCGCCCGCCGTACGCGGTACCGCGGTACGCCGCCGCGCGGCGGGGGGCGGGTGGACCAGAAATCTACTTATCCCTCAGGATTTGTGAAAAACCGAAATTCACGCGGGCGAAGCCGCGGGCAAAAGCTAGTTTTAAATATCAGTGGGAGGAGGAAAATTGAAGTGTCTGTCTGTAATTTCGAAATAACTACCACATATTAAGCTCATATGGTTATTTGGACGATACCATAACCGAATCACACGTTTTTAAAATTTTTGTCTGTCTGTCTGTCTGTTTGAACGGGCTAATCTTCGGAACGGCTGAACCGATTTTGACGGGACTTTCACATACAAGTAGAGAATTAACCAGGGAGTAACATAGGCTACTTTTTTAACCGACTTTAAAAAAAGGAGGAGTTGTGTTTTTCTACCTATGTACACCGATATCTCCGAGATTTCTGAACCGATTTGCGTAATTTTTTTTTAAATCGATAGAGAAACATAGCGACACTGTCCTACAAAAAAACTTGGATTCCAACTCCTCAATCATGATGCTGTAGGGGAACTGATCCCCAAAATTAATGGGATTTAGGAACTGTCGGTTATTTAAATTGATATTGGGGGTACCAATTAAAGACTTTATCGTTGAATGAACTCGAGTAGATACATATTCAACTCCTCAACCCTGATGCTGTAAGGAATTGCATTCCGAAATCGTGAGGATCCCACGGAATTTTTCCGTTTTGGTGACGGGTTACTACAGATAGGCTACTTTTTGTTCTGAAAAATCAAAAGTTCCCACGGGATTTTTAAAAACCTAAATCCACACGGGCAAAGCCGTGGGCATCATCTAGTAAAAATATAAAAAGCGGCTAGCCGCATCGCTACCGCAACCGCTAATGCGTATGAGGGCTAAGGCTAATAGGGTACTTTCGTTAGTGAAAAATAAATTATGAAATTTGATAAAAATAAAAATTTATGTAGAAATATACTTAAATATTCTGATTTTGAGTCATAAAAACACGTGATTATTTTATTAAATTAAAATTAAAAGTCGTAATTTCCCATCTGTATATCACGTGACCTAAAACACGAGCCGCCTTGTTGTGACGTCATAATGATAGAAAATACTAATATTAATCTGTGGTCATATACGCAAAAACCAAGATAGATAGAACCTATGGAATTTGAACTCCAAACAAAAAAGGACTGTTGATATTTTTTAATATATTATATAAATAAATATTTTCGATATATCTATATTTTTAAATATATCGATATCGGAGTTCGATATACCGAAAAAACTACCGATATATCGGCTTTATTTAAAAAATCGTAAGTCACTTCAAAAATGATTACACAGTTATATTATAGTCCAGTATCTTTATTAAACAAATTAAATTATAATAGTAGTTTATGAAACGGTTGCATAATAGAGGTTATTAAAACACGAGTGTTAGTTTAAAAAACGAGCCGCAGGCGAGTTTTTTAATAGTATTACACGAGTGTTTTAATAACTAATTATGTAGAGTTTCATACACTACTTTATCTAAACTCATATCTTAAAATCCAAACCATAAAATCTTGGTAATATTTGTCGTGAGTTTTCTTTGATTTTGCTGGCAAAAGATTGTTGGTCGGTGGTCAGGTGGAGTTAAATTCTCTTCAGTATCACTGCTAGACATTTTTCCGCACAATAAAAACCATGTCTTGTAAAGTTTTGAGTAACAAATAAAAAATTTAAATATTATAACTAGCGTATGGCGCCAAAATTAAGTTGTTACCATAGAGATTCTTCTTCTTTTTCGGTTTGTCCCTTTCGGGACAGGCCAAGATCGTTGACCATACAGCCTGGGTTACCATAGAGAAATTAATAGTAGTAGAGGAGTCCTAATGTCCTATAGAAATTAGTGGATCGGAAAATAGCTCAAGCTTATCAAAAATTTAATTTTTAATAGTTATTAATTTTTAGTAGTTATTTTTAGTAGTTACTTAATTTTAAGTAAACTTAATTTTTAGTAGTTACTCTTCTGCAATTTAACACAATTCACAATGTTTAACGCGTTTGTACAGTTACACACATGAGGTCGCACGAATTTCCCGCCATGGCTCAAAAATACCAGAACCCAGTTCGCCTGTACTATAATGTAGAAAAAATTATTTTATAACATTACTTTGCAATAATTTCCTAACAAAGTAGTGTTATAATGAATTTTTTTAATTTTTTTTTTAAATATTATAGATGTATGTGAATAAAGTAGTCCAATATATGACACATTTTGATTTCATATTCGGGATTTTAAGATATGAGAGTAGATAAATATATATATAATTATATATGTGTTAGGTTTATAGTTCTTAGTTATTATAAGGTATTATAAGGTACACGATGGCCTGTTCCACTACCTTCTGTTCCTCTGTGTCGGGATAGCTTAAACGTAAGTTTTGTCACTTGCTTACTTATGTCAAGTGACAAGGACAATAGTTGTGAATAAGCTATCCGACATTTATCAGATGGTGGTGAAACGGGGCCTTATACCAATATTTTTAAATGACGTTATCACGTAAAATATTCATCCGTAAGCCGACTTGACAGACAACTAATGATGTTTACAAAGATGGTTTAACATTCTGGAATTCGGCAGAACAGAAGTCTGGGTTACATGCAAAGAACTTTGCAACCATAATTGAATCAATTTTTGGCAGATTAGTACTATCTGCTTTTACACAACCGGTTTGCATATTAATAAATAAATAGGTAAAAATAAAATGCACTGACGAAAAAACACAATTACTTAATATAATTGCCGGCAATCTTCTTGAGCATGAAGTGACATAGTGGGGGTAAGTTAGCGCACATCCGGGCCAAAAAGGGGAAAGCGGGAGGCAAAAGTCCACTGATCTACCAATCACGCGCTCGATACGATACTCCCCGCCGTCGCGCCCGCACGGCCCACCAAAGAGACCTAAAATTCGCTTGTGCGCAGTCAAGGTCATTTGCTCAAGAAGTTTGCCGGTTACTATACTCCTTGAAGATAAAGTTGATCTGTTTACACTGAACTGAAAGTTGTTGCTTCAGAGTACAGTGAACTTTATGGTTTTTGTCTATATGACCATAGATTAATGATTAGTATTAACTATCATTATGATGTCACAACAAGGTGGCTCGTATTTAAGGTCACGTGATATACAGATTAAAGATTTCGACTTTTAATTTTAATTTAATAAAAAAATAATGAGCTTTTGTGACTCAAAATCAGAATATTTAAGTATATTTCTACATAAATTTTTATTTTTATCAAATTTCTTAATTTATTTTTCACTAGCGAATGTACCTATTTTTTACCACAGAGGTATATCTATATAAAATTACATTTCGTTTCAAGATGTAAGTATGTAAACTAGGAATACAGAAAAAACATAATATATTTTAAATGAAATACGGCAGATTATTAAGTTTACGATGATTTTGTACCTACATTTTTGTATCTACATTTCGATATCAAACTATCGATATATCGTCCAAAAAATATTAGTAATAAAGAAAGCAAAAGATAGTATTAGTAGCCCAGGTGAATGACTTTATCTCATCTTTATCTTCACTACAATATTTAAGGCGCAAATTCCAGTGTAATATAGAATACATTTATAACCTTTTTGTTTAACATTATTACGTCAACGAAATGGCTGACAGCGTTTTCGCGGCATTAAAAAATGTTTAAAATTTAATTTAATTTTATGGCATGAACGCATGTTTATTTTGCCGAAATATATTTTTTTGTGGCTTTTTATTAAGAAAAACAACATTTTGAAGTGCTTTTTCAAACACAGTAGAATACCCTATTCTGTTTTATACAATCTTTAAAGTAAACTAAAATGGCAGGACTAATTCTATTCCTATTTCACAATGCTTTCTGCGGAAATGGATAGCCCTGTCTTTAAACTTGTCAATTTAGAAATCTCTAAACTACTACAAATGTGGCTAATTCCGTTATTATACACAATCGTGTGTAACAGAATTTGTAAGTTTTTGTATTTTTAAAGAAGCAATGGTTGAGATTCTTTCCGTCTTTCAACTTCTCAATAAAACCCGCTTTCTGAATCGGTGGTAGAGTCTTGATTGGTCAAAGAGGCACAAGTTGATTTTACATGAAAATTGAAATCATGAACAATTTTGAATTTGAATTTGAAAATTATTGTGTCAGTTTGAAATGCCCACTGAGGAGCTGCCTAAAAATGTATAACATATATAGGTAACTTGAAATCTTGATTCAGGTAGGTTACTAAGTAACTACAGCTTGCTTGGCAACTTCCCGTAAACTAACTTATCTGAAGGCTTCATGCCTGAACTGTCTTATTAATAGTGAATACTGTTAGGCATACTTCTACGTTGCTTACATCGCGGGCTGCGTAATTTGCGCATTGTTTCCATCGACCTTTCTCAGCTTACGAACGCAGCGGTTTTGTTTTGAAGAACCAACAAAATGTAGTTCTAAAACTCAAAATTCAACTACCTAAAGGCCAAATTAGACGGTTCATTTTCGAGATTTTTGCTTTCATTTTCGAGGCTTCATCGGTGTATCATCGAAAATGAACCATCTAAACATTGCCATAGTAACTATCGTAAAGTGCATCGTTCACCGCAAAAATGAACGATGAACGAGGCACCGATTTGACCTTAACTAAGTATAGATCGACCAGAATCTCATGAAAAATAGGGAAATTAAATGTTGTAGTAAGCAACACTAGGTTAACTCGGCTGCCCTAGTGATAAACAAAGTAATTACATTCAGAACACCTTACCTGGGATCGTTTCACGAAACGAAAAATCAAGCAACTGCATTTTAAATACAAAAACAAAGTAATCAACATCCAATTACTTTGTTTTTGTGTTATGCTTGTTGTTAACTTGGTTTTGCATTTATATTCCTGGTTAGTGTGTGCAGTTACTTTGTTTGGGCAATTCAAACAGTAAACGGTTCAAGTTATTTGAAATATTAAACTGTGGTTAAAAAACTACTCGACATAAAACTTTTGTTAATGCAAAAAAGTCAATTTCACAAAAAAATTCAGTTACTTTGTTTATCGCTAGGGCAGCCGTAGTGTTGCTAACTTTGAATTTTCATTTCCGTATTTTTCATGAGATTCTGGTCGATCTTTACCTACTTATATTATTTTGTCAACGTATGTTACGTTACTCAACTATGACGTAAATTTTCATTAGTGTCACGCTAATGGAAAAACGAAAAATACGAAATTCCGAACATCCCTTTGTATTTCCGGTGCGGGTCACCGGAATACTAAACGATTGTTACTCGCCATGGAATGAATGCGAACGGAAATTGTAACAACACCACACAAAAGAGCTTTTTGTATTAGCATAGACCGCATAAGTAATGACTATAACTTCGACTGTAACCAGTAGGTACGTACAAGTCACGGCAAATAAGTCTAGCGTTGACCTTCAATGCGCAGAAGTCGAAAATGAGGCATCTCGGGTGTGAGGGGGTCGCGGGAAGGGCGTGGGGATCGTTCGTAAGCACTGATTAGCTCTCGCGGATCCCTCGTAAGCGCTGATTGGCCCTCCAATCGTATTGTCCTGTTCACTCGTACGACGCTGCGCGCACTTGAAGGTCACCGCTCGACTTACGTGCCGGGGATTATACGTAACAGTAAGTTTTATTTATCATATTATTTGGAAAGATTTTAGAGCTTGTTTTGCAACAGCGACCTGAAAATAAAAGCTGAGCCCCTAGGCGTATACTCGACGTGCCTTTGGTCTAAGGGCGCTATCAGACGAATTACTTACATAATTCCAGTCGATAATATGTTTAACTAAGTGCAGTCGTAAGTTGAACTGTTCGCAGTCTGGCGCGTCCAGCTGTAGTCGTGTGGCAACGACGCAGGCTGTCCAGTTGTCCATCGTTGATGTGAGGTTTACGACTTTCGTATACCTACATATATAACAAGAGATAAAGTTCGTAAAATAAAACCGGACTACGCTTAGTAATTTAATTTAATATAAAATAATAATTTAGTGTGCAGAAAGCGCGGGGCACGAAGCTAGTGGTGCCATCTGTTATGTATATCCGAAATTAACTAATATTTTAGTTTAGCCTTATTAAATATTCAAAAGTTAGACGGGCTTTAAGTAGATACATACAAATGTGAGCCTTGTGTGAGCATAACTTTAAAATTTCAGTAGAAGAGCGTGTCTCCAATATTTCACTGACTAAGTAATTCAAAAGGTATAAGGTAAGTACAAAACTTTTTCTTAAAAATATCAAACATGTAATGTCCTTATTTTGATAATGCGGACTGAAAATATTTAAGTGTATCGTCTATTAACATCAAGACATTGTATTTACGGAAAAGCACTAACCTGTGAGTGATAGATTACAAGAATACCTCATGAAAGACAAGATACGGTTTAAGTAATAAAATGTGACAGACATAATGCTATATTTCCATCCTAATCGATATAATATACCTACTTATTTCTTTGCGGGAAATAACAGTTGAAATGTGTTGAATAATTTATGGAAACGCGGGGCACTGACCCGTTATATTCGTACACTCCCCAAACGACATGAAGGCCTTATGCCGACTTTGTACATAGTGGCAACGATGATTGAAATTCGAGTATCGACACACAATGACTTCAGAGCAAAATGAACCCAAAGACTCTTATTTTAAAGTCGTAATTCAATAGTTCGAAAGGAGAATGCCCAAAAATCTATGGGCGTGTAACCCAGTCGTTTACAAGCGTGTTGTATGCAGCATTTATTGCAGGTTTATTCCTGATAACCAAACACACCATTTTAATACCTCTAGGACTTGTAGTTTTAAATAAATCTAAGTTTAAGTTTGAAAATGATTCTAGGTTATGTGTAGTTTATAATTGTTAAAGTAGTAAGGAAAGCCGTGTATCTTTCCTGCCGATTTGAACTATTTGTTTGGCGCGCACTATACTTAACATAACTGTCCAACGATATCCAATACAAAAACAATAAACCAAATTAATATTGGTCTCCGCTGTGCTACAATAAACATTCAAAATGTAAACAGAGTAGACGTCACTAGCGTCACACACAACTAAAACAATGACATGTCACATTGACATCTTGAAATAAGTTTCGTTACACAAAATCAAAAAGGTTGTAGTTATATTATATTCCATTGCACAAAACGCAACGAAGCTAAAACAATATTATAAAAAAAAAAATTAATTATTACTTATTTACTATAAGCATATATTGTACGATTTACAACTAATAACAAATAAAATAATGTATTTAAATAATTAATATCCGTTCTATTTTAAATGAAATTATTTTTTTTTAAATAACAAACCTCTTTTTATTTGGGCATGTACCTATGCGTAGAATGTAATGCAAATGGCCGTCAGACTTAAACGGGAAGTTGAAAAGACGGTTTAATTCCTTTTTTATTACATTTTTTTATCGTGAAGTGTAGCATTAATAAATAATTATTAATTTTCAAATTGTCATATATTCGTAAGATAATTTTTAATAAATTACATTTTGTGTAAATGTTTGGGTCAGGGGTGGTCATTCTCCTTTTACAACATTTTGTAATGCTGGCTGTTTTTAAATGCTGAATGTATTGGCGAACTTAAACCTTAAAATAAGTAAGTTTAGGTCCATTTTACTCTGAAGTCATTGTGTTTCGATCAGTAGTATTTAATAAAGTTTTCGAGCTGTGCACACTGAGACTAAGCCTACTGGATAATATTACGAATTATGTTGAAACACCACGGCTCATTTGGTACTAGAGATGAATAATTACTACCTAATACCTACCCATTGTGCTAAAGAAACAATTAATATAAATCGCTCACTATTTGAAATGTACCAAGCTGTGATAGCCTAGTGGTTAGGACGACCGACTTCTAATCGGAGGTCATGGGTTCGATCCCGGGCACGCACCTCTAACTTTTCGGAGTTATGTGCGTTTTAAGTATTTAAATATCACTTGCTTTAACGGTGAAGGAAAACATCGTGAGGAAACCTGCATGCCTGAGAGTTCTCCATAACGTTCTCAAAGGTGTGTGAAGTCTGCCAATCCACTTGGCCAGCGTGGTAGACTATGGCCAAAACCCTTCTCACTCTGAGAGGAGACCCGTGCTCTGTAGTGAGCCGGTAATGGGTTGATCATGATGATGATGATTTGAAATGTTATTTTGGGGACAGTCATTAAACAAAAACTAAAAGTATTGACATAATATAATAAGTATGTATAATTTGATTTATGCAAAATGTTGTCCATTTTGGAAAAGGATCACCATAAATTTAGTTTGAGACAAGCGGATACCCGCGACTTCGTTCGCGTGGACATTGGTTTTAAAAATCCCATGGGAATCATTTTGTTTTTCCCAAACTCCTTTGAGCGGCTCCTTACTGGCGGATGTTTAAGTAGATAAAATTGTAAACATCCGCCAGTGAAAGTCCCATCAAAATCGATCCAGCCTTTCAGACATGAGCCGGTAATCTTTAAAGTATTTCCTTTCTAACGAAAAAAGAATACACGAAATCGGACCACGCGTTAATGAATTATAGCTAAGTAAACATTTGGACTTTCATCCCCTCTCCCAAAGGAACCGTGCTGAATTTCGGGATAAAAATAGACGTGATTCTAATGAAGAAATTGACGTGATAAAAATGAAGGTAAACACATTCCAAAAGATTTTATTTACACCATATTTACATACAATTTATGGACCTTAGTATTTTATTTAACATGTAGTCCGGTCAAATTAGACTTAAAAATAGGGTTGTGGTTACAATAATTCACACCTGGCTGAAAATTGGTAGGATTGTTCAAAACACTATTATAAATGAAATGTGAAAAGTCCTCATCGATCCGACACCTGGAAAAAAATTACTCCTGGTCACGCAAGTTTACTCACACCTGGCTGAAAATTGGTAGGATTGTTCAAAACACTATTATAAATGAAATGTGAAAAGTCCTCATCGATCCGACACCTGGAAAAAAATAACTCGGGGTCAAAGGTCACCAAAACGGGTTTTTCACGATTTTCAGCAAAACGGTAAGTCTTATCATAAAATTATCTTAAACAAAATTTTAGATCAGATCTATAAAAAATGTTTGAATACTTTTTTTCCTAAGAGCCACCGTTTTTGAGATATAACGATTCAAAAAGATAACTTTCGAAATATAAATGAGGGACTGGATTTCTTTTTACCCGAAATTTTGATATTTATAATATTTTATAATATAAGTTACACACACACATAAAATATTGAAAATATCAGAATTTCGGGTAAAAAGAAACCCAGTATTTTTTGAATCGTTATATCTCAAAAACGGTGGCTCTTTAGAAAAAAAGTATTCAGACATTTTTTATAGATAATTATTATCTGATCTACAATTTTGTTTAAGATAATTTTATGATAAGACTTACCGTTTTGCTGAAAATCGTGAAAAACCCGTTTTTGTGACCTTTGACCCCGAGTAATTTTTTTCCAGGCGTCCGATCGATGAGGACGTTTCACATTTCATTTACTTATAATAGTATTTTGAACAATCCTATCAATTTTCAGCCAAGTGTGAGTAAACTGTGCGTGACCAGGAGTAATTTCTTTTCCAGGTGTCGGATCGATGAGGACTTTTCACATTTCATTTATAATAGTTTTTTGAACAATCCTACCAATTTTCAGCCAGGTGTGAATTATTGTAACTTTGAAAGTCTAAATTGACCGGATTAATGTTTCAATAGCTATTTACAACAAGTTTTGTAGTAGGTAGTAGTTATGTGCTATACAAAATTATGCTACGACATAATATATACATATTATATTTAAAGTCGTGAATTAATTTACTTACGGATTATGAGTCTACGTAGAGCAGTTAATGCGCAAATAAAAACTTGATGAATACTTGACAAATGCGAAATTGGAAAAATCTCAGAAATAAGAATAAAATAATTTAGTTAAGATAAGCAAATAAAAAATGACTGCACTCTTCAGTGCTAAAGAAACTATAACATCTTAGGCCGCTATCCCAATGGCGTTTTGCGAGCGTTCGCGTTTCTCCAACGTCTGCGCAGCGACAACGTCGCGTTGACGCGACGTCAACGTTGAGAGTCTCAAATAGTAGGAGAGCCCAAGAGGGGATTTTTGGATTTACTCGAGCGCATCAGATTAAGATAAGAGAGGCGAGGCATCTTGCATCCTGCTGAGTACCCTCTACCATATATAATCCCTTTAAATAGAGCCACGCGCAAAATAAAAAAATGATGGACATAAATACTCAGAAACGCCAGATTAAGATATGGTGGGTTAATTACGAGCTAAGAAAAGTATATTTAAAAAATCAGACTATTTGAACGTAACGTACGAGAATGGGACGAGACGTTACAAAGTTGCAAAAAGCAAAAAAAAAAACATTATTTTGACCTTCTCGAATTTCGAAGGTGGTTGAATTTTTTTCTATTTTGAAGGAAATGATGCAAAAATAACAAAAAAAATGTAATCAGCCGATTTCCA
Organism: Melanargia galathea; assembly: GCA_920104075.1. Classification (NCBI taxonomy): domain Eukaryota; kingdom Metazoa; phylum Arthropoda; class Insecta; order Lepidoptera; family Nymphalidae; genus Melanargia; species Melanargia galathea. The sequence continues at coordinate 4,353,073 of OV049863.1, read as the reverse complement.
CAAGCTGAAGTTATAAAAATCGCCTATTGAAGATGAGAGCGTGCAGCTAGAAGCTTTCCCCACCACTGAAATGGAAAACCTTATATAACATTTTATTCTTCCTATCAACTAATCTATAAAATCTACTAGGTCCCGACGACGCTAGAGTAAATCCACATTTAGGATCCTCGGCTCCCCTACTATAATGGCAACCGTTCACGCTTTGACTTCGCAACTTCAACGCGACGTTAACGTCGCGACAACGCTTCGCAGACGTTGGAGAAACGCCAACGCTCGCAAAACGCCAGTGGGATAGGGGCCTTAACTGCAGTAGCTCGCAATACTCAAATCAATTTAAGTTATTCCGTGCGGCACTTATACCTACTTACTATAGATATTTAATCAAATTTTTATTTGCATTCATTTTTCCGTACTGCTTAACTCATTTTATATCAGCGGATGGATATTCACTGTTTTTATCGAATAACTGAATAGCAATTGCGCAAAACACTTGTCTCCTTCGAGAAAGTTGGACTTTTAATTAATTAAATTATCCGCGAATATTGCTTTAGAATGGAAACATGAAAAACATCTGAAATCTGTACAAATAAACAAAATTGGTGTATTTTTGATTAAAAAAAAACTGCCTCTTATTCAGTTCATTTGAACGTTATCGTAATTCAAATACATAGACGTTTTTAAATTTTTGTCCGTATGTCTGTTTGTCCGGGTTGATTTTCGCAACGGCTGAACCGATTTTGACGGGACTTTCAACGGCAGTTAGAAGATTATGCAAGGAGTGATTTAGATTTTTTATCCCGGAAAATTCGCATGGGATTTTTAATAACCTAAATCCGAAGTCGCGTGCATCAGCTAAGTAGTAAATAGGTACTTAATAAATATATATATATATATATATTGTGGTTGGAGTGTAACATCCATTTAGTTGATAAACGAAGTAGGTACCTACCTACCTTTAAGAATACCTAATTCACAAATCTTTGTTCTAGATTTAGTTACCATACTTAACATAGTATTTGTAGTGGTAGGTACCTACTTGATATAGTTATGGTAACAAAATTCAGAAAATATGATATACATAATACCTATAATGGTATCGGTACAAGTTTTGGTCTTTTACGATAGAATGATAGCAAATATAACAGATATTAGATACAGATATAGAGAATTATAACAGACTATAAATTATAATAGATTTCATTTTTATTGGTTGGTTAAAAATAATGGTTTTACTTACATACACCTACCATTATTTTTGAAAAAGTGACCACCAAACTACAATTTAGTAAGCGTAATAACAGTTCTGGTTTTTTACTGCTATTTTCCCGCAAACACCAAGTGATTATAGATATATTTTAGTTACTCTTAAATTAATATACCTACCTAATTAAATCTAATGACTAGAACGAGTAGACTTTCAAGAATTCATCCTTTTACAATAGTCAATTAGTCAGTTTCATTAATTGTTTTAATGTTTCAATATTTGGCATATAGAAATATTTGTCTAAAAAAACGTGTTGGTTCTAGTAGCCGATCATGAATTTCTGGCCTATTCCACTAGTCCCTACCAATGTATCCCCCCTGGGGGGTAAGTAGGGCTCATGGCGCTCGTTGCTCTGGAGGCCCGATATTGAGCGTACTAAATTTTACGCCTTTAAAAAAACTGGAATTTTTCTAAATCACTCCAATCTGGCTCTTACTTAGCATATTTTAGCCTGATCTGACTAAAAAGAATTTTGAAAAATTATCTTGTTTGGACTCTTGGAAACCCCCTAAACCAGAGACTCGGCGCAGTGGTACTTAAAATGTGATCAGTACAAAACACCATCATTTAATGAATGTTGAATTTATTTTATAAGCCAAATCTTTTTTTTAATTGCCAAAAATTATTTAGGAGTCCGCCCCAAATTCCTTGCGTCTAAGTTAATCCGTCACTTTTTGGTTCATTAAAAATTTTATAATCTTTGCGACAAAATTTGGCTCGCGAATTAGTAGGTACTTAATAGTTCAGTACGAAAATTCTACGGCATTGGATTCAGCCTTTGTCGTTATATTAATTAGATTAAATATACCTTAGAAAAGGATAAAATCACTGAAATACAAAATTTTAATTCTACAATCCTTAAATCATACAATTTTAAATCCTTATTTATTATTTGATTGACATTTTAATAGACAATTTAATCTTCTTAAGTACGTACAAATCTGAACATTCAAAATATAAAATCTATTCAAAATGTAGATAGGTATACATTTATTTTACAACGACTACAAAATTAAGACTGCCGTCTTCTATCTATACAGCAAACTACCCTTCTTAAATTCTCCGCAAAACCACTTTTTGGGATTTGAATTTCTATTTTACAAGACGTTACATCCAATGCATTGCCACCATTCGACTGTTCGGTGTTGTGTTCAGTCTTTTCTCTTTCTTGAGTTGTGTCCACGTTTTGTTCATCGGATCACGTATCAGTGCCTGGATATTTCACTATCATATCCAATTCTTCCTCATTCGGCTTTGCATTTCTTACTTCGGTTTGACCTTCGAACTTCTTCGGCCTTTGTTCACTCAGTTTGTTCTCTATATTAACTAAAACATCTGCCACGCACCTATGTTCTTCTGGTGATTTTGCTTCAGCATCCTCACCGAACGCTGTAGCTTCATCTTTATTCTTGCCATTATTATTCTGTTTATCATTCTCTATCTCGGGTTTGCAGTCTTCTTCTTCACTGTTCTCTTTGCCTTCTAAAATTATTTTATGTGTCGCCTCCTCGGTGACACTGTCTGTGGGTGCTTCGTTGATACAAGAATGTGTTAAAATGAAGGGAAGTTTGACTGAAACATCCCCACCCATAGCGCTAAGTGTGAGTTTGACTTTGACGTAATATGAAACGTAGATGGCAAAGACGTTGCGATCATCTGGTGAATCGGTGCTGCATACCACGGTTGAAGCGAGACTTGCCCCCGATTTGGAGTAGGAATCTTCTAGCGCTATCCAGTTCTTGGTCACACCTGTAAATGTAGCTTTCGTTTTAACGATCGCAAGAGTTAAATAAGAAATTGAGCATTCAAAAATGCCTTGACCGAATAAAAACAATTTTAAGCAGGTACTTATTTAAAAAGAATTTGTCCAAATTGTATCGGATTGAGTGATTTAATCTTATTTGGTAATTCCTTAAAGATTAGATCTAAAGAAAGAGCACTAGATCCTTGTCCATTTATCTACATTAAAAACAAAAAGTGAATATATTTGCTATTTTCTCTAATCTGCAATATCTGTCCTAAAATCTTAATATCTTTTTCCTATCCAAAACTATAACATTTAATGAAGGTTGCTCGGATAAACTTTCATGAAAGGATTAATCACTCATTAGTATCAAAAGCATACTGTCAAAGGGATAATTACGAAGTTATCTGAACTATTTTAACACAGTCATACAAAATAATATGTTAATATCGGCGCAGACGAGCCACTCGCCAAAGCCTCACGTGGTCTAAGTACCTCATACGATGGTAGTGCCGACTTCCAAATGTGTACGGCGAATCCCGATAAAATGTATTACGCGATCAAAAAAATTTGGCGCATGGCAGATAAGTAAGCATGACAGAAAAATAAAATTTGAAAAACTTATTGTCTACAAAAACAACCAGTAACAGAAACAAATTAACAATATCAAAAAAATAACAATAACAAAACAAGAAATAAACAAATTACTAACTGACCGACAATCTCAAGAAGCACTGTCAAGAGCGAGTAGGTACACGACTACGCGTCCCTGTGTCCCTACCGCATGGCGAATACCTGTCATGCGCCTAATTGTTTTTGGTCGCATAGTAGGTGTACACAGTTCAGCAGCCCATTCTACTCATGTACAACAGCATGTGGCTGATGTGTGGCCCGTTTGCGCAGACTCTTTAGGGGTTTTTGTACCTTTGTGAGGGGTCAGTGTGTAGGTGTCCGTGAGTATTTGACCCGGGAGGACGGGCGTGCCTGTCCCTTTCACTAAAGCCACGACGTTCTTGAACTTTCCATTGGAGAACATACATACGTCGACGTGCTGGACCACTAGCGTCTACAAATAACAATATAGTTATATTTCAAGTAATTAAATTATTGATAATGTCATAGGAGAAAATTATAGACAGTAAGACAGGTATTGGACAGTAGGAGGAGAAAATTTTTCCAGCGTTTGTGGAGTGCATTGATAGATAATATATCATATAAATTTTTTAATAATAAATAGTGCCCATTTGACGTTTTATGTATGAATGCACGAGAAATATTTTTTGCCATATTTTGAGGTCCTCCCGCAGCCCCCATGTGTAACTAAAATGTATAGTGACGAAAAATTTATAGGTCACTACGACGGAAAATTTGTATCTATCATGTGTCCACGCTACATAAACGGTGCAAAATCGTGTTCTGTGGCGATCCTTACAAGAGACCTATGTCCAGCAGTGGACGTCTATTGGTTGAGACGACGACGACGACTACATAAACAATTCACGCAACCTTCAAATAAATTCATGATAATTGATCATGAACGCCGGGCATTTTTGTTGCGAAAACTATTTCGTATAAATAATAAAATGTATTGTCGGAAGCATCGGGCGCTCCAAATTTTGAAATATGCGTTGTGTAAGCTTTTGGATTTTTGTGAAATAATTTTGTGAATTGTTTGATAATTTAGTAATTTTCTTGTGAATTCAGTTTCAAACAGTTTCTTTTTAGAAAACATTTTATCATTATAAATAACGTAGGTAGTTCCTATGAATAGAATCGATAAACCCTAAGTATTGTTTCATCTAATAATAAATTCCTGGAATCTCCAACACTTTCCAGCGTTAATTCTGGGATTAGCTCGCGAATTCTGTACATGAAAATGGTAGCAATTATTTTGCTGCGTCGCTAAGCTCCAGGATTAGAGGGAAAATTGTGAATTCATTTTCGGGATATTAATATTTTCTGACACGTTTCATTGTTTTCGGGATTAGATTATAATATCCACCGATATCTTGTTACAATAAATAGAATTGAGCATCGTAATTTTGTTAAAATACGAGTATTAACTTGTTATTAGTTTGTAATTTTGTACGTAAAGAGCATAGAGTAGGTACGAAGTCGTTCATATGACAATCAACGAATTTGTAACGTAGATCGATTTTTTTTCTCATAGAGTGGATTCGCTTTTGGCAACGAAAATGTCTGGCGCATTAGTGATCTAGGAGAACTCTCAGGCATGCAGGTTTCCTCACGATGTTTTCCTTCACCGTTAAAGCAAGTGATATTTAAATACTTAAAGCGCACTTAACTCCGAAAAGTTAGCGGTGCGTGCCCGGGATCGAACCCACGACCTCCGATAAGAAGTCGGTCGTCCTAACCACTAGGCTATCACAGCTTATATATCAAATAATAAATTCCTGGAATTAACTCACGAATTTCGTATAAAAATTGTGGCAATTATTTTGCCAAGGTATAAAATGAAAATTACGTAGGTATGATTATTTTTTATAAGTTAATCCTATTTGAGTCATCCTAAGTAGGTATATATAACGAATTATTCCTGGAAGGTCCAAATCCAATACTTTTAAGCGTTGTATCAAGTATAAAATTGGAGTTCCATATGAAAATGGCAGCAACAATAATTTTGCTAAATAAATATTGTTTTACAAAATTATTTGGGAAACGAAAATAGGTATTCCTGTGATTCGATCAAACCCCTTTTATTTTATTTTATAATAAATTCCAGGAAACTCTAAGACTTAATCGTTTAATCTGGGATTGCGTATGGCGGGTTTCATGTGGAAATTTTAACAACAATGTACGAGTGGCAATTATTTTGTTGCGTGCTTTGTTTAGGCTTGTGGAAAAATGGGAATTCATTTTCGGAAAATAATTTTTGGAAAAGTTTTATTGTTTTTAGGATTAGATTAATACATAGATAAACCCAATGTATTTCTATTATCTATACATATAATAAAATCGTAGACTTGCCGTATCTGTACATTAAAGATTTTTGCAAAATAATAACTGGGGGATGTTAGGGATAAGTAATAGAACGTAAAAAAGCTATTTTTGAAATTTTTGTCTGTTTGTCTGTTTGTCTGTTTATCTGTTTGTCTGTATGTTTGTGCGCGCATCACGCGAAAACTACTGAATGGATTGAAACGAAACTTGGTACGATTTAAGTTCATACTAAGGAGTAACATATAGGATACTTTTTATCCCGAAATCTAGCACGGTTCCCAAGGGAGAGGGGATGAAAGTCAAAACGTGTATTTAACTGTAATTCAATAACGCGTGGTCCGATTTTATTCATTCTTTTTTGTTAGAAAGTAGAAATACTTTAAAGATTATCTTCTTCTTCTATACATACATATCTATACATATAATAAAATCGTAGACTTGCCGTATCTGTACATTAAAGATTTTTGCAAAATAATAACTGGGGGATGTTAGGGATAAGTAATAGAACGTAAAAAAGCTATTTTTGAAATTTTTGTCTGTTTGTCTGTTTATCTGTTTGTCTGTTTGTCTGTATGTTTGTGCGCGCATCACGCGAAAACTACTGAATGGATTGAAACGAAACTTGGTACGATTTATGTTCATACTAAGGAGTAACATATAGGATACTTTTTATCCCGAAATTCAGCACGGTTCCCAAGGGAGAGGGGATGAAAATCAAAACGTGTATTTAGCTGTAATTCAATAACGCGTGGTCCAATTTTATTCATTCTTTTTTTGTTAGAAAGTAGATACTATAAAAATTATCTTCTTCTTCTATCCTCACTATCCTCACTAATATTATAAATGCGAAAGTAACTCTGTCTGTCTATCTGTCTGTCTGTGACGCTTTCACGCCAAAACTACTGAACCGATTTGAATGAAATTTGGTACACAGATACTCTAGAGCCTGAGAAAGGACATAGATTACTTTTTGATGTGAAAAAGTGCTGTAAAGGGTTAAAAAGGGGGTTGAAATGTTGTATGGAAGTATCGTCTTTTTAAAGCTAAAAGCTTGAAATTTATTTTTTAGGCTGTTAATCCTTATCCTTATCCTTACTTCCTTACTTATATCCTTACTTATATCCTTTCCTTACTTATATCCTTACTTTCTTATCCTTACTATCCTTACTTCCTTACTCCTTACTAATATTATAAATGCGAAAGTAACTCTGTCTGTCTGTCTGTCTGTCTGTCTGTCTGTCACGTTTTCACGCCAAAACTACTGAACCGATTTGAATGAAATTTGGTACACAGATACTCTAGAGCCTGAGAAAGGACATAGGCTACTTTTTGATGCGAAAAAGGGCTGTAAAGGGTTAAAAAGGGGTTGAAATGTTGTATGGAAGTATCGTCATTTTAAAGCTAAAAGTGAAATTTGTGAAAAATCTTAATTCACGCGGGCGAAGCCGCGGGCAGAAGCTAGTCCAATAATAAATTCTTGACAGCTCTAACACTTTTCAGTGTTTTATCCGGGATCAAGTCACGAATTCTATATCAATTAAAGCAGCATTGCAGCAATTATTTTATCACGTCACGTCGCTAAGCTATCAAAGGATTAAAGGGAAAACTGCGAGTTCCTTTTCTCGGAAATGAATGTTTTCTGACTTGTTTCATTATATTTTATTCCTACATACTTAAGTATATAAACAATTCACGCGAATTGTTTATGTATGCCGTCTTATAGTGACACATAAATTTTCTGTCACCTCAAAATTTGGCGAAAATATTCCTCGCGCGTTCATACATAAAACGTCGCACGGACACTCTATTTAACTATTATACTAACATTATTATACTAACTTATATTAATTAATTATTATTATATTATATTAATTAATTATTATACTAACACTATATTCCCTTCCTTGGGTCTTTTTGAAGTCTTTTTGATATACGACTTTTCTTTTTTTGATCTTTATTTAAAGTGCTTGGTCGTTTAAATACGCCTACGTTGTTCTATTAAGGCTACAGTTAATAATCCTTAATCAAACCGCACAATTATATAATGCTATATAATCCAGTCAATTTAGACTTTCAAGGTTACAATAATTCACACCTGGCTGAAAATTGGTAGGATTGTTCAAAACACTATTATAAATGAAATTTGAAAAGTCCTCATCGATCCGACACTTGGAAAAAATTTACTCCTGGACACGCACAGTTTATTCAAACTTGGCTGAAAATTGGTAGGATTGTTTGAAACACTACTATAAATGAAATGTGAAAAGTCCTCATCAATCCGACACCTGGAAAAAAAATTACTCGGGGTCAAAGTTTTCACGGGAAGTTTTCAGACAAACGGTAAGTCTTATCGTAAAATTATGGTAGACGAAATTGTAGATCAAATAATTATCTATAAAAAATGTCTATATACTTTTTTTCTTAAGAACCACCATTTTTGAGATATAACGATTCAAAAAGATAAGTTTCGAAATAAAATGAGGGACTGGGTTTCTTTTTACCGGAAATTCTGATATTTATAATATTTTATATGTGTAAGTGTATAACTTATACTATAGTACATAACTTACACATATAAGTTACACTTAACTTTTTGAATCGCTATATCTCAAAAATGGTGGCTGTTAAGAAAAATTATTCAGATATTTTTTATAGATAATTATTTGATCTACAATTTTGTCTAAGATAATTTTGTGATAAGACTTACCGTTTTGCTGAAAACTCCCCGTGAAAACTTTGACCCCGAGTAATTTATTTTCCAGGTGTCGGATCGATGAGGACTTTTCACATTTCATTTATAATAGTGTTTTGAACAATCCTACCAATTTTTAGCCAGGTTTGAATTATTGTAACCTCACCCCTATTTTTTAGTCTAATTTGACCGGTCTCATAATTTATGAAGTAAATCAATAATACCTTTATTCTTCTCACAGTTTTGGAGGAATGATTCGATATGAGCACGCTCACGAGTATCGATTCCCCGTGCGAGTAGCACGCCTTGTCCAGCCACGCTTCCAACTCCACCCTGGGGACAATACCGTGTGTTAATAATAAAATAGCCCAAGAGCCCACGACGGCCGGACCTTCGTTATTTTATAAAAAAGTTTATCTGTATATTGTCCCCAACACAGGGAGTAACGATCAGCGACTATGAAGTTGATATCACGGTTACTTTGGGAGATAACAGGAAATAAAAAACACTACAAACAGGTGTAAAAAAACTTACGTCGAAGTGTAGTCTAATAATTTTTATATTTTCTTCGGAATAGTATTAGAAATCACGTTATGCATTGCTGGACACTTATTACAGTTACCCCCGGACACCCTTGAACTTTTAAACTTTAAGGGTGTCTGGCAGGGGGGTTGCAACTGTAATAAGTGTCTGGCAATGCATGACGTGATGTAGAAATGTATGTGTTTTCGACGTGAGCTGTAGACATAATTTATTCGCGAGAATATCATCTGACCAATTTCGCTCTTCAACAGCGAAATTTCGGTATTAATTAGCGGGGTGGATTGACCTTTTGATTATTACGTTTTAATACACCTCAGTCCCAAATTGGTTCTAGCAAATTTGAAATTCTCATTCAATGTATTATTCCATAACAGCTGCACGGTTTGACCTTTGCTTATAGAGCAAGAGCCCACGATGGCCAGAACTTCGTTATTTTATAAAAGCTGAAAGTTTATCTGTGTATTGTCCCCAACACAGGGAGGAACAATCAGCGACTATGAAGTTGATATCACGGTTACTTTGGGAGATAACAGGAAATAAAAATCACTACAAACAGGTGTAAAAAAACTTACGTCGAAGTGTAGTCTAATAATTTTTATATTTTCTTCGGAATAGTATTAGAAATCACGTTATGCATTGCTGGACACTTATTACAGTTGCTACCCCCGGACACCCTTGAACTTTTAAACTTTAAGGGTGTCTGGCAGGGGGGTTGCAACTGTAATAAGTGTCTGGCAATGCATGACGTGATGTAGAAATGTAGAAAGAAGAAAATGTAAAAAAAATAGACATTATACTTTGAAGTGAGTTTTTTTTTTACGCCTTTATTTCCTGTTATCTCCCAAAGTAACCATGATATCATCTTCATAGTCGCTGATTGTTCCTCCCTGTGTTGGGGACAATACACAGATAAACTTTCAGCTTTTATAAAATAACGAAGGTCTGGCCATCGTGGGCTCTTGCACTATAAGCAAAGGTCAAACCGTGCAGCTGTTATGGAATAATACATTGAATGAGAATTTCAAATTTGCTATACCCATATTACTAATTCCGCGGAATTCTGACAGCTGTCATTGTCATTTACAGATGAGTTATTTGTATGGAGAACAGGGTTAACATCTACGAAGTACGATTTTACCCCAAAACTACTTTAATTCCCTGTCATCATAAAAAGCCATATGCCGAGTAATAATATTACTCGTTTCGCCTTAAAGTAGAAAACACCAAGAGTGGAAACTAACAGCAATAGAAAACAAAAGAAGCACATTGAAAAAAATTATTCAAAAATGGATGTCGAATGTCATTATCACCATGAAGTGTCAAAGTCTGTCAGGCATTTGTCATATCTACATGCGGCAGTTGATTTGTATTTGCATAAGTTTTGAATTTTTTATCTTTTTTGTGGGAATTGTTTTATCTCTGGTAACATTACGAAACGTCAGAATTCCGCGGAATTAGTAATTCGGGTATAGAACCAATTTGGGACTGAGGTGTATTAAAACGTAATAATCAAAAGGTCAATCCACCCCGTTAATTAATACCAAAATTTCGCTGTTGAAGAGCGAAATTGGTCAGATGATATTCTCGCGAATAAATTATGTCTACAGCTCACGTCGATGTACCCCCCCCCCTTATTCTCTAACTCAGTGGTTATTAAAAAATGAAAGCTACCGAGCATATTTGCCACTAGATGATGCCCACGGCTTCGCCCGTGTGGATTTAGGTTTTTAAAAATCCCGTGGGAACTTTTGATTTTCCAGAACAAAAAGTAGCCTATCTGTAGTAACCCGTCCTCAAAACGGAAAAATCCCGCGGGAACCTCACAATTTCGCAATGCAATTCCTTACAGCATCAGGGTTGAGGAGGAGGATTTGTACCTACTCGAATTCATTCAACGCTTACGTCTTTAATTGGTACCCCCAATATCAATTTAAATAACCGACAGTTCCAAAATCCCATTAGTTTTGGGGATCAGGTCCCCTACAGTATCAGGATGGAGGAGTTGGAATCCAAATTTTTTATAGGACAGTGTTGCTATGTTTCTCTATGGATTAAAAAAAAACGGTCAAGTGCGATATACATTGCGATGAGTCGAATATTCGGGTCATCGCCACATAAAATGTGACTGGTCCATAATATTATGTCTTTGCTGAGTGTTGTGAACCAAATTGTGAATAAATTCAAAGCCATGCTGCCAGAGTCACAGTACCTAGTCAATTGTTACTTAAAGAGCCCCTTACCTACATTTCAAAAATTCCACTCTCATCTCAGAGTCAGTTGACGTTCAGCTCAGTGTCATTAGTAGGTACCGCCAAATGACAACTCATTTAGAGATTTAATGATGATTACAAAGGATGATTAGTTAATCGCTCATTAGACTAATTTAATGAAAATCTCTGAGTGCGCCTTAAAGATTTAGGTATTTTGAAGCAGTATACAGAGTATACTGTACAGTTTTTGAATATCGATAAAAATAACTTCCTATATGAAAGCGGAGTTATGATGATATAATTATATAGACCAAGATTCCAGTACGATCTGACATAATTTATTTTCGGAAAGATGAAACCTTAGGCTCTCAGTAGTGTCTCATTTGCTTTGAATAACTGCGTAATTGTGGAGTTCGTAACTGGGGTACTTATGGAGATATCAAGTGTGAACTCCACAATTACGCAGTTATTCAAAGCAAATGAGACACTACTGAGAGCCTAAGGTTTCATCTTTCCGAAAATAAGTTATGTCAGATCGCACTGGGATCTTGGTCTTTTATTTATGACAACTGAAAAATATTTAAACCATTTTCATGAATAATAATATAATGGGGTGTTTTATTAGAATTATAATGATGATTAGATCCATACCGGAACCACGCGACACGTGCAGGTAACACACGTGGGGATTTTATGGGAATAATAATGTTGATTAGACCCTAATGGAAAGGCACTAAACGACCCGTGTTTGGAACGCGAGTGGGCTCGTTCCCACTAGTTCAACTGAGTAGTTCAACCGTTGAACTAGTGAGACTTTTTTGTCCCACTAGTTCAACTGCATCGATTTTTTTTAAGAGTTGAACTAATGAGACAATATCCAGCGCCTCATACGTCTATAAATCGCGTCGTGTTGCTGTTTAGCGTCCTGGTTCGATTTCAACCTAAAATAACCTATATTACATCAACTGTAATATAATGAAGAGCGGAAAAATACATTATTTATAAAACTAACGTGCTAAGCCGACTACCCTAGCAAGTGGGCAGCTCATAAAATGTCCAATATACAGGCAATAAAGCGCCGTAAGAGATACAAAAATAGGCAACTCGAGAAATGTTTTAAACTCCGAAAAACAGTTTCCATTTATTTATAGAATAGGAATACAAATCATCAAGGGCTAGTTCAGACGTGGCGGAAATACGCGGATGCAAATAATGCGGACTGAGCGTGCGAATTTTTTAATTAGCAATTTATTTATTTCACAAGTGCCCGCACGTGCCGTAATCAGCGCGTCTGTCATTACAGTTGAGTAGTCGAACTTGTCGTTATCAACCTAGACGTCCACTGCTGGACATAGGTCTCTTGAGAGGATTTCCACACACCACGGCCGTATGCCGTTTGTATCCAGCGGCTCCCAGCGACTCTTCTGATGTCGTCGGTCCACCTATTGGGGGTCTGCTAACACTGCGCTTTCCGGTGCGAGGTCCCCACTTCAGCACCTTGGGACCCCAACGTTTATTGGCATATTGCCGCTTCAGTTTTGCAACCCGCTGAGCTATGTCGGTGACTTTGGTTCTTCTACGGATTTCCTCTTTTCTAATTTGATCGCGTAGAGAAACTCCGAGCATAGCTCTCTCCATCGCTCTCTGAGTGACTCTGATATTGCGGTTGTCTCGGATCCGTATGTCATCCGAGACATGGTCGCTACTTAACTATCACGTTAGCTAACGTTAGGCGTCCATATCTCGGATGACATACGGATCCGAGACAACCGAAATATAGGCACTATAGGTAATATCACTATGACAGTATGACTTGCCTATATTTACCGCGACTGCGCGTTTTGGACTCAAATGAGGTGTAATTACGAGTATGTCACCTCCAATTGCTGCACATTCGCACGTTGTTTACGCCTCATATTATCGTAGATTGCGTACTACATATTATCGTAGATTGCACCGATCGAATAGCACGATTTGCATTCGCATTTTGAAGTATAAATAAAATAAAAAGTTTTACGTAAGTCAGTTTTGTATTAAGTTTTTATTTGTCAAAAAAACGTGTGAACCATTAATCTTACAATACTTAGGAATTTTAAAGATTAACTAACTATAGATGGTTTGAATATAATGGATTAGATGAGCTAACATGCTGAAATAAAATAAAAACTACCCATTCTGAACTAGTCCTAATGCTATAAAACATAGCGTTTAAAAACGAGATGTACAGAATTGTTTTCTAAACAAACAATCTTGTTCTGTATATGTAAACAAAACGAAATACAGCTCGCTGCTCCCGGAATATCAAATAACAATTAAAACATGACTCGCACAGGCTTAGTGAGGGTGGGTTAATTGTTCCGTAGGCTAACAGCCCCCGCACACTGGGCCACTAGTGGCGGCGACTAGTGGCCGCCACAAGTCGCGGAAGAGATTTTTCATACATTTTCTTGTGGCTCGAACGCGGCCACTCGAGCGCTCAGTGTGCGGTGGTAGGTACCATATAAAATGTATGAAAAATCTCTCCCGCAACTTGTGGCCGGTCACTAGTCGTCGCCACTAGTGGCCCAGTGTGCGGGGGCTGTAAATGTGAATGTGTTATAAATAAATATGTATACCTAAAACTACCTTGTAGAATAAGTATAAATTAAAAATTTAAAAAACCCCCGACATTCGCCATTTTGTAGCGGCGGCCATCTTGGATTTGCATAGTGCTATTCTACTAGTCAAGCCCTTTCATTTGATACTCATATTACTGGAGATATGAAAAAATATGTAATCCGCCATTTTGTAGCGGCGGCCATCTTGGATCGATTTTCATCAAACATAGCTAACAACACTCTCGACTAATTCACCTTTCAAACAAAAAAAACCGCATTGAAATCGGTCCACCCGTTTGAGCGCTACAGGGGAACAGACAGACACACACACACACACAGATACGTCAAACTTATAACACCCCGTCGTTTTTGCGTCGGGGGTTAATGAACATTATAACGGCAGCGTAAAACGGACTTAAAGCCTCTAATTTTAGAATCGCAAATTCATTTCTTTTATTTTGCTAATGCTCCGCTTGGGGCGCTGACTGTAGATGTAAGGATGAACTCGGGTCGTAAAATAATGTGGTTAAGATCCATTTTACTTTGACGTTATAGTGTTTCGATAATCGAAGTAGTATCCTTGTCGAGATTTGCAAAGTCGTTATATACTGAATGAGGGTGAAAATCGCTTTGAAATTTGAAATCCACTACGCGACACTTAGAAGCTATAAGCGAATACACAGATGAAAACGTTTTGCGCTTTGTAGAGAATAGACACTTATAGTAACAATTTAATTTGTCGCTTTCAACGATGTTACTGGAGAACAACGATTCTATTTATTTTGTTCTAAAAGCTCCCGTCGTCGCCGCAACCCTGTGAAACTTAATTTACACTGATTTGATTCCAATTCGCGGGAACGACCTACATAAACGTAAAAGCCATACCACACTGCTTGGCTAAAATCTTCTAATTTTAACAAACACTTCGACACCTTTAATCTTTTTAATAATAATACAGCCGATTGAAATGAAACTTGGCACGATTTAAGTTCATACTACGGAGTAACATATAGGATACTTTTTATCTATTTGGTAGTTATGAATATTAATCAAAAAGTACACTTTTAATTTTTTTTGTAACTTGTAACGATTACATCCCACGTATGCCTAATACTTAGTACCTAAATGTAAATAAATTGTTTAATTTTAAGCCCGTAATTTAGGTATGTTTTGTAAATAGTTTCTCACGCCTGTTTTATTGTAAGCCCTAGTCATTAAAGTAAGAAAATATTTTTACTTTGGGGTTTTTTACGATCTTTATTTTAGCTTTATAATGCCGACTATTGTTTAAATGAATATTTGTTCTTTTAATGCCGACTATGTCGAATGAATATTTTAAAGCTATTTCTCGTAATTCTGTAAATCTGTTTTCCTGTGTACCATTACTGTACCTATTATTGTTTTTATTTTATTATTTATTTTTATTCCTTTCTGTTTTGAATATTTGCTTTTGTCTTTGTAAGAGCCGACGCAGACCGTGAGCCATGTTTTCATTTTTGAGAAATTCCAAATTCTAAGACAGTACACACGCAACTACGGTCTGAGACGGTTCACTTGTATCTTTCGTAAATATACACCTTAACTCCGCTCTACGAATCTATTATTACTCTCCGCACAAACTCTAAGTGTATGACCCGCCAGAGCGCCGACACTTTAAACGTCCGGATTATCATCTGGGGTACCTACATCAAAAGTGTTTGTCTGTCTCCGAAATGCTGGATCGATTTTGATGGGACTTTCATTGGGAAAACTTTAGTGATGGGAAAGAGCTATTAAAAATTTAGTACTCATTACTGTAGTTCGATTTTCATGCGCGACTTTTAATAGTATGAGCTCAAAAAGAGTTCCCACGGGATTTTTAAAAACCTAAATCCACGCGGACGAAGTCGCGGGCATCCATTAAGCTCGATTACGCCCGGCCGGTTTTGCCTATCAGCGAACCAAATGAAACTCGAATGCAGAAGTTACCTACATCGGATCGGTTTTGCTGTTCAGTGAAAATTCTAAATTTCCGACTATGTGTACAGCAACCCTTGTTTATTTACGTATTCCAGCTTGTCCCCTGATGGACACGAAAAGTTTTTAAAGTGTTCACGAGTAGCATTCCTCTATTTACGTGTAGCTCGGGGCACTCCCGGTAAATTTAGTTTTGAACGGAAGCGCAACGGCCGGCTAGAAGCTTTGTGAATAACTTTTCAAAAGTAATATACTTAGTTATAGGTATTATACTTTCGCGTTCGGTTAATGCACTTTGGTTATTGTCACACTAATATTATAAAGGCGAAAGTTTGTGTGTGTGCGTTTGTGTGTGTGTTTGTTTGTGTGTGTGTGTGTGTGTTTGTGTGTTTGTTACTCTTTAACGCCGCAACTAACAGAACCGATTTGCCTGAAATGAATGGAGATAGACTGTGCTTTTTTATCCAGGATAAATCCACATTTCCCACGGGATTTTGAAAAAACCGAGCTATAAGTAGATTACATATAGCAAACTTCCTTGAAAGTAGGTATAAAGGTTGGAAAAGGGAGCGGGAACGGGAACCGGAAATCCACGATTCCCTCGGGATTTGTGAAAAACTGAAATTCACGCGGGCGATGCCGCGGGCAGAAGCTAGTACCTATCTAATAATAAAATTAGATTCCCTGTCCATTGCAACGCAGAACAGCGGATCGGAGAGGTGTGACCCATCACATTATTGAGAGACTGTCCATGTTGGAACCGCCAAGAAATAGGTAGGTAAAACAAAAAAAAAAATAGATAAATCCTTATTTTCATTAAAAAAAATCTTTTAGAGACAGGTAAAATATTTTTCCACGTAAAGCGATGATTAATTTCTTTGTCTTGGAGAATTTAACAAAAAAGAAAAAATATCCGACACTTTTGCTCATAATATAAAGCCTCTTTATATATATTTTTTGAAAGCAGAAAACAGTTTTTTTATTAAAATAAATTATAACTACCATATTAGCTTTTGCCCGCTTCTTCGTCCGCGTGAAGTTTTTTTAGAAACGGAAACTGTGGTTTCCCGAGATAAAAGTATAGCCTGTATCACTCACTAAGTCCTCAACTATACAAAAACACGTCGATTCTGTCTGTTGTGTTCTGTGGTTGTGGCGTTATTGTAGGACAAACCAACAAACAACCACACCATTTATAATATTAGTACGGATTATTTTAAGTTTAATACATCCACACAGTGAAACTCGCCAGTAGGTACTAACCTTAAACAATGCAATTTATTCCAACTCTGTCTCCGAGGAATGAAAGCAATTTTACGTTTAAACCTTTTTAGATGCATTTCCTACTATTATACTGCCATTACGAATTAGTTTTTAAAAGTTTAGAATTAAGGCCTGTTTCACAACCTTTTGATAAGTGTCGGATAGCTTATTCACAACTTTTGTCTTTGTCATTTGACATAAGTTAGAAAGTGACAAAACTTACGTTTAGGCTACCCGACACTTATCAGAAGGTGGTGAAACAGGCCCTTAGAATTTCAAAACATTATTTACAACGTAGCGTTGTGAATCAAATAATTGTTAAGGTGCTCTGAATCAAAAATTTGTTGCGTAACACTTCCATATTGTTTAACATTGTTATATAACATGTGTCCACTGTCCACGCTACTAAAAATAACTCCTAAAATCATGATTTCTGATATCAAAGATTTTATTATTATAATACTTAGCGTCATTTCAAATCCAATATGGCGGACTCACAAACGAAAAATGGTCGAGAACTTTTTTATTTGTTTAAAATGTTGCAATAAAACAAACGTGGAATGGTGCCAAGAATCCCAGCGCTGAACAGCCGCGCTGATTCTTTACCCTTAAGCCGAGCCAGCCAATCGGTCACAAAAAATAAAGAAATAGCTAGTGTTGTGAAGAATTCGCTAACTTTAACCAACCCGTGGCATGATATCCACGTAGAACTAACCCTACTGTAAACAATCACTAACCTAGCCAACATGGCGTGGATGGAACATGGAGCCCTACCTAAAGTATGACCTCCTACCTCCCCTTCTAGTCATACCAGCACCACCAGACGGCCCCACAATGGGCAAACCAATACAATAACAAATCACTCACCCTACCGCCAACAGCACCACACCCTCTTTCCACAATTCACTGAGTATTTAACACAGACACGACCGCACCTGAAGCGTGCTCAAGAGAAACTCCTCGATTCGTCGAGCTGCGATCCCTTATATTGAGTTGGCAAACGTATTCGCCTTTATTTAAAACTACCCTCTTAGAAAAATCACGACATTATACGGTTTTAGTTTTCAACTTTATCCTATAAAGTTCATTACGTTCACAGTCAGTCCCAATAACCGTGTCAGTTCTCAGAACGAGACTGAAGTAATGCAGTTTATCTTGATTTCCTCTTGGGATAAAAGCATTTACTCGCGCAAGCAGGATTTCCGCATTTTACTTTACTGCAAACTCGATTTCCTAGGGACTTGTAAAACTTGGTTGACTGAGTGAAATTTTATATATTAACTGATAAATAAGCTTGGGTAACTTTGAAATCACACTGCTGTAAGAAGATAATAATATGTACGTAGGTACCTCTCGTAATTCTTCGGGGACTTGGGACGTGACGGGTCTTTCACAGACAAGTAGAGGATTAACCAAGGAGTATAACCCCCGTCACGTAAAGGTGCGTCCAGACTTGAACATTTCACCGAACCGAACAGCGAACATTTCGGCGAACTTGTTACGCTCAATGTGGACGGCGCGCTTGGAGCGCTTGAGATGGGTTACTGCGTAACAGTTCGGCGAAAGTTACGCAGTAACCCATCTCAAGCGCTCCAAGCGCGCCGTCCACATTGAGCGTAACAAGTTCGCCGAAATGTTCGCTGTTCGGTTCGGTGAAATGTTCAAGTCTGGACGCACCTTAAGTCGACCGGTGACCTTCAAGTGCGCGCAGCGTGGTACGAGTAATCAGCGCTTACGAGGGATCCGCGAGAGCTAATCAGTGCTTACGAACGATCCCCACGCCCTCCCCGCGACCCCCTCACACCCAGAGATACCGCATTTTCGACTTCTGCGCATTGAAGGTCACCGGTCGACTTATTTTCCGTGACTTATAACATAGGCTACTTTTTAAGGGACCGTTCAGACAGACCGGCGCGGAGAGCGTCGGAGAGCATTTTTTTTTTCACACAGACCGGCCGTTCAAATTTGCTCTGCTCTCCGCGCCGGTCTATCTGAAAGGTCCCTAAGAGACTTTCAAAAAAGGAGGATATGACTAACCTATGACGAAGTCGCGGACATAAACTAGTCGACCAATAAAAGCGAGCATTTAGGTTGAGACTCCGTCTTAGGCGGCGTTGTCTCTAGAGTCTTTGAAGTGCCTCGAAATAAACGAGACTCGGGAATGCAGACGTTTTTACGAGAAATTGGTATTGTACCTATTACAAATTAGATGTCTGCAAAATCTCGGTATATAAATTGAAAATATAGAGAAGTATTTAATTTAAATGCCTTGAGAGAAATATATCAGGAAATAGGTACCTACTAGGTGGGTTCATCTTATGTTGTATATTATGTATTTATAAAAACGAAGAACTCCTTATCACTGTGGCCACTTTTTCTCTAAACCCATGAATACTACAATATCTAACTTTTTTGCCCGAGAGGTGCCTGCACTAAAATGGTTTTTTTAAACTATTTTTTGCCCTAGACGTGTACCTACTAAAAGAGAAATTTTAAATTTTGAATTTAAAGGGATGGCTAACCACGGTCAAAACTCCTTACTAGACTATACTCTAGTCAAGACCCAATTTCAAAATCATAAATTCCCAAAATGTCTCTGCCAGAAATCGAACCCAGGGTCTCCCAGTTATAAGGTCATAGCGTTTACCAATGTGCCAGATGGATCGTCAACAAATGTTTACCTTAGGGACCTTTCAGATAGACCGGCGCGGAGAGCAGAGCAAGTTTGAACGGCCGGTCTGTGTGAAAGAAAAAATGCTCTCCGACGCTCTCCGCGCCGGTCTATCTGAACGGTCCCTTACTGTACAAATTAGGTGCGCATGCTTTGTCTCAAGTAAGTACCTACTGCACCTTTAGATGATTCTTTAAAACATAGGAAGATTCCAGGTAAGTACGAGTATTGTGCAATCTTATGTTTCGTGCACAATTACTTTATTAAATAGGTACATGGTTAAGGGGACCGCTATGGAAAACTTAGCGCTATTAATACACTTCCTAAACACAATCCTTCCAATAACCGTTTATTTTGTCATAAACATATTACTGATTTAGTTTTTAAGTAGTATTTTCAAACTGGCAATGTGAAGCGTGCACAACTCGGGGTCAATGCCCCACGAGCGGCGGCCAGCCGGTGACAGCTTTTAGGCGTCAGCTGATTGCATTACATTGCGAACTTTAAAAAAAATATTAAATACAGAAAATAGGTATTTAATATTTTTTTTCGCGTTTTTTTTTCTGGTATCTTGTCAGTAATCATCCCTTCTATTACATACCTGTCTTCGTTTCCGAAAGCGGTTCTGGTACACCCGGGGTTTTATTATAAGGGGATCATAACTTCATAAGTTACCTACCGCGATAAAAGTAAAATAAAAACTTGTTAATAAAAAAGTTACCAAGACTATAAAATAAATGAAAAACCTTTTAATCTCGATTTCAACGAATTTGTTCTGCGTTCGTGAAATTAATTTACGAGTAAACAACCGAGGCATCCTTTGGGCTTTGAGGCATGTCGAGATTGCTTTTTGATAACGTTCATTTACTTAGGGTAGGCAGCATCAATAAACCTCACTTTAAGTTAAGAGCAAAGTTAAATCCGAAACAATAATAACAATGAACAATAATAATAAAATTTTCATTCGGAATCAAATTATATCTATATTTAGATGTCAAGGTTAACAAAAGGGATAAAGTTAGGGTAGCTTCGAATATTTCGTTCCAAAACGCACTAAGGCAATCATGCTTAATTCCAAATTGCGCTATAATGTACTAAGTACGTTTTGTCCAGAATAGTAATTAAACTTAGCACGTTTTGAGCATGAAACGTGAATTTTTAATCAAAATTGTAGCTGACTTAGATCGAATTAAAAGATCTTTTTTTGTAGGATGGACCGTTTTTCGCCATAGATAACAAACCAATAAAACACAAATATGTAAAAAAATATAGATAGTAACTACGTTTTGGAATTGAACTCTTCAATTTGTTTGAACAAGATTTTGCTTACCACCTGGCACAATTTTGCTTCTTAATCTAATCAAATTATGAAAAAAATCGGTCAGGTTTTCGTATTAGGGTTCCGTAAACATATTCAATAATATATATATAAAAAACAACTAGAAATGTTCGTTTGTTTTATGTTTACAAAGCACAAAATTAAGTTACAAACATGGTGATTTGGATATTTGGCAGAATGTTGACCCAAACCCGAATATTGAATTAGAAATTGAATAACATTTTGCCCGATTTTTAACTCCCGACGCAAAAACGACGGGGTGTTATAAGTTGACGTGTGCATGTGCATGTGTGTGTGTGCCTGTTCCACCGTAGCACTCAAACGGTTTTTTAAATTTTTAATTTAAACTTGTTGTTCATTTTATCTTGCCCAAATTATCGCATGTATCACAAATACTACGTACAAATCTATAATAATATAAAGTAGCTTGTCCTGACTGACTGACAATCAACGCACAGCCAAGCCACTGAAGCTAGAAACTTGAAATTTTCACAATAGCTTCCTTTTATAACGTAGGCGCACACTAAGAAAGGATTATTGCGAATTCCATCCCTAAGCGGGTTAAATAGGGGATGAAAGTTTGTATGAAAGTCCGCCATTTTTCAAGTTATATCCATGAAAATTGGTATTTAGGTTTTCGGTTAAAAATAAAGAGTTACCAGATTAAAAAACTTTGGAAAAAATACCCCCAAGTGGGTTAAATGGGGGATGAAAGTTTGTATGAAAGTCCATCATTTTTAAAGTTATATCAATGAAAATCGGTATTTGTACTGTCGGTTAAAAATAAAGAATTACGTGTTTCAGGATTTTTGGGAATTTCACCCCCAAGTGAGATTTATAAGAATCCACGCGGGCGAAGTCGCGAGCATCAGCTAGTTAAAAATAGAATCAATCTCACCTGCCATCTGATAAAAGAAACGGCTTTTCGACGGTGGCCCGAGGCGCGGCCGACTCCAGGTTTTCTGCGGAAAATAACGTGAAGTATTAGCGAGAGAAACGCTAGTGGCAGCTGTAAGGCCCCTTCCACACGGGGAGACGGCTTCGCAACCCAAAATGGCTCGCAGCTGGCGTTGCCGACTGCAATGAGACTGACGTTCTCACTTCTCACACAGCTCGACTCAAGTTGTAATGATTTCATTCATACACGGACGGGATGGTCCTTCTGATTTCCTCGTTCCAAAGGAATCTAACCTTTTTCTTTTACGCTTACGGTAGGGAATTCGGTGTTTTCTGATTCGGTAGTAGAAGATGAAGATATAAACTACCATGTTTTCAAACCTTTTCAGTAACTTTGTAGTCGTAAAGACAAGCAGGCTTTTATATCTCCTGGACCAATTTAATATTACTTGCTCACGTAATTTGGCGGCAACTCCATGGAAAGTTGCATTGGCAATGCGCGAGCGACGTTGTAAATGCGTTTTCGATAAGTTGTGATCACCGCTATAAAAACGTATTTAATGCGTCGTTGTAAATTGATTTTATTTTAGGCGTCCTGTGTGAGAATGGCCTAACGTATTCTTTGTTTCAACTAAAGTTTAACTCGAGAAATGATGGATGTTGCAATATCGCAGTAATAGATTGGTTTTATTTTATAAGGTTTTCTGATCGATTTTAGTTGTGTTGTTTTGAAGATTAATCGGCTTTGGATAAGACTACATAATATATTACTTTACCTCCCTCTTTAGTGCCGCGGATCGTATTGGTCAATCACATATTTTTTAGATTAAATAAAAATTCTTTTTCAAAAACTGCCTTCAAACGCCTCTACAACCTATAAATTTTATTTAAAGCTTATTACTTTTTAGTGGTAAGGTTATATCAATTCACAATCGACAGTTCTAGACTCCGGGTTCCAATGCCCGCGTGCATTGGAACCCGGAGTTTAGGATGTAGTTTATACCTAATATATCAATTCATAATCGACAGTTTCTTAATCCCCACAGCTTAGGTAGACACTACCACCAGAATTGAGGACAATGGGACCATCTAATAAACTTCCTCTATCGATACAAAAAAGAGATCACGCAAATCGGAATCGAATAGAAATCTTAGAGGAATCGGTGTTCATAAAATGAAAAAAAAGGAATCACCTATACTTATGCTCTGAATAGAGAACCTCCTTCTTTTTGAAAGCCTGAATAAGGGTCTTCAAAGACAATGACCCAAAAAAAAAAGAATAATATTTGTTTACTCTAAGCGGTTCTTAGGATAAGAAATAACATGACACGCGTCTACAAGCAATCACCCGAACGCTACATACCGCGCCGCGCGATCAAATGAGCCAATATGGGCGTAAAAAATAATAAGGAAAAAATCACTCACCAATTTCCTCGGCCTTGGCGCGGCGGTTCTCGTCTGCCTCCAATTTGGCTTTATTTTTCAGTCTGCAATAAAAAAAAGAGCTGTTTGTTGTGCTGATTTCCACCGTCTAGAAATTCCTTTATGAAATTCTGGAAAATATTTGAGCGGTCAAAACAAGGGAATTCTTAATTGTTTACCTACCTAGGTCGGTGTTGTTTATGATTAGTTACAGAATTTTGCCTGCGGTTTATTTACAAAATTTTGCCTGTTGTTTACCTACTCACTATACTTAATTACAAGTATAAATTGAAAATTTAAATAATTATTATGAACAATATAATATTTTGGGTCTAAAGGTGCGTCCAGACTTGAACATTTCACCGAACCGAACAGCGAACATTTCGGCGAACTTGTTACGCTCAATGTGGACGGCGCGCTTGGAGCGCTTGAGATGGGTTACTGCGTAACAGTTCGGCGAAACTTTCGCCGAACTGTTACGCAGTAACCCATCTCAAGCGCTCCAAGCGCGCCGTCCACATTGAGCGTAACAAGTTCGCCGAAATGTTCGCTGTTCGGTTCGGTGAAATGTTCAAGTCTGGACGCACCTTAAGAAATATTTAATTTCCGAGCTAGACATCGCAACAAACCGTGAAAGAAAAACCCAAAAAAATGTTCGTTTATTTTGGTCACAGCTTATAAACTATTTAATAAATCGTTGTTTTCAGTATTTGTTGTTTAAATAGAGCATATAGTACATAATATACTGAAATATCATATTCCCAACTAGTTTAGTTTTTGAGATAGCCCCCGTCACAAAAATGGTCTAAAACTGACAACTTTGATGGCCTCCCATTCCCTTTTTTTTTTTTTTTTAGACAGACAGACAGCCGAGTTACATTAATAGGGCTCCGTTTTTTACCCTTCGGGTACGGAACCCTAAAAATCCCCGACATTCGCCATTTTGTGGTGGCAGCCATATTGGATTTACATAGCTATTCTACATAGCTAGCTATATTATATAGGTATATTCTACATAGTTATTCTTACATATAGTTATTCTACTAGTCAAGCCCTTTCATTTGATACCCATATTAAGGGAGTTGTGAAAAAATATGTAATCCGCCATTTTGTAGCGGCGGCCATCTTGGACCGATTTTCATCAAACATAGCTAACAACACTCTCGACTAATTCATCCTTCAAACAAAAAAAACCGCATTCAAATCAGTTCACCCGTTTGAGCTCCGTCGTTATTGCGTCGGGAGTTAAAAACCACCGCAAAAATGATTGTCGTTTACGCGTTTCGCGCTTATGAGAAGTAGACAAATATATCATTTTCTCTCTGAACGTCAAATAAATAGGTCGTCGTAACCTACACTTATCGAAGCGTGTATCAAAGGATCGTTTTCGGTGAGTGGATATAGGTGTTTTTCTATGGCGAAACAGTTTTCGTTGGCCATTTACGTTTCTAAAAGCAGTGGTGCCAATGTCAACAGGAAACCATTGCCCTATTTTCTCTATTTTACGTAATGGCCAACGCTTAGCTAATAGTCGATAAACATTTTATTGCTATCATGTGTTTCGGTATTTTTTTAGGGTCGATTTTGAAAACTATAATTAATATAATCTAGGAGTTATATTTAGTTTCTGATCTCTGTCACAGCGGTGGGCCCTGTAGTGGGCCGGTAATGGGTTGATGAAAGTAAAAAGAATTATCAATTCTCATATTGACTCAGCTGACAATCGAACCCAGGACCTCCCACTTAAAAGATCACACCACACACCACTGCGCCAGGGAGGTCGTAAAAAATGCCTAAACACGGCACATATTTACCTAAACGAAGTTTAAACCACTCTAAGATTAACCGAATTAAAAAATTAGCGTTTAATTTATTTGGGACGTTAAACGCTTAGCAAAGCTCTTTAGGGAAATTAAACAATTACACTGTTGGTCAGGCAGTTTTAGGGCTATAAATACTAATTGTTGCCTTCGGTTTCCTCTGCACGAATTTAGGTTCAAAGTCAGAAGATTTCGTTTAAACTTATAGACTAGGATTTAGGAATTATGCCTTGGCTAAATCAAAGAACTAAGTACCATACTATAACTTGATAACACTAAAAATGTTTTTACTTGATAAAAAATATTTAATATGTATAGTAATAAAGTAGTTTCAGTTTTATTATTACTTAAACCTGTTCACAAAATTTCAATTTCACTTCTTCATCTTTTTGGCCAATTTTCATCATTCCTTTATTTCACTGGCCAATTATTTTAGAATAGAATAGAAAAGTTTTTATTCAAATAAACTTTTACAAGTACTTTTGAATAGTCAAATGAATCTACCACTGGTTCGGAATGCCATTCCAACCGAGACGAACCAGCAAGAAACTCGGCGGTTGCTCTTTTCCAAATTTACAATATTAATATACTTAACAATTTTATGTTAAGTACATGATTTAATTGCCGTCTCGCGCATTGCTGGAACGAGTCAAATCCACGCCTTTTTATCATTTACGAGTATATAAGTAATCTTCAATTTTATTCAGATAAACTTTCACAAGCGCTTACGAATCGACCAATGAAACTACTACATTTTCAGCAATAAATATTTTCCTCATAACCGAAAGGAATTTTTATCCAATAACGTCCGTCAATTCCTTAAGTAGGCTTGTTTTCATGTCAGCTCTGAGCACCCGTGGCTAAGAATTGACCCAAATATGTTCGGGAACATTTCTGGCTTAAGTGAAGAGCGAACAAATACGTCTATCTTCAAAGTCGAATAGTTTTAAGGAGCTCCTATTTGCCGACCCAAAATAAGTTAGAAGGTCAAAAGTATAACGACCTATAGGTGAATCAAAGGAAATAAAAGCTTGAAATTGAAAAGTTACACTAGTCTTAACTGTGGGCTTTGAGTGTAACTTTTCTAGTTTATGATAAGTGTGCGTAAATCTGTCACTATACAAATAACTTTTGGGAAATCATCACGATTTACTGGCAGAAGTACCTACTGGTAAATGTGGGCTACCACATTACGTAAAATTCTAAAAAGTACTTAAATCATACTTAAATATTTTTTTTCAGTCTACGTATTTAGGTATACTAGGTATACTCGTAGGTCTATCTAATGTTTTTTATTTCGTAAATTACAAAACATTGTTTTCAAAGACGTTAAAACATAGTTTTTCACACAACGAATTTTATTTTATTGCGAGTTGCGACCGCGCGATTTTTCACGTTTTTAACCCCCGACGCAAAAACGACGGGGCGTTATAAGTTTGACGTGCGTGTGTGTGTGTGTGTGTGTATATGTCTGTCTGTTCGCCTGTAGCGCTCAAACGGGTGGACCGATTTGAATGCGGTGTTTTTTTGTTTGAAAGGTGAATTAGTCGAGTGTTTGAAGAAAATCGGTCCAAGATGGCCGCCGCTACAAAATGACGGATTACATATTTTTCACAGCTCCCTTAATATGGGTATCAAATTAAAGGGCTTGACTAGAGTTTACTACCTACCTGAAATATCCAAGGAAAAATATCTATTTTAGTGTTATTTTCTTCGCAAGTGTGTTGAAAAACGTCGTATGATACACGTGTGTATTGATGATTACCGTCCTCGGTAATCTTCAATATTAATTCAACCTAACGGCTCGGGTCTCAATAGCGCCTCAGCGGTAATCACCAACATTACACACTTATACCATAATGTACTATTATTCGAATAAACTTTTACAAGTGCTTTTGAATGGTCAATTGAATCTACCACTGGTTCGGAATGCCGTTTCTACCGATTATATCTTGTAACTTGGGCCGTGTGTACAGAATACTCAGCGAGGTAGGATAATGTGAATTATTCACGGTTAAATGCGCAACGCGGGACATTGGGGTTGTTATCCCGTGTAGGTTGGGGTGTTTGTATTGCCGTTATGTATAGGATCTGTAACTAAGTAGATCTCAAATCTTTTGGATGTTCACTGGCTTATATTTTGACAGTTTATGAACGCAGTTGTGTACCCACGAAAGTCTTATTACACAGAACTATCTTTATTAACCCCCGACGCAAAAACGACGGGGTGTTATAAGTTTGAAGTGTCTGTGTGTGTGTGTGTGTGTGTGTGTGTGTGTGTGTGTGTGTGTGTGGGGTGGACCGATTTGAATGCGGTTTTTTTGTTTGAAAGGTAAATTAGTCGAGAGTGTTGTTACTTGTTAGCTATGTTTGATGAAAATTGGTCCAAGATGGCCGCCGCTACAAAATGGCGGATTACATAATTTTTCACAACCCACTTAATATGGGTATCAAATGAAAGGGCTTGACTAGTAAAATAGCACTATTGCAAACTTGACGACCTCCCTGGCGCAGTGGTGAGCGCTGTGGTCCTATAAGTGGGAGGTCCTGGGTTCGATTCCCGGCAGAGGCAATTTGAGATTTTATAATTTCTAAATTATCTCTGGTCTGGTCTGGTGGGAGGATTAAGCCGTGGCTGGTTACCACCCTGCCGCCAAGCGATTTAGCGTTCCGGTACGATGCCGTGTAGAAACCGATCAGGGGTACGCATACCTCTTCCAAGTTAGCCCGCTTCCACCTTAGACTGCATCATCACTTACCATCAGGTGAGATTGCAGTCAAGGGCTAACTTGTAGTTGAATAAAAAAAAAATTAAAAAAATCCAAGATGGCCGCCGCCACAAAATGGCGAATGTCGGGGGTTTTTTAAATTTTTAATTTATACTTGTAGCCTCAATAGCGGCAGCGGTCGTCGGATGCGTATCAAAATCCGAAAGGTCGCCGGTTCAAACCCCACCCGTTACACTATTGTCGTACCCACTCCTAGCACAAGTTCTCACTTAATTGGAGGGGAAAGGGGAATATTAGTCATATTCATCATGGCTTATAATTTTGTTTTTTTAATCTGTATCCGGCATTTGTGCAATATGATTTAGGAAGTAGAAGAGAAACATGCAAACATTAATTTTCTAGGGCCAGGAACCTTCACAGGCGTATGCAGAACAACTCATCAAAGTTTTATGATAATCGGTTTAATAATTTAGGAGTGTATAGGACAAACATGTAAGTACATAATTTTTATTTAAATAAGACTAGCCGATCCCCGTGACTCCGTACCTGGGGGTTTTTTCCGGGATGAAAAGTATCCTATAAAGAAAGGTACGTGTCTCTGTGCCATTTTCAGTTTAACTGAACAAACGCTACGCGAATGCATCAAACACGCCGATTTTGAGGAAACTCTTTTCCGGGATGAAAAGTACCTACTGTGTACATACCTAATACTGATATTACATAATTGCCCACTTATACATATATTTGTATTAAATGAAAGAATTATTAAAAAGAGCACGTGCCTTCTGTCAAATAAAATATGTCCTTATTTTATCTGTTAAGAGCGGGTATTGACTCCATACTTCTATCGGAATCAAAAAGGCTAGAGTAAGACGATCTCTTAAGCCTTCAGCCTTGGAGGCGTCCTTTCAACTTGGCTGGCTGGGTAGTGATGAATCTTTAAAAGCTTTATGTGCGCGTTCATTGA
Organism: Melanargia galathea; assembly: GCA_920104075.1. Taxonomy (NCBI): domain Eukaryota; kingdom Metazoa; phylum Arthropoda; class Insecta; order Lepidoptera; family Nymphalidae; genus Melanargia; species Melanargia galathea. The sequence continues at coordinate 4,323,998 of OV049863.1, read as the reverse complement.
GTGGGTATTATTTATAGAAAGTCCTGTGTATTCTAAAGGTTAAAATATTGAGGTAAAACTTGTTAGAAATGTTTTTTCGTATTCTTAGATATAGGTACAGATATAGACCAAGTTTTAGTTTTACATACTTATTATTTTCGGATTTCGTTGTTTTGTTGTTAGTCCAAAATTTGAACAGCTAAGTAGTCTATTGTAATAATTTTTAAACCATGTTAGATTTTATTAAAAACTAGATGATGCCCACGGCTTCGCCCGTGTGGTTTGTAAAAATCTCGTGGGAACTTTGATTTTCCAGAACAAAAAGTAGCCTATCTGCTTTAGTAAGTAGTAACCCGTCCACAAAACAGAAAAATTCCGTGGGATCCTTACGATTTCGGAATGCAATTCCTTACAGCATCAGGGTTGAGGAGTTGGACATGTACCTACTCGAGGTCATTCAACAATAAAGTCTTTAATTGGTATCCCCAATATCAATTTAAATAACCGACAGTGCCTAAATCCCATTAGTGTTGGGGATCAGATCCCCTACAGCATCAGGATTGAGGAGTTGGAATCCAAATTTTTTGTAGGACAGTGTCGCAATGTTTCTCTATCGATAAAAAAAAAATTACGCAAATCGGTTCAGAAATCTCGGAGATATCAGTGTACATAGGTAGAAAAACACAACTCCTCCTTTTTTGAAAGTCGGTTAAAAAAGTAGCCTATGTTACTCCCTGGTTAATTCTCTACTTGTATGTGAAAGTCCCGTCAAAATCGGTTCAGCCGTTCCGAAGATTAGCCCGTTCAAACAGACAGACAGACAGACAGACAGACAGACAGACAGACAGACAGACAGACAGACAGACAGACAGACAGACAGACAGACAGACAGACAGACAGACAGACAGACAAAAATTTTAAAAACGTGTGATTCGGTTATAGTATCGTTCAAATAACCATATGAGCTTAATATGAGGTAGTTATTTCGATACTAGATGATGCCCACGGCTTCGCCCGTGTGTATTTAGGTTTGTAAAAATCTCGTGGGAACTTTGATTTCCCAGAACAAAAAGTAGCCTATCTGTAGTAAGTAGTAACCCGTCCACAAAACGGAAAAATTCCGTGGGATCCTTACGATTTCGGCATGCAATTCCTTACAGCATCAGGGTTGAGGAGTTGGACATGTACCTACTCGAGGTCATTCAACAATAAAGTCTTTAATTGGTATCCCCAATATCAATTTAAATAACCGACAGTGCCTAAATCCCATTAGTTTTGGGGATCAGATCCCCTACAGCATCAGAATTGAGGAGTTGGAATCCAAATTTTTTGTAGGACAGTGTCGCAATGTTTCTCTATCGATTAAAAAAAAATTACGCAAATCGGTTCAGAAATCTCGGAGATATCGGTGTACATAGGTAGAAAAACACAACTCCTCCTTTTTTGAAAGTCGGTTAAAAAAGTAGCCTATGTTACTCCCTGGTTAATTCTCTACTTGTATGTGAAAGTCCCGTCAAAATCGGTTCAGCCGTTCCAAAGATTAGCCCGTTCAAACAGACAGACAGACAGACAGACAGACAGACAGACAGACAGACAGACAGACAGACAAAAATTTTAAAAACGTGTGATTCGGTTATAGTATCGTTCAAATAACCATATGAGCTTAATATGAGGTAGTTATTTCGATATTACAGACAGACACTTCAATTTTATTTATTAGTATAGATATAGATTAGTATAGATTACAGACAGACACTACAATTTTATTTATTAGTATAGAAAATTCAAAAGTACAAAGCTAGATACGCTACTCAAGTATGTACCTATGTAGTTCTTAGGCCCTTGTTCGATTTTGATCTGATAAATATACCGTTCAAGTGAGTTCTTCCAAATAAAATTGTCATACCTATTTCGCGCCGTACCCAGTGACTCATTGTAAATTTCTTACACTTATGAAAATACCTATGTTAAACGTTTACGACCCGCACCAAACCACGGTAATAAAGCGAACATAAATTACAGGTTGGCCCGCGATAGTGTAATTTTATCGGCAGTTTTACATCTTTTACATGATCCTAAAAAACCTCATGAACTATTTTTTTTAAAAACCTATATCCTCGCGACTTCGTCCGCGTGGATATAGGTTTTTATATAGGATCGGATTGGATCCCATAATCCTTTTTTGTACCTAAACTAAATGTAGCCTAAGTTACTCCTTATAACATCACCTATCTGCCATTGAAAGTTCCGTCAAAATCGATCCAGCCATTTGGGAGATTAGCTGGAACAAATAGATAGACCGACAAACATAAATTTAAACGCAATAAGCCGTACGTTCAAAGATCCGGGTCCCAAGTTATTTAAACAAAATAAATGTCTGTCATTTCTGAATTAAGAAACTTATGACCTTGAAATATTTACAGGACAATATCTAAAGTACTATTTTTCTAACAAAAAAGAATGAGTGAAATCGAACTACGCGTTAATGAATTACAGCTAAATACACGTTTTAATTTTCATCCCCTCTCCCAAGGGAACCGTACTAAATTTCGGGATGAAAAGTATCCTATGTCCTACCTCGGAGTATAAACTCAAATCGTACCAAGTTTCATTAGAATCTATTCAGTAGTTTCGGCGTGATGCGCAGCCAAGATACAGACAGACAGATAGACAGACAAAAATGAAAAAAATTACAGTTTTGGCTTCAGTATCGATTATAGAGTGCCCTTCAAAAGAAATTTTCAAAATATCTTGAAAGTACAGAATTGGATCTGTTACAGTTTTATTATATTACTAGCTGATCCCCGCGACTTCGTTCACGTGGATATAGGTTTTTATGTAGGATCGGATCGGATTCCATAATTATTTTATGTACCCTAACTAAATGTAGCCTAAGTTACTCCTTATAACATCAACTATTTGCCTTTGAAAGTTCCATTAAAATCGATCCAGCCGTTTCGGAAATTAGCTGGAACAAATAAACAGACCCACAAACATAAATTTAAACGCACACCAGTTAAATTTAAAAACAATTGTACTTTACAATTGGAAAACTCCTTTGAATATCGGGCCAAAGTTTATTTAAAGCATACATAACAGATTGATTCTCAAACCAGTGTAGATACTTTGAAAGTCAAAGTGACTAAGCCCTCTGAAACTCGTAGCAGCCTTTCTTAACTTTAACCCTTAACTGCCTACCATTTTGCCACTTTACCAGTGAAAGTATAGTTAGTTAAACAAGATAAAGTTTGAAAACTATTGTAAAATGACTATTAGGGAAGAAATTATTTATTTATTTAGAATACTTATTACACGAAAACAGAACAAAACAGGTGAGAAAAGCTTAGGCAATAATAGGCAATAATAGACAGACGGACAAAAGTAGACTGATATAAACAGCAAAGCTGATAAGAGAGAGTTAATGTTGAACATATTTTGCGCATGTATATTTCAAAGACACCTCAATTCAGATTTATGACGCCAAAGCAGTGAGTACCCAAATATATGGCATGAATAAATCGAATGGAAAATCACAATACAAAATCTGTTGTAGCTACATTATACATATCGAATAATTCAACGCTTGTTGTAAGAACTACAGAAACCTTTACAAGAAAACTTACGTAGGTAGGTATATAAAATTCTCTGTTTTGAACTAGTGCAATTAGGGTTCCGTACCTCAAAAGGTAAAAAAAGGAACCCTTATAAACATCACTTTCTTGTCCGTCTGTCCGTCTGTCTGTCCGTGTGTCACCACCAATTTATACCAGATACTAAGGTATATGGTCCCTATTAGGTGTATAAAAATTAAGATCCTGAGTCCACATAAAAAAAGATATGGGCAAATTTAGATTTTCACGAAAACTTGTAAGTACCAAAATTTACCTTAATTTTCAACTTTTTTATTTTTCGGAACTTTTCCTTTACTTGATCTGTAAGACCTTTATTTTGACTAAAATTGACAAATCTAAGTCAACCGGAAGTACCCTATAGGTTTTGGGTCGAAAAACTAAATGGTAGTTCCAGTTGACCTAGAATTACGTTTGGCAAAAACCCAGGTCTTACATCACAAATAAAGGAAAAATTCCCATACGTATACTAGTTGAGCCAATTAAGATAGACCTCTGAGTTGTATGAGCGCTCATACAATTTACAGGCCTAGCTTAATTAGCACCTTACCTTTTAAGACAAACTACTGAAAAACAGATTGTACTTATAATTCTGGAGTACGGAACCCTCGGTGCGCGAGTCTGACTCGCACTTGACCGGTTTATATTATTATTATTTCTATAAGTTCCTCAGACACATAAAACTGAACCATTATTAAACTATAACATTTTACAAAATGGAGAGTAAAAACTTTATGCAGTAAGTACCTAGTAAGTCTCCAAAAGTCACATGTTGTAAAATGAAGTCTTCGGAGACTTACAGTTTAATGCTTCTGAGGTACAGATTTATGGTTGTCTGTAGAGTTTAAATATTCGAGAAGAGTAAGTAGATAGGTATTATGGATAAAATTCTTAAAGCAAAAGGCATTATGTTAATGAGATTGACGGCCTGTTTCACCACCTTCTGATAAGTGTTGGATAGCCTAAACGTAAGTTTTGTCAGTGCTTTCTTACTTTATGTCAAGTGACAAAGACAAAAGTTGTAGATAGCTATCTAATACATATCAGAAGGTGGTGAAACAGGCACTGAAAATTGTACCTAACATTATCGACGTATCAACTTGTGGATATCGACTAATGGACATTGGACATTAGACATTGGAAAGTGATATTAGTCCATGGAACGTGGAAATTTCTAAGAGTCTCTTTGACTATTATTTTAAGAGCTCATAACTTTGGTAACGATGAATGTCTGAAAAGGTTGATACTGGGTTCATATGGCTAAGTGGTCGCATTCCTTTATGGTTCAAACTAGTTATCGTGAAAAAAAAAAACGATGAGGGAAATAGTAATGCTTAGAAAGTAAGTACTTAATAGTTGAACGAACTCTTGTATATTTTCTAAAATTCGGTTACTTTTGAAGCAATGCCCATTCAAAAAATTTCAAGCGCCCTAATTATATAACACAACTACTTAGTGCAGGCATTCTAATATATTTGCCATCGAAGAGTTGGTCTTTGTCCCATATGAACCCAGAATCGGTGTTCGGTGTTCGTTACCAAATTAGTTATGACCTTTTAGAATAAATAGGTCTCTCTTAGAAATTTTCGCATTTCGTAGTCTAATGCCACTTTCCAATGTCCTAGTTTCACAGCTGTACGGGAGACCCGTACGGGTTGCCGTACGTGTCGTGCGGAACAATCCGCGTCGCTGTGAAACGATGTTCTAGCGACTCACGTGTGTCGTCGTTACCGGAGCTCGAACGGACGGAGTTCTCATACAGCTGTGAAACCAGCCTTGTTCACACACGTTTTTTGCCGTGAAAAATTACGGTTTATTCACCGTAAAACAGACACGGTCGTCAGTGTTGTCAGTGTTGTATGGAGTACAATGGAAGCTTGTTCACACGCACGGCGGCATTACGGCGCGGCAAGCACGCCGTACGGTTAAGAAACCGTGCTGTGAACAAGAGGCTGGCACAGTGAAAAAGACAAGACCTACAAGATCGATAGTACAGAGCATGGTAATGAAACAAGCACTAAGATGCCACTTACCGGAGGACATTATGATGTGCAAAAGTGCTCAGGGTGCGAGGGGGCGTGTTGGGCGGCAGCACCAGCGGAATGGACGAGGCCTTGCCCGGACCCTGCAGCACTCTGATGCCCATGCGCACCGTGTTGCGACGCGACACTTTCTCATCTGCTCGTTCCGCTGTGATATTGTACATTTTTAACCCCCGACGCAAAAACGACGGGGTGTTATAAGTTTGAAGTGTCTGTGTGTGTGTCTGTCTGTCTGTTCCCCTGCAGCGCTCAAGCGGGTGAACCGATTTGAATGCGGTTTTTGTTTGAAAGGTGAAATAGTTGAGAGTGTTGTTAGCTATGTTTGATGAAAATCGGTCCAAGATGGCCGCCGCGCCGCTACAAAATGGCGGATTACATATTTTTTCACAACTCCCTCAATATGGGTATCAAATGAAAGGGCTTGACTAGTAGAATAGCAATATGCAAATCCAAGATGGCTGCCGCCACAAAATGGCGAATGTCGGGGTTTTTTTTAATTTTTAATACACTGTACATTTCTGCTTCGTCCATCTGGCAGGATCTAGCTAGCATGTTTGACTGCGGATCACGACCATGTGCCAATAGTCGTTAAAGCCCACCAACCCGCATTGGAGCAGCGTGGCGGGTGTAATGCTGGTAGCTAAATCTGTCTCCTATAAGAGAGGTTGTGAGTCTGTGCCCAGCAATGGCACTGTAAAGAGCAGCATCATAGCACGTTAAAGCATCGTGGTATATTTTTAGCGTGGTAATCGAGAGGGCAGATTAAAAAAACTTTTCATTTCAGTAAACTTATTTTTACCATTCGTTCATAAATGATTCAACATGAAAATCAAGCGAATAATTTTTTTAAATGTTAAGTATATTAAAATTTAAAACGCCATTTTCTTGATACCGCCTTTTCTGACTTACAGCTCTCTCAATTACCAGGGCAGATTTAACATCATAATTATTATTAAAGCATGACTTTAAAAATTCTTGGCTTATCCAACAAAGGAAAAGTAAATACTTTTAACAATAACGAATAGGGGTTTTTTCAAGAATAGAATGGAAAAGTATTTTTGTAATCTACTTATTAACCTCCATTCAACTCTTGTTCTAATACTTTATCGGGGATAAAGTTATTTTTAAATTTTTAGAATTTATCTTAGCCGTCATGAAAATCCCTGCTGAAAAACAAAGTTTAATAAGTAGGTATAACAGCGACTTCGTCCGCATGGATTTCACCCCTTTTAAACTTTCAACCCCTGTTTAACACCCGTAGTGGTTGAATTTTCAAAAATGCTTTCTTAGCGGATTCCTACGACACAATAGCTATATCTATGCCAAATTTTAGCCCGATTTCAGTTGTTTGAGCTGTGCGTTGATATAGACAGCCAGTCAGTCACCTTTTCCTTTTATATATTTCGAAGAAGATATTTAAATCCTTACCAATATACGCCCGCACATCATACGAAGTGCCTATGGGTGCCCCGTGGTACTGCTTCGCTGGCACTAACTGCACACTCGGCGGCGCTATCGGTGTCAGCTCCAAATGGAAGGGGAAAGCGTTCGCACCAAGCCTCTTAATTAGAGCATCCTGTGGACAAGGCGCTCCTTTACAATCATTCATAATCATTTTAATTTTTAATTTTTTAAAATTTTAATTTTTAATTTTTAATTTTTAATTTTTAATTTTAATTTTTAATTCTAATTTTAATTTTTTTAGTAAATGCTGTGACACCTATAATAAGTTGTACATCTAATTATGTATATTTGTATAATTTTTTTTAAAGATTTTTCATTGATGTAACAATTTTTGGTAGTCCTAATAAATAAATAAGCCCAAGGAGCTTCTGCTTTTGATGCGGGGGAATAGGAAGAGGTTAGATATCTATCTGTAGAAGCACTGCATGATATACAAGCAATAACAAATTTATTTTGATAGAAAATCTGTATGGTAATACGTGAATCATGCGCTATTCACCACCCACTGCTACATATTAGAAAAATTAAGCAAACTTATTCATATACAAGCAGACACCCGCGACTTCGTTCGCGTGGATATTGGTTTTTAAAAATCCCGTGGGAATCATTTTGTTTTCCTAAGCCCCTTTGAGCTCACACCTTGCTAAAAACTGTTAAAAGTTCACTGGCGGATGTTTAGGTAGATCAAAATGTAAATATCCGCCAGTAAAGTCCCATCAAAATCGATCCAGCCTTTCTGAGATTAGCTGGTAATCTTTAAAGTATCTCCTTTCTAACAAAAAAAGAATGAATGAAATCGGACCACACGTTAATGAATTACAGCTAAGTACACATTTTAACTTTCATCCCCTCTCCCAAGGGAACCGTGCTGAATTTCGGGATAAAAAGTATCCTATATGTTATTCCGTAGTATGAACAAGTTTCATACTACGGAATATCATACCAATATCATACCAAGTTTCATTTCAATCCATTCAGTAGTTTTTGCGTGATGCGCGCACAAACATACAGACAAACAGATAAACAGACAAACAGATAAACAGACAAAAATTTCAAAAATACTTAGCTGTTTTACGTTATTATTTTGCAAAAATCTTTAATGTATAGATACGGCAAGTCTACGATTTTATTATATGTATAGAATAGACTAGTATGGCGCGTGGGTGCGCGGCCCGCAAGCGGACCGCGAGGATTCGAGTAGTTTTTGTTTGAGCACGTCCCACCTATCTTCAATACCCTCGCCGTGTTCTTCATCCGTCTCCGAAATCTTCGATCATCAGCTCTTTCCGTATTTTTCCTCCGCATGAATTTTTGTTTTCTACACGAAACCATCAATAAAAAAATTTTTTGTGTAGAAAAATAATTTCCGCCATCTTGATTTTTTTCTGTTCATCAAATTGTAGATCTTCAGTTCTTGATCATCTTTTGCCAAGAAACCACTCTTCCATCTTTTATACTTGGTGAGATAGACACCGACGAAATTTGTATAGCCGCCATCTTGAATCCGCCATTTTGTTTTTTTTTCAGCTCAGTGCCAATTGGATGAGGTTCTGAGTATTTTTTGTTTGAGCAGCCCCCATCTATCTACAAAACTCTGCCCGGGCTCATCAATCATCTTCCAAACCCTCAATCATCATGTCTTCCCATATTTTTCTTTGAGATTTCTCCAAAGAACCGCATCAACCGCCTTGCATACCTAGTTCACAACTTTATACTCTCTCTCAATATTCGCCATACATTTTCTATGGAAAAATAAAGTCCGCCATTTTGAATTTTTTTTGTATTCATCTAGTAGACCTTTGGATCTTGATCATGTTTTGCTAAGAAACAACTCTTCCATCTTTTATACCCTTCGAGATGGACACCGACAAAATTTGTATGGCGGCCATCTTTTTTTCGCCATTTTGAATTTTTTTTCGGCTCACTGCCAATTGGATGACGTTTCGAGTGACATTTGTTCGAGCATCCCCCACGTATCTTCAATACCTTAAGCGTGCTCTTCAACCGTCTCCGAAATCCTCAATCATCAGCTCTCTCCATATTTTTCCTCTTAATGAATTTTTGTCCTCTATACGAAACCATTTGTGAAAAAAAAATTTTTCATACAAAATTTTACAGGAGAGGCGATGAATGAGTCAGTGAATCAGAACGAACAGCTATATATATATTAATAACATCACGCAACACTACACACATTGTGTGATACTATTAGTGTGATTACGTACACTTCGTCCATTATAAACTCGGGTCTGCACTCATACATCATTTTGTTCATCATTCATCTTACCTTTCTTTCGCTCATACAGACGTTATGAAGTTATGAAAACATCCATGTTTTGTCGATAAAGAAAACACGAGTATTAAATAAAAACAATCTCGAAGGAATATTGCAAAATGTGCCATAAATAAGCGCCGTTTTCATTTAAAACAAAAAGCGCGACTTCACCCGCTTGGATTAACGTTTTACTCGTGACTCGTGAGAATGTAATTGGTAATTCCCGCGATTTTAGTTGTATATCACCCTCCAGGATGCAAGTAATCTATTTCTCTGCTAAATCGACATCAACTGATCTACAGAATTCAACACAGATGATCAACATAACTCTTTTGTTGAACCATGAAAAGGTTACAGACAGACAGAAAAACATCAATATAGTGTGTTACCTTCTGCCCGCGGCTTCGCCCGCGTGAATATCGATTGTTCACAAATCCCGAGGGAATCGTGGATTTCCGGTTCCCTTTCCCGCTCCCTTTTCCAACCTTTAGGTATACCTACTTTCACAGAAGTTTGCTATAATAATCTACCTATAGCTATAGCTGTAGATTACAGTTTTTTGGAAATCCCGCGGGAACTGTGGATTTTTCCAGGATAAAAAGTGCCTAAAAAGACTATGTGTTAACTCAGGGCATAATTTATATCCATTCAACAGCTAAATCGGTTCAGTAGTTGCGGCGTTAAACACACACACACACACAAACTTTCCAGCTCAGCAAACCAGCTCAAGCCGATGTCGCGTCGATAAATGTGAGCACACCCTTACCTGTAGCGGTGTGTTGGGCTCCCTCTCAAGGTTGCAATGCTCAGGCCATATTTGCGCCAGGCTCATGATGGCTTCATTGCAGAATTTCAGACCCATCACTTCCTCGTCTTCTCGACCGTACCTGGACAAAAAGATTTTATTGAACACATAATGATAAGTATAAATTAAAAATTAAAAAAAAACCCCGACATTCGCCATTTTGTGGTACCGGCCATCTTTAATTTGCATAGTGCTATTCTACTAGTAAAGCCCTTTCATTTGATACCCATATTGAGGGAGTTGTGAAAAATATTATGTACCTAATCCACCATTTTGTGCAACAAAGGAGGTTCTGTATTCAACCGGTATGTATGTATGTACGTGTGTATGTATGTAGGTACATATGTATGTATATGTAAGTATGTATGTATGTTTGCGATTATTTCATCAATTACAAACCAATGAACCGATAATTTTTCACCACCGTTATCTATATACTTTCAGGAAGGTTATACGATATAACACACATAGTCATCAATCTTATGTACACTATTACACGCAGAGAAACATGAGATTGCTGGACCGAAGTCGATTTAATTTTTTCTAAAATATAGCTTATTATTTAAATGTCTGTGTGGATTGAGCCTTCTGTAGGTACCTTTTACTATTAGGTGTTTTGTGACTAAACTTAAACAACTTGTGCTTTATTATTTAGAATTCTGCGGCCTCATCTAAAGGTCAGTTGAACGTAAGGTGGTTAAAGTTACCGTTAAAGTTAAAATTGCTTAACGAAAAACAATCAAAATAATTACGTTACACACCGGCTAGACTCGTGTGGATGTATTACGGAGTTGGCCGGAGTATGTCAGACTAGTTTCGAATACATCCGGGGCCCTTAATTTAATTTTAGCACGTTCACGCAAAATAGGTTGCACGAGTCGGTATTCGTATCTGCACAGTAAAAGGTTAAGGGTCAAATTGTGATAAAAAGTTAAATCGAGAATGGGATTTTTTTAATAAAAAAAAAATTAACTTTAACCGTCTGATATTCAACCCATCCTAAAGGGCTTGGACACATCAATCGTGATTGTCAATGTGTGTATATACTTGTTCCTAGATGTTTCCGTGATTCATGCTCATTCAATGCCGATTGATCAATCAATCAATCATCGACAATCGCGATGGATAATAATTGCGATTGACAATCGCGTTTGATCGTGTCCGAGCCTCTTAAGATGAAATGCCTTGGGAAACCTAGGTGCGCCTTTGTTTTGAATTGTGACTGAGGTATTTCTGATTTTTTGTACGAATATAATATTATAATGGTTGGTACCAATCCCGTTAGACAGTATCTAAATTAAACTAAATCCACAGGACGTCTAAAATAACAACATTATCAAAAGGATAACCCTTTCATAATGCTCCTTGCGGAAAGGATAGGGTTACATTTAGAGCTGTCAATTCCGTGAAGTTAATGAACCATTCTGATCCATTTACGAGGGTACAGCAATGAATGGACTCAGCGCGATCAAATGGCCCATTGAAAAATGAGTGTTAGACTTTTATGGATCTTAGAATGGCCTATAAGAATGAGAGCTAGGTGGGATGTTTTATTTTACTGTGCCGTTTTACTACGTAATTTAGCGGAAACCTGAGCCTTACTCAGGCAGAAATTTGCAATAGAAAATGTGAAAAAAATTAAATGAAAAGAAAATTATGATATTTTCGTTCCTCCGCGTAGATTTGGCGCTCTCCTTTCAAAACCACATATTGTGGTGGTTCACCACCTTCTGATAAGTATCGGATATAGCTATGTACAACTTTTGTCTTTTTCACTTGATATAAAGTAACAAAATGACAAAACTTAGGTTTAGGCTATCAGAAAGCGGAGAAACTTATCAGATGGTGGTGAAACAGGCCGTAAGTCGAGGTACTTATTAGAGCCTGTATTTCATAGAGGTATGTACTTAAAAGAGTCACTATTTCACACTTACTTATTGATACGCGAATAATATTTTCAGTAAAATTTTTAGGTTCCTACAGAACAAAAATTGCGGTCTTCCCACAAAATAAACAAACAAGTTTAACTGATGGATCAATTCACGTTTTGTCAGTTTTTGTATTGGAAATCAGTCATGTATAAAAACACTTGTTTCAAATTGGTTTAAACTTTTTGCGGTAAGTATGTCCGTTAATTTTCGCTCACAAGGAAACAAAAAAACAAAACTTTATTAGTGAATAGCTTGTAACAGAATATTAGGTATACCATTACTTTTACTATTAAGTAGGCATAATTCTACGAAAACCGCAATATTAACGGTTGATTTATGAAAACGTATCAAATTCTGTTTTGGCCGAGCTAATTGAAATTCATTTACAGTCATTAGTCAGCGTACACCTCGGTTGGCTGCAATAACAATTTTGTTTTCCCACATTAATTATTGTCCTCCAATCACGCTGCAACAAAGCTACGGATCGATGTGATTTTTTGTCTGGGTATAGTAGGGTTCCCGTGGGATTTTAGAAAAACCTAACTAAGTATAACTAAAAATAATATTTATAGTTAGAGTTAGGTTTTTCATTCTCTTAATTTTTTCCTTAACCAAATAATGCTATAAGCAGGCTATAAGATTTTTTAAAGTGGTAACGTTTTATAAATCGACTAGCTGATGCTCGCGACTTCGCCCGCGTGCTTTCATACAAATCTCATTCCCTATTTAACCCACTTGGGGATAGAATTCCCAAAAATCCTGAAACACGTAATTCTTTATTTTTCGACAGTACAAATACCGATTTTCATTGATATAACTTTAAAAATGACGGACTTTCATACAAACTTTCATCCCCCATTTAACCCACTTGGGGATATTTTTTCCAAAGTTTTTTAATCTGGTAACTCTTTATTTTTAACCGAAAACCTAAATACCAATTTTCATGGATATAACTTGAAAAATGAAGGACTTTCATACAAACTTTCATCCCCTTTTTAACCCGCTTAGGGGTGGAATTCGCAATAATCCTTTCTTAGTGTGCGCTTACGTCACAAAAGTAAGCTACTGTGAAAATTTCAAGTTTCTAGCTTCAGTGGTTTTGGCTTTGCGTTGATTGTCAGTCAGTCAGGACAAGCTACTTTATATTATTATATTTTATAAATCGATGAACGCTGGCTACACGCACAAAAAAGCATGACTCACTATCACGTACCAATGTACGCAATGTTTCTCCATCGATTTAAAAAAAAACTACGCAAATCGGTTCAGAAATCTCGGAGATATCGGTGTACGTAGGTAGAAAAACACAACTCCTCCTTTTTTGAAAATCGGTTAAAAAAGTAGCCTATGTTACTTCCTGGTTAATTCTCTACTTGTATGTGAAAGTCCCGTCAAAATCGGTTCAGCCGTTCTGAAGATTAGCCCGTTCAAACAGACAGACAGACAAAAATTTAAAAAACGTGTGATTCGGTTATGGTACCGTTCAAATAACCATATGAGCTTAATATGAGGTAGTTATTTCGAAATTACAGACAGACATTTCAATTTTATTTATTTATTTAATTAATTAATATAGATAGAAAACAAAGGTACGGCTACGCACACGCCTACGGCTCGGCTACGCCGACGCCTACGACTCGGTTTAAATTACCTCCAATTTCTTAAACTACAATTAAAATAAGTATTAGTATATTTTATCATAAATAAGTATTTCTGTACGCTATAAATATTTAATATGAAAGTTAATACGCTTGACTGTTATATTATTAGAACTCTTGATGTTTTGATGATGCAGCCCCATTTGAGCATGCTTGCCTTGAAGATGCTATGCACACTTGATTTAAAAGTAGCTATTGACGAGAGCTGATCTTAGTGATGCGAATTAGCGACTAGGTAGAGCTTCATCGTTTTCGGCGAATGTTGACAAGTAACGCCCTTTAGAAGTGACTTTTACGTTTTGAGTTGTAAAAGACAATTCTTTCAGTCATAATGTCGAGAATCGTTATTTATTCAAAACTAGCGTCTGCAAAACGTATGTTTCTTAGACACGTCTTAGAAAGAAGGGTCTAAAATAGTTCTAGACGTAACTAAATTAAATAAACATCAAAAATAAAATGTAAGTCTTTTTAGCAGTTACGTGAAGTTGACTTATTTCTGCACAAATGACTACATTAAGGTATTAAACAAGAGCCTTGAGAATGTTGAGGATGATTGAATAACTTTTCTAGACAAAGGCAGCACGCTTGCAGTAGAGGCGGGTATTGATTGTAGGATTAAAGGTAGGTAAATTGTGAGTCGGCGGTAAAACGGAATGAATGATTAAAAATTAATCACCTATAGAAAATGATTTTAATAAAGATAAAAGCACTCTTTGTTAACGCACTCCACAAAAATTTATAAAACTAAAAAATCGATCAATCTATTCAATCTTTCCAAGCGTTTGGACAAATGATAAAACTACGTCAATAACTCATAATTATTTGTTGTTTGTGAAAATCGTGTAGACGCAGCATAAAGACTGTCAGTGAAAGATGTGCAAACAATTTGTTACTTATGTTCACTCAATCGCCAAAAAGATTTGCTCGGGCTGGACTAGAGTCTAGGTACTAGGTATAAATGAACTTGGCTGCCCCCCCACGTGTCAAGGTCGTATTTCATATATCTTCGTTCTGGCAATCGTTCAGCATATTTTACGATCCTTAAACTAAAATGCACCGTAACTCAAATGGTCCACACAAAGCGTTTCAAATAATTGATTAGTTTTGCCGATTGGCTTTTGACCGAACTTTGGCAATAACCGCAAAAACTCGTAAAAAGAGTCTAGGTAGGTACTTATTTATTGCAAAAACTCTTGTTTTCCAGATACGTATGTATCTATATATCTGACAATTTGCTGACAAACACAATTACTTTGAACAGAAAATAACTGAACTGAACTTCTCACACACAAACATCCTTCACACCAAGAAGCTTAAATTATATAATAATAAAAATGGTTGTCTGTAAAGTCGATTTACGGACGATAACTTTACGTGATAACTTAACTACTTTAAATTTAATTTAATTTAATTTTTAAATAATTTTTAATGATTTAACTTATTTTAATTTTAAAAAATAACTTTTATTTTGTTTTTTATTTTAATTGTAAAAAATTAAGTTTTAATCTGGTTGATTATTTTTTAATTTAATTTAATTTAGACTGACCTCGAGAGCCTATTATTATTATTTAATATTTACTAATTTATCCTTTTACCACCCATCTTTTTATCCATCCTTTTACAACCATAATATTAAGTAAATACAATTTTATACATGTATATTTACCACATTTTATTTTTATTTTTCTTCCATTTATGCTTTGCACTTTCTTTTTAATAGTTTGCTAAAAACTCATTACAGTTTATGCCATTGACGTTCGTATAGGCAGTCACTGAAAATCAGCGTTGGGACACCTGGAATCTCAGATGCGTTTCCAAACCGGTCTCCAGTCTGAGAGGCCCTGTGTTCCAACACAAGCTGAGTGACTTACCTGTTTGTGGCATTGCACTGCTGTACAAGACAAATGTTACACTAATAATTATATTTTAATTGTTATACCTATCTTATTTTAAGTTTTGTACAAGTGCTCTACTACAAATAAAGATTTTCTATTCTATTCTATTCTATTCTATAACATCTTATGATAAATTGAAAATTTAAAACCCCCCGACATTCGCCATTTTGTGGCGGCGGCCGTCTTGGATTTGCATAGTGCTATTCTACTAGTCAAGCCCTTTCATTTGATACCCATATTAAGGGAGTTGTGAAAAAATATTTAATCCACCATTTTGTAGCGGCGGCCATCTTGGACCGATTTTCTTCAAACATAGATAACAATAACGCTCTCGACTAATTCACCTTTCAAACAAAAAACCGCATTCAAATCGGTCCACCAGTTTGAGCGCCACAGGAGAACAGACAGACACACACACACAGACACACACACACACACATACACACACACACAGACACGTGAAACTTATAACACCCCGTCGTTTTTGCGTCGGGGGTTAAAAACAAAGAGATAGATGTGTCACAACTTCACAAGCCGAACGCTTAGTTGCGCGTTGCTATGGTACGTGACAATGAGTCATGCTTTTTCGTACATGCGGCCGGCGTTCATCCATTTATAAGACGTTATCACGTTAATATTCCTTCACACTCACACTTACATAAGCATGTTGTCAATATCATAGATTTAAGATTACTTAGACCCCGAAGAGATCAGGGAATCCCTGATCGGTGCTTAGGTAAGTTGAATCTCGTATATAGGTACGTATGTATCGTACAAAGGTTTCTAAACTATGAGTAACGTAAAGAGAATGAGTAATAGTGGTTCAATGTGCACTACATTTATAGTGTCCAAGGAATTTAACGGCCCGTTTTATTCCATTTATGAGGGTAGAGAAACGAGTCGGCGACAATAAAAGGGCTTATTGTAAAGCGGGTTTATTAAATACGCTTTAGGGGTAGCGAAATTAACCACAAGGGTTTAGGGAAGATCTACGTGGGCATCTTTTTATAGCTAAAATATATATATTTTTAAACAACTTTGTAGGCGATTTTTTTAGCTAATACGGCTTATCTTATTGGGAGAAAAAAATATAATACGTCCAAAATAAATAGAATCGAATCTGAAATCTAACTGAAGTCTTTCTTCAGTATGACGAGACAGATGGTAATTTAGAAAAGTTTGATGCTCGATTTGGTTTGGATACAAAAACAAGAATAGGTATGTACCTACAATGTACATACATCTACTGTAACTTAGTAACAAAAAAAAGAGGTAATTATTACCCTCTACTATACAGGGTATAAGGAGACCGCTACCGAAAACTTAGCGCTATTGTTATACTACCTAAACACAATCTTATAGGGTAGGTATCGGCGTCGGCGCGAGCGCGGTTTCGTAGGTATTTAACGATACGTAAATAGGTCACACAAAGTTCATTGACCTCCAGCGTCAGCTGATTTTATTTTAATCACGCAAGAATTACGTAACAAACTTTTACAAAATACAGCAAATAAGTCTTTTGCAATTACAGTTCTGTTTAACCCTCCAAAATGGGTATTCCATAAAATTTGCAATTTTTTTTGTAAAAAAAAATTTTTTTTTCACGTTTTTTTTTTCTTATCAGTAATCATCAGTACTATCACCTGTCTTCGTTACCGAGAGCGGTCCCCTAACACCCTGTATAATATGGATAGTGCATGGAGGGATTTGCATTATTTTGTTATAATATCTCAAGGGGATTAGGCAGCGTTTTCGATGAAAGCTTGAGGCGATTTCTCTCTCTCCTGAGAAAACACGAAGATATTTCTCTATCTCTCCTCGAGAAAACTCCTGTATTTTGTCAGCGCTTGATCAAAGATTTCTCGACAAAAAGTAAAATAACATCGACCAGCAACATTATGATAGTGACCTTATTGGATTCACAGGAAATCGCATGACTATCTCTATAAATACGGCCACGACTTACGGTTAATTGGAAAAGGGTTGACCCTGTGATCTACATAACAAAAGCTAGATATATACAGTTATAAACGACAACAATTGCCTTTTACCGCGCTTTTATTACCTTCCGCTTTGTGTATCGGAAGGGATTGACATTCATTGTACGGTAACATTGCCTGCCGGTCTACGTTCCAATTAAGCTCAAGCACACCGCGAACTAAACTAGAAGTCACTTAGCTTAGTCACTTTTAGTTTTTAGGGTTCCGTACCTCAAAAGGTAAAAAAAAGGAACCCTTATTAGATCACTTTCTTGTCCGTCTGTCCGTCTGTCCGTCCGTGTGTCACCACCGATTTTCTCAGGAACGGTTGGACCTCTGTAAGACCTTGCTTTTGACCAAAATTTACAAATCTAGGTTAACGGAAAGTACCCTATAGGTTTTGGGTCGAAAACCTAAATGGTAGTTCCAGTTGACCTAGAATTACGAAATTTGGCAAAAAGCCAGGTCTTTCAGCACAAATAAAGGAAAAATTCCAAAATCTAAAAAAAGTTGGAAATTTAAAGGGTGTCCCCATACATACATAGTTGAGCCAATTAGACCTCTGAGTTATATGAGCGCTCATACAATTTAGAGGCCTAGCTTAATTAGCACCTTACCTTTTAAGACAAACTAATGAAAAACAGATTGTACTTATACTTCTGGAGTACGGAACCCTCGGTGCGCGAGTCTGACTCGCACTTGACCGGTTTTTTTCATTTCAGATCTAAATACGTAAAAGGAAAAGGTGACTGACTGACTGATCTATCAACGCACAGCTCAAAGCACTGGACGGATCGAGCTGAAATTTTGCATCCAGATAGCTATTATGACGTAGGCACCCGTTAAGAAAGATTTTTGAAAATCCTACTCCTAAGGGGGTTAAATAGGGGTTGAAAGTTTGTATGAGATTTATAACAAGTTGCGGGCATCTGTGTCTGTAGTAAGATGATTAATAATTCAGTTAGTTAGTTCCTATAAGTAACATTTCATTAGAGTCTCCTGTGATTTGTTTTTCTTCTTTTGAACTTATTTGTGCGCTCTCTACTTAATGCATTCATTAAAACCTAATACTACCTTATCTATTGATGTTCCTTCTATTACTAATAGCCTCTTTTGAGATTTCTCCATAATTTGTCACTGTAATTCTAGTGTTACGGAGCTTAGCAATACGAGCTGCCTGGCGCTATGGTTTATAGGTAGGAGGTCCCGTGTTCGATTCCGAGCAGGGACAATTTGGGATATTAGGTATAATATCTAAATTGTCTCTGGTTGGGTCTGGTGGGAGGCTGCAGCCGTAAGTTTGACGTGTCTGTGTGTGTGTGTGTGTGTGTGTGTCTGTGTGTGTGTGTGTGTGTGTGTGTGTGTGTGTGTGTGTCTGTCTGTCCCCCTGTAGCGCTCAAACGGGTGGACCGATTTGAATGCGGTTTTTTTTGTTTGAAAGGTGAATTAGTCGAGAGTGTTGTTAGCTATGTTTGAAGAAAATCGGTCCAAGATAGCCGCCGCTACAAAATGGCGGATTACATATTTTTTCACAACTCCCTTAATATGGGTATCAAATGAAAGGGACTTGACTTGACTAGGAGAATAGCAGTATGCAAATCTAAAATGGCCGCCGCCACAAAATGGCGAATGTCGGGGGTTTTTTAAATCTTCAATTTATACTTGTCACTGAAAAGGTTCTTTCGTGTGTACAAGAACTTTTTTCAAAAATAATAATACGTATGAATAATTTATAATTGTCACTGCATTCAGTCCGTAGGTTAATAATAGAAACGTATAGGTAAAGAAAGTATTGTTTACACATGACCCCGGGCCACTCGTTGAAAGTTATTCGAAGTGCAATGAAAAACTATAAATTGCTATTTGCGCGCTTTGAGTAACCTACCCCTACGTAGGTAGGTATATCGTCGAATGAATTGGTTTTTAAAATTGCTTCGTGCTAAATATAAAAGGAATAAAAATATATCTGTGATGTAAATATGCGTTTATGAAATTTGAATGCAATTTTTTTTTTCAATATTTCTTTTCTAAATAACGTTTCTGATTTTTAGCAAATGTATGAGGATATATATTTTTTATACTCTTGTGTATCGAGAAAATCAAATCATATCGTTTTAAGTATAAGTTAAAATCATGAAATCACGAATATTTTGGAAATTGAAAAAACTTTTTGTCCAAAAAATTGTTTGTAATCATTTTTCTATTTCAAAGCGAATTTAGACAAAAGACCCATAAAGCGTATTAAATTCAAATAAGAAAGTCATTACGATCATAATATTTTAAGTTAAAGTCAGTAAGATTTTCCAAAAATTTCGTAAACTTTCAATACTCGTATGTTCCGTAAACTTCAAAGAAGATATCGATGTCACTATATTATATGTGCGTCATATCTGAAATTCTGAACTGATTTGGACATAACGCACCTTTGGTAGAACAAGGACATATTTGTAGTTAGCATATTGATTCAGTATGGTCTAAACTAATTCTCCCATCCATGAAATAAACTATAAGTAACGATTATTTGAGGCATGTTATTAACAAGAATTAAAAACATTAGTTTTCTTTTTCAAGTAACTGATTTGTTAAATTCAGTAGTACATTAGGAGGAGGAGTAGTAAGGAGTACATCATTGTGCGTGTGCCCTTATTCTACAAAGGGTGCGATATTTTGTTGGATAAAAATCAGTAGTCAGTAACCAAAAGCGTTCAATCTACTTAAAGCTCTCAAAAATATTATTTTACGTAATAACAATTTCCGCTTCAAAGGTTTAAAGAAATTCGAGTCTGTATTTTATTGTAGCTTTTATTTTCATAAGCTTCGTTTTATTTTAATAATAGCAAAGTCTCAACTATTATTCTGTACCTATTTCAAACCAAAAAATAATCGCTCGCTTGAACTCGTAACTCGATCTTAGGTTTGCCTGTTCGCTTCAACATCAAAGCTAACGTGATTCGGGAAGATTCTATTCATCACTACATACCTATAATATTATAAAACAAAATGGCCCGCCGCGTCTGTCTGTCAGCAATAGACACAGTGATTCACATGAGGAAGGTTTTCGTGTATAATTTGTTAAGGTTTTGTGTAAATTGGTTGAAATATGACGATAATTATCCGAAAAATTCAAGCCGTCTGGGAGCTTTCATCTAAAACGCCGCCTATTATAACAAAATAATGTATGGTGGGATAGTAGCGGTTAATTACTACCCGTGCGAAGCCAGGGCGGGTCGCTAGTACCTACATAATATGTTAAAAAGAACAATGTCATATACAAATACAGTCACGGTAATATTATGTTGACAAAGAACAATGTTATATACCTACAGTCGCGGTGCTTCCATAGGCATACCTACCTCTATCAAGAGAAGAAGAAAGAAGAATAATAATGGAGAAGAAAGATGAGAAGAAAGATTGTAAGATGGTGATAATAAAAAAAAATAAACCCGGCTAAGTTTGTTGTGGGCTCTTCTCAGACCAGGGCGCGTTTGGAACCCTCGTTGTGGGCTCTTCTCAGACCAGGGCGCGTTTGGAACCCTCGTAGCTTTAGTTTTAAGTTTCCGTAAGTAATTATCACCATTGCCTGTTCCTAAATTGACGTTCAAAAAGTTTGAATTTAAAATTTGAATTTGAAATTTGAAAAAAGAAAAAGAAGAAAGAAGAACAAAGGTACTCACCTAAACATCAACGTAACCTGCCCAAACAGCTTCTTGTTCTCCAAGCTGTCTGTGTCCACGTGCAAAACGCCCTGGATCTTGTCGATGCAGCCATTCTCCACCACGAGGTCGCGGGAGGCCAGGTACAGCGTCAGCTTGTTGTTCGGCGACGATTTCTTGAACACCCTGTGAACAATAATTATATTATGCCAATAGATTTAGCGACTATTGTTATCTATGCTCACAATAATGACCTGAAATAGCTTGTTCAGAATCAGTAATTACCGATAGCATTAATTTTTAAACCATGTTACATTTTTTTATCTAAAAAATTTGGTCGTCTGTAAAGTTGGTTAACGGACGATAATTTTACGTGATATAAGAAAACAAAGAGAAATAGATGTGTGACAAGTTGAACGCTTATAGGTCGATCGTGCTTTCACTATTGCTTGTTCCGCCGTCTCGCTTGCACGCGGTATGTGACAATGAGTCATGCTTTTTCATTCGTGTAGCCGGCGTTCATCGATTCATGAGACGTTATCATGTCAAAATGTAATACAAAGGCATATATGAAGTGTACGCGACAATGAGTTGTATTAAACTAGCTTTGTAACCTTGTCCTTTCGGCCCCCATGCTGAAACATTGATAGATGAGGAAGTTTTATAAAATAGCATTGTTCGATGTTGTTTCCACTAGACCCAGCTTTACATACAGTTTTCCGATTTCAAAAGCTTTGATGTCTGACTTTTGTAGCAGCCTGCTAGCGGTGTCAAAGCCCGGAATTTCATTAATCCGTTCGCCGCTAAATTCTTTTGTCAATAAGATTAGCCGTAAACAAGTGTAAATTAAAAATTAAAAAAACCCCCGACAATCGCCATTTTGTGGTGGCA
Source organism: Melanargia galathea (assembly GCA_920104075.1). Lineage (NCBI taxonomy): Eukaryota > Metazoa > Arthropoda > Insecta > Lepidoptera > Nymphalidae > Melanargia > Melanargia galathea. The sequence continues at coordinate 4,301,797 of OV049863.1, read as the reverse complement.
GCCATCTTGGATTTGCATAGTGCTATTCTACTAGTCAAGCCCTTTCATTTGATACCCATATTATGGGAGTTGTGAAAAAATATGTAATCTGCCATTTTGTAGCGGCGGCTATCTTGGATCGATTTTCATCAAACATAGCTAACAACACTCTCGACTAATTCACCTTTCAAACAAAAAAAACCGCATTCAAATCGGTCCACCCGTTTGAGCGCCACAGGGGAACAGACACACACACACACACAGACACGTCAAACTTATAACACCCCGTCGTTTTTTCGTCGGGGGTTAAAAAATAAACCTACTTAATTAAAATGACATCCACCAATTTTCCTATATTTATTGAAGTAGGTATCGAGTGACCCGCCAATTATTCACGGCTCAAAAAAGATTAGGGTTAATTTATAACTGGGTTATTTGTTCCAATGACCTAATTTTAGAGAAGTCGTCCACGAGCGCGTACCATGCTAACGAAATTTGATACTTTGTTGAATATTAACCAATCAAAGTCAATGAAATTTTGTGGACATACTCTAGAAAGTATTATCTACTAGCTTCTGTCCACGGTTTCTCTCGCGTGAATATCGGTTGTTCACAAATCCCGAGGGAATCGTGGATTTCCGGTTCCCGTTGCCGTTCCCGCTCCCTTTCCCAACCTTTATATCTACTTTCAAGGAAGTTTTTTATATAGGTTTTTTTTACCTATAGCTGTAGCTATAGATTTCGGTTTTTTCAAAGTCCCGTGGAAACTGTGGATTTTTATAGGATAAAAAGTTATTAAAGCCTAAGTGTTAAGTCAGGTCATAGTCTATCGCCATTGAAAATTTCAGTCAAATCGGTTCAATAGTTGCGGCGTTAAAGAGTAACAAACATACACACACACACAAACTGTCGCCTTTATAATATTAGCGTGATGTCTGTGAGTTTTGAGATAGTAAAAATATACCTATTATAGTTTCAAAGATACACTTTGGGTCTATGGTTCGTACTTACCGTTGAGAATTGAGTGCGCTGTCTGTAGTCATTTCGGGGTCCGATGACGGTTTTCTGCAACAATCGAAAACAAGTATAAATTAAAAATTAAAAAAACCCCCGACATTCGCCATTTTGTGGCGGCGGCTATCTTGGATATGCAATAGTGCTATTCTACAAGTCATGCCCTTTCATTTTATAAGTACCCATACTAAGGGAGTAGTGAAAAAATATGTAATCCGCCATTTTGGATCGATCTTCATCAAACATAGCTAACAACACTCTCGACATATTCACTTTTCAAACAAAAGAAAACGCACACACGCACACACACACAGACACGTCAAACTTATAACACCCCGTCGTTTTTGCGTCGGGGGTTAATAAAATTATGAAAATGAAAAAAAAATAACAGCAACAAACAACAAATCTGTGTTGAACTTTAACTCGTGTGTTTACGTGGAAGCTTAAATCAATAAGGTATAAGCACTTAGATTAATCAGGAAGATCAAAAGAAATGTATCCTTATATGCACTGGTCAATTCAAAAAAGTTGGACATTCACGGTCAGTCCATCGCGATCGCGTCGAATGGATGATAATACACCAAAAGTTTAAATCGTGGGTGTCAAATTTTCAAGTTATGCCCGTCCATTATTCTACAGCTTGAAGCCCTAAATTCAAACTCTAAAATTTATGGCTAAGCTAGAAGTTATAGCTGGAACTGTCTTTGTCTAGGATCTATAGTGCAGTCATACTCGTAGTTATTGTAGTTATTAACCCCCGACGCAAAAACAACGGGGTGTTATAAGTTTGACGTGTCTCTCTCTCTGTGTGTGTGTGTGTGTGTGTGTGTGTATGTGTGTGTGTGTGTGTGTGTGTGTGTGTGTGTGTGTGTGTGTGTGTCTGTCTGTCTGTCTGTTCCCCTGTGGCGCTCAAACGGGTGGACCGATTTGAATGCGATTTTTTTTGTTTGAAAGGTGAATTAGTCGAGAGTGTTGTTAGCTATGTTTGATGAAAATCGGACCAAGATGGCCGCCACTACAAAATGGCGGATTACATATTTTATCACAACGCCCTCAATATGGGTATCAAATGAAAGGGCTTGACTATAGTAAGACCACGATTAACTTGGCTCTCCCATGATCTGCGGGACGAGGGAGGGGGGGAAATTCTCATTGATAAATTAATAATCAATGGATGTGCTCGTACTATAATGTATGACAAGCATTTTTGACGCCCCTGTGAGTGTGTGTGTGTGTATTGCTACTGTAAGGACATGACACTAAATTAGGGAAAAAGAAATTTTATAATAATTATAATAATTTTAATTATCATAGTTATTCTATTATTTGCGTAATCGCAATTTAGTCTTTCATCTGTGTCTCTTTAAGTTTGCTCAATACTTTTCTATAGTAGTAGTAGTTAGTACTATACATTTAAAGTTAAGTAGGTACGTTTCAGGATATAGAAAAAAGATTTTCCATAACCAAGAAAGAAGAAGATACGTTATTAAATATAATTTATACCCCATTTTTTAAATTTTATACATATTATACTCATAATAAAATAATTTATTTAATACATCTACTAAATACAAGTAAAGTTCGTGAACTAAAACCCGACTACGCTTAATAATTTAATAATAATTTAGTGGGCAAATGCGCGGGGCAAGGAGCTAGTGGTGCCATCTGTTATTCTTATCCGAAACTAATTTTACAAGTATAAATTAAAAATTTAAAAACCCCCGACATTCGCCATTTTGTGGCGGCAGCGATCTTGGATTTGTATAATGCTATTCTACTAGTCAAGCCCTTTCATTTGATACCCATATTAAGGGAGTTGTGAAAAAATATGTAATCCACCATTTTGTAGCGGCGGCCATCTTGGATCGATTTTCATCAAACATAGCTAACAACACTCTCGATTAATTCACCTTTCAAACAAAAAAAATCGCAGTCAAATCAGTTCACCCGTTTGAGCTGAGCGCTACAGGGGAACAGACGGACAGACAGACAGACAGACACACACACACACACACACAGACACGTCAAACTTATAACACCCCGTCGTTTTTGCGTCGGGGGTTAAAAATCTAGAAAGCCGCGCAAAGCTGACTTCTCGATTTTTTTCGTAGATAAAATGTAGCCTATGTCACCCTGATAATAACAACGAATCAATAGACACCTCATTCATCAAAATCGGTCCAGCAGTTTAGGCGCTACATTAGTACACACAGAATCTCATACAAAAATCGGTTACAAACATCCATACATAAATATATACATACGTAATCTTGGAAATAAAAGAGGATTCTCCGTGGATCAATATATTTAATTTTAATTAGCACTGTTACACCAATGGCCGACGGGACGCCGAGGCAGAGAGCAAGCAGAGAGCCAGAGAAGATAAAGTACAATTCGAGTTTTGACACCACAGATAAAACTTATGCAACAGATCTGTAGCATCAATAGTCACAGATAATAAATCAGTGTTGACAATTCTTTATAAAAACAAATCGCAACTTAATTATTTACAACACGTAAATACATAGACTGCTAAAATCATAACCCTTCCTTTTGGCTTTGCCGTAGTCGGGTAAAAAAAAACCAGACGTTTAGATTAGTACGGCATGGAGATGTTAGGAGATGGAATAAAACAAAGATAAAAAAACTATTAGGATTCGTCGAGACGTGTTCTTCTATATCTTAAAATTTCAATGCATTGCTGTCAGATGATGTGTCACTGTCGCTATCAATAACTATATTATAATTCACTAATTCATCGTCGTCATTCTGCAATCTCTCAACGTGAACTTAAGTACAATGTGACTTCACGTAGCCTCCGTTACAGCTTGAAAAGCATCTTGCACCAGATTTAATATTTTTGTTTCGAAACGCCAGCGAAATAACTAAAAATGTTGTGTTGAAATTATTGGTCCACATTATAGTATTTTTATAATAATTGAGAGGCCGTTTGCGTGATGGCTTCAATGGGTATGGAAATTTTTCACATGAAGCTGACAACACTGACTTGACATTGCCCGTCAGCCTCATATTTATTATTATGATATATAATTTAGAGATATTTGTTCTTTTCTCTCACATTCTTGAGCACAAAACGAACGCACTACCATAACAATTTTTCTAGCACAACTTTTTATCACATAAGAACTGGTTACTGCTATGTATTTCACAAAATTTTCGTAACGATGTAAACAATGAACTTTGAAGTTTCAAAGTGACTTTTCAATATGACAGATTTCGACTGCCCTAGTGATATAAACAAAGTAACTGACATTTTTTGTGAAATTGACTTGTTTGCATTAACAAAAGTTTAATGTCGAGTAGTTTTTTAACACAGTGTCCACAGTATAATATTTCAAATAACTTGAACAGTTTACTGAAATTTGAATTGCCCAAACAAATAACTGCACACTGAGACTGGAATTTAGGGTATTACTTTATGTACTTACGAGCGGATACCCGCGACTTCGTTCGCGTGGATATTGATTTTAATAATCCCGTGGGAATCATTTTGTTTTTCCTATGCTCCTTTGAGCTTAAACCTTGCTAAAAACTGTTGAAAGTTCACTGGCGGATGTTTATGTACATCAAAATGTAAACATCCGCCAGTGAAAGTCCCATCAAAATCGGTCCAGCCTTTCGGAGATTAGCCAGTAGTCTTTAAAGTATCTACTTTCTAACAAAAAAAGAATGAATGAAATCGGACCACCCGTTAATGAATTACAGCTAAGTACACATTTTGCCTTTCATCCCCTCTCCCAAGGGAACCGTGCTGAATTTCGGGATAAAAAGTATCCTATATGTTACTCCATAGTATTAACTTAAATCATGCCGAGTTTCATTTCAATCCATTCAGTAGTTTTTACGTGATGCGCGCACAAACATACAGACAAACAGACAAACAGATAAACAGACAAACAGACAAACAGATAAACAGACAAACAGACAAACAGACAAAAATTTCAAAAATAGCTTTTTTACGTTCTATTACTTATCTCTAACATCCCCCAGTTATTATTTTGCAAAAATCTTCAATGTACAGATACGGCAATTCTACGATTTTATTATATGTATAGATAAATAATCGTTTTAATTGTTATCGGTTACTTACTATTTTAAAATGTTTCTACTGAAGGTAGGTGCAGAATTTTAGATACCTACGTACATAATTAACTAATAGGGACATTACTTTACAGGAGTTTAACTAAAAATAGACACAATACTGTAAATTATAACTTTACAAGATAAACATAGTTGATTATGATGCCCGCGACTCCGTCCGCGTGTATTTAGGTTTTTGAAATTCTAGTCTAAGCTCTTAATTTACCAGGATAAAAAAGTAGCTTATATCCTTTCCAAAAATGAAACTTATCTTTATACCTCGTTAAGATCGGTTGAACAGTTGGTGCGTGAAGACTTAGTAGACAGACATACTTTCGCATTTATAATATTAGTAGGTAAGTATAGATATGGTATAGATTCTTGAGTTGTAATAAGCTCTAACTTAAGTCTCTGAGTGAACTAGGTTGGATATGCTTTGTCCGTCTGACTGTCACAGCCTTATAACTTCTGATTTAATGAACAGAATTACTTCAAATTCACCGATAATATGTAGAATAACATTCAGAATTACGACCTAAAGCCGGTGATTACATAAAAAATAATAAAAATAGTTATTTGAGTTATTTGGGGAGGGCCCGGGTGCCCATTAAAGCAAATGGGGGGGGGACAATTGTATTAGTCGCAATATCACAATCACAATATCACACACACACAAACGCACACGCACACGCACATTTGAACATTAATTTTTGGGGTAACTATTTGTATCTGAATAACATAGTAAACTCTTTGTAATAAATTGAAAAATTATTTTTGGAAGAAATTATCAAGCAATATACAAACGAAGTAAATGACTTAACATCTTTTTAAAGTTGAAACATTAATTTTTTTGTATTTTATTTGCAATTAGAAAAACCATATTTTTAATTTTAAACAAAATTAAAAGCGAAGGAGTTAGAAATAAATACTGTTATTTATAAGTTAAAATATATTATTTTGCAATTTATTACAGAGATAAATAAGTAGGTATTTTGTAGAAAGGTTGCCTTCAAATAAGAGTTTCAATGTTTATGCTTGTCCTGTAAAATTGTTCTGAATGTAGTTACTTTGTTTATCACTAGGGCAGCCGATTTATCAATGAATTTATCAATGAACTTATGAATGAACAAATCGCTGCGCGGGGCGCAGGGAGGGCTCCGTTTCAATGCAGGAGGGCTATCTTTATCACGGTACGAGTATAGTAGAATAGCACTATGCAAATCCAAGATGGCCGCCACCACAAAATGGCGAATGTCGGGGGTTTTTTAAATTTTCAATTTATACTTGTTGATTTTTATTACGCATCAGTCTGGCTGTCTCTTTTGTCTAGGTAATGTGAAAACGCTTGTTGCGTCGCGTCACTAAGTTTGTCACCACTCCACCACCACCACCAACATTATAGCCTTTTACGTCCCACTGCTGGGCACAAGCCTTCTCTCTCAGGAGAGAGGGATTTAGAGCTTAGACCCGCCATGCTGCTACAATGCGGGTCGGCAGGCTTTCCCGACTATTGTCACATTATAATGATAATAACCGGACCGACCGTTTAACGCGCTCTCCGAGACACGGGGGTGAAACACCGCCAACTACACCAACTCCGGGCTGTCACTGAGAATTTCTTGACAGAAAAACCCCTAATAATAATTTGCCCGACTCGGGAATCGAACCCGGGACCTCGTGATCTTCAGTCGAATAATGTCACCAATCACCATGCGACATTACCAAATTCGACTAGCCCCTTGGTGCGGTGGGTTGGCAGTGACCCTACCTTCCGCTCCGGGGTTGCGGGTTCGATTCCCGTCCCAAATCTGGGTGTATTTATGTAAGTATATAAGTATACATAATAATACATATATTATGTATTTATACATTTATTAAATATACTCATAACATACCTATAACACAGGCATTTAGTTGCCTACTATAGGAACAGACGACCGTGTGTGTATATATGTGAGAATTTATTTATTTATTATTAAATTAGGTTGGTACATTATATTCGATAGCATCACACATGGCAAGGGTCTCTTTTTAGATACGTTTTGTTTTGACGAACCACAAACATTGCTACATAATCGACGAAGAAGATATTTTAAATTATAAATGTAAAAGAATATCATTTTCCCTAAAACATCTGTAATAAGAGGGGACCTGTGAAACTCGAACGAAGTCCCTAAAAGCATTCCATTACAAAGCGGCACAAAATACTCCTATTTACCAAACAGTCATCCATCAATGTGTCTCTACACAAAATAAATGTCTTGGCTATTTAAAAACCCATTTTCCATTGTTGTGTAGTCTACTACCTAGAGAACTAATAGTACGCTTTCAATCATTTTTTCGAAGACTTATAAAATACTAGGTCTTTTTTTTTTCGTTCAGGCCTACAATTTTTTTCAATTCATTAATCAGTATCGATTCTCTAATTTATATTCGATACACACTAAAATATGCGCATTTTAAGCATACGTTCTTACCTATGCTTAATATACGACTGCCTGAAAAATGGAGTAGGTAGGTATATTGTTTCAGAGTTCATGTATGTATAGCGAAATATATATTTCGCTATACATACATGAACTCTGAAACATGTATGTGAATTTGTATATACAAATTCACATACATGTGAGTTTGTATATTTCACCATAACTTCTATACGCCTGAACGGATTTTGATGAATATAAGGTAGGTATCGTTAGAATCCTTAGCTTATTTTGGGCCACGACATAGGCCAGTTTTAAAAAAAATTGATGGGGTGACCATGGTCCCGCATTAAAGACTAAAGTTGAAAAAAACTCTAAAATCAGATTAAATTCATAATCATCATCTAGAAAATGATGAATATATTCCAAAAATATAACACAATAGTTCAATATCTAGTGATTCACAAAAAATATCATTTATAAAAAAGGGGCAGCAGAGCAGTCGTATTTTTTAATTTTGATTTTTTTTTTTTATTCAACTACAAGTTAGCCCTTGACTGCAATCTCACCTGATGGTAAGTGATGATGCAGTCTAAGATGGAAGCGGGCTAACTTGGAAGAGGTATGCATACCCCTGATCGGTTTCTACACGGCATCGTACCGGAACGCTAAATCGCTTGGCGGCACGGCTTTGCCGGTAGGGTGGTAACCAGCCACGGCTTAAGCCTCCCACTAGACCAGACCAGAGACAATTTAGAAATATAAAATCACAAATTGCCCCTGCCGGGAATCGAACCCAGGACCTCCCACTTATAAGACCACAGCGCTCACCACTGCGCCAGGGAGATCGTCAAAAAAAATTTTTTTTGATTTGTAACTTTGACGTGCGTAAGCATCCTTATGTAATTATTATTATCAACCCATTTACCAGTCTCCTTTCAGAATGAGAAGGGTTAAGACCGTAGTCCACCATGCTGGTCAAGTCCGGACTTCACATGCCTTTGAGCATCATGGAGAGTTCTCAGGCAAAAATTTCCTTCGTAAACCGTTGCGTAATACTTATTATTCAAATGTAAAATCGAGTGCAAAACTTGTAGGTATTTTAAATATAAAAATACGAAAGCTGAATTTATACTTATGCATCTTCATACAAAATATCTAATTTTCAATACATAATGCTGACAAATCTGAATAATTTAGCCCTATGAGGATATAAGGATAATATAAGGATTTTTCTTACAATAACAGTTATTGTAAGAAAAATCCCCATACGCGTTGTATTTTTCCTAACTTACGCGTATTTTTGAATCTTATTAACCGGCCCCGACGCAAAAACGACGGGGTGTTATAAGTTTGACGTGTCTGTGTGTGTGTGTGTGTGTGTGTGTCTGTCTGTCTGTTCCCCTGTGGCGCTCAAACGGGTGGACCGATTTGAATGCGGTTTTTTTTGTTTGAAAGGAAAATTAGTCGAGAGTGTTTTTAGCTATGTTTGATGAAAATTGGTCCAAGATGGCCGCCGCTACAAAATGGCGGATTACATATTTTTTCACAACTCCGTTAATATGGATATCAAATGAAAGGGCTTGACTAGTAGAATAGCACTATTGCAAATTCAAGATGGCCGCCGCCACAAAATGGCGAATGTCGGGTTTTTTAAATTTTTAATTTACACTTGTACGAAAGGCCCATATATACATATTATAAAGACTTCTAGGCGATGTTTTGTACTTGTAGGGACCGGATGTAACTTAGAACGGAAGCTGCTTATGACGCCAACTCTTGATCTTGAAAAAATCACGATGCCGTGTTAGAACAAAAGATCTCAATGTGTTTGAACCACTATTTTATCATAGCCCACTTCGTTCAGTAACGAACTACACTCGTGAGCAAGCTAATCGACTCAACACATAGGCGCGCATAAATAAATGGATTTTTTGAAAAATGTAAGACTTTCTTTTAAAATCATATAACTTTAAAAGCTTGAAATCTAAGCTTTAAGTTGAAACCAATATTGTCATAATTTATTCAGTACATTTTAAATTAACCTTTAACTGTGGACACGGGGTCTCACAGACCTTTGGCTCTTGTTGATTTCTTAAAATAACATATTTCCCGCCACCCCACGCGAGTGACCGTTTCAGTAGCTTCGAGTTAAGTCACCAAACGCTCGACGAGGCAGGAAGTTGCGCTATCCGGTGCCATATACGTAAGTAACAGGCATTTAAAGTTTAAACGGGGTCTGTGAGACCCCATGTCCATAGTTCTTATTGAAACAATATTTTTATATTTTTACTTTTGTTTTAGATTTTAGGTTCAAAATGGTCAAAAATAATAAACCAAATACTTCTGGTTCAAAAATACCGGTTTATGAAACGATTGGGAAGCAGAAGACGACAGAAACATTGCATTTAGATAATCCGCCTGATGATGAAGTTCCTCCAGAAGATGTCGAAGCTCAAGAAGAAGACCAATAAAATGTAACCTTAGTCCACCAAAACTACATAGAAAGACTGCCAACAAATGTGTGAATATCTGCAATGCTCAAACCCCCATTGAATGTCCATAATTATAGGGTAATTGACTCTTTGCCAAAAATTTTTTGTTTACAGTTAAGAATGAACTTTTTTATTTCTTTTAATAAAAATTGATTAAACTTTAATAAAAAATTACATTAACATTGATTTTTCAAAGAAAAAATTATTTTATAGAACTTTAAGTGATCTCACTGCCAATTTAGCCTGAAAAGTGATAGTTTTCGTTTTTAATGTAATAATTTGTATTTTGTAATAAATATTTCTGATATATTTTTAAAATCTTATTATTTATAATCCTTACATTCACTTTAACTGCTTTTTTTAATAAGTTTTATTACATATTAATATAAATGACGCCAAACAATTTAGGGGTCTGTGAGACCCCATGTCCATGATAGTGTTACAAAAAATAAGTGTCCATAGTTAAAGGTTAATCCTATCTGGATGAAAAGATGTATATTACGAACCATTTAATTGCTTCCCTTATAAAAATACAGAATTTAAGGATTCCCTTTTCTTCATTTACTCTTCTTACCTACTAAAGTATAGACGATTTTTAAAATTATAATAATCGTGGCTTTTAAATTGATTAATGAATAAATGGTAGCAAAATGTAGGTGCTTGTGCTAAAAAAAATTGTAAAACGATAATAAAAAAATTGCTGTTAGAAATTGCCAAAAAATTAATTCAGAATGTATAATTTAAATACTCAGTAGTAGTCAGTGTTTTTCCAACTCTGTTCCCGGAGTAAATTAACGGAGACTTTCTCAATTTAACGATGGAATTGTAAAATTTATCAATAGCAATGTTCGTCAACGAAAAGTGCACGTGTAGGTAAGCCCAAAATAATAACCGGAACGAAACCCGATATTGGCACCGAAATACTTGCCACTCTCCATAAACAACTCCAATTAACAGAGCCGTCATCAACGTTCAACAATGTAACGTGCCTTTAAAAGCCTAGCTGACACGTTCCGAGTTCACACGGTTGGTCTATGTATTATTTAGTATATTATGTAGAACCTACTACGTGTTAGCAATTTTAAATGTAGTTGTTACTGTTTGTCAATATTCAACAATGTCATGAAACCACCAATGTCATTAAACAGCAAAATGTAGCGTCAATATATTTTTGATGGACGATATCGAAGGTATTTCGATATCGCCTATCTTCACATCCGGCCTGTAGTTATAAAAAGGCGGGACGGTATCGTGACGAGGCATTCTGTTGTCGGCACTCGGCTGTAGCCGTGTTCGGACTTGTTGTCCAGTGATATTTAAGTAAAGCAATGTTGTAATTAAATAAAGTATTGAAGTATTCTGTAATTAAACTGGTTTGGTGAAAGTCGTTGAAGTATTATTACAAGCAAAATACCCTCTGAGCTTATATACGTGAGTCAAACCATGTTTTGAGGCAAACAATGATACAATATTGTCGATAGAATGAATGCGGGTGAACTTGACAAAAAAATTTCAGCGCTTGTCGAAACCAATTGAGCGATAGATTCACCAGTACTATAGCTAATGATTGCAATTTAAACTTTGCAATGAATCCACATCAGCGCGCATGCTAGAAACCAGCAATCTACGCGCATCGTAAGAATTTTCACGAGGGTTTATAGGTACATGTGCGTTGACGTAGGTAACTGCTCTTTCTCAAAGTCATCTTTGCTCAAAGTTGGTGCTAATTTTGTGCAAATCTCCTATGACAGTTCAGTTTTTTCTGCGGAGTCCGCATCATAATTTCGAGTATCTACTTAATTTGTTTTAAGATTTTACCACAGTCACACTGTCGAAAATAATATTATGTATAAAACACGCTGTATCTATCTTCTATCTATCTATACATATAATAAATCTATATATACATATAATAAAATCGTAGAATTGCCGTATCTGTACATTGAAGATTTTTGCAAAATAATAACTGGGGGGTGTTAGGGATAAGTAAGTAAGAACGTAAAAAAGCTATTTTTGAAATTTTTGTCTGTTTGTCTGTTTGTCTGTTTGTCTGTTTGTCTGTTAGTCTGTTTATCTGTTTGTCTGTATGTTTGTGCGCGCATCACGTAAAAACTACTGAATGGATTGAAATGAAACTCGGCATGGTTTATGTTCGTACTATGGAGTAACATATAGGATACTTTTTATCCCGAAATTCAGCACGGTTCCTTTGGGAGAGGGGATGAAAGTCAAAATGTGTACTTAGCTGTAATTCGTTAACGGATGGTTCGATTTCATTCATTCTTTTTTTGTTAGAAAGGAAATACTTTAAAGATTTCTGAAAGGCTGGACCGATTTTGATGGGAATTTCACTGGCAGATGTTTACATTTTGAGCTACCTAAACATCCGCCAGTGAACTTTTTACAGTTTTTAGCAAGGTATGAGCTCAAAAGAGCTTAGGAAAAACAAAATGACTCTCACGGGATTTTTAATATCAATGTCCACGCGAACGAAGTCGCGGGTGTCCGCTTGTAATATAATAAAACTGTAACACATCCAATTCTGTACATTGAAGATATTTTGAAAATTTTTATTGGAGGGCACTCTATAATCGATACTAAAGCCAAAACTGCAATTTTTTTCATTTTTGTCTCTCTATCTGTCTGTCTGTATCTTGGCCGCGCATCACGCCGAAACTACTGAATGGATTCGAATGAAACTTGGAACGATATTAGTTTATACTCCGAGGTAGGACATAGGATACTTTTTATCCCGAAATTCAGCATGGTTCCCTTGGGAGAGGGGAAGAAAGTTAAAATGTGTATTTAGCTGTAATTCATTAACGCGTTGTTCGATTTAAGTCATTCTTTTTTTGTTAGAAAGGCAGTACTTTAAGCATTGAGTACAACCCGTAAATATTTCAAGGTCATAGGTTTTTTAGTTCAGAAATGACAGACATTTATTTGGTTCAAATAACTTGGGACCCGGATCTTTGAACGTACGGCTTATTTTAAACTGGCGTGCGTTTAAATTTATGTTTGTCGATCTGTCTGTTAGTTCCAGCTAATTTCCGAAACGGCTGGATCGATTTTGACGGAACTTTCAATGGCAGATAGATGATGTTATAAGGAGTAACTTAGGCTACATTTAGTTTGGGTACATAAAATAATTATGGGATCCAATCCGATCCTATATAAATCCTATAAACACGCGAAGGAAGTCGCGGGGGTCAGCTAGTATGGCAATACAGAAGTTATGATTGCAAGAAAATCCCTACTGGGGGATTTTCTTATTTTTTACCGATCCATTCTCGTCTAGATCAATTTTTTTACCTCAATCAGTCTACTACAATCTTAATAAAGAGTCTTGAGCGAGATCAAAATCGCCAAATTATCGGTTTATTATTACCATGCGATACAAAAAAGTTACCGGACGGCTTACGAACGTCAACAATTAATAAAAAATATGAGACTTTTATACCTCCTAATTAGTGTAGAAAATATATTCACGTACTTAATACATATTTTTGTAGAAAATGTTTCCTTTTTATTTTGTGCTTAGAATACTTTTTGTTGGAATTTTAACGAGTATACTTAATAGTAGGTATATACTTTTGAGAGGCAAAATAAAAATAAGGACATAATAACTCTCTGTTGATTGCTCCAGACCTCTCGGACTGTTAATAGAATATCTTATACTGGACACTACCGTCCGCAACTTTTCTTGTCTACGTAAGTAAATTAATTTATTTTAGGCTGTTATACCATAGCGTACTTGTACAGAACTTTTTCTTACCTACTAAAAAATTTACCTTCAAGGTTCAAATATGGCAGTGACGGACTAAAGGGTAGAGGGAGTGCGGAGAGGCGAAAAGAGCGGTCCGCCCCAGGCCTGAGGGTCTAAGGGGACTTCCTTGAAACTTCAAAGGGAACCTTGAGAAATTCTCTTTAGTTAAATGTATATCAATAAAAAGTGAAAAACCTATAGGTACGAGTACCCAAGAACCGTTTCTGTAATATTGAAAAAAATATATACAAAATACGCGCTTGCTTCGCTCGTGTTTATATTTTCGCACTGCGCATTAACTCAAAAATCCTTCAATAAAGGAATCGTGGTCGGTTAGCTGTCGACTGTTGAGTATCTAACATAAGTTTGCTGATCTCCTGTTTCGCTTTCATTATGAATCATAACGGATCAACTTGTCTCTAAAATGAGACAAAAGATTTCGCGTTCGGAAATCCCCTGGCAGATCTACAAAAAGAACATCATAGATGGGGGCCTCATCAATTATAGCGGCCTGAGACTCTGAGAGGCCCTAGCATATAAATATTATCTAGCACTACGCTGTACTAGAACAATTTACAAAATTAAATTCGTTGTATTCATTCAACTTCATCTATAATATCTATATCTACTAATCTACTAATCTATACTATCTATACTAATATAATAAAGCGGAAGAGTTTGTTTGTTTGTTTGTTTGTTTGTTTGTTTGAACGCGCTAATCTCTGGAAGTACCTGTCGGATTTGAAAAATTCTTTTTGTATTTGGGAGTCCAATTTTTGGGGCAGGTTATAGGCTATTTAATATCCCTAAAATCCTCCCCTAAGGGGATAAAATGGGGGTAGAAAGTTTGTATGAAAGTCCTATGTTTTTAAAGTTACAGACCTGAAAATCGGCATTTATATTATTAGTTTTAAATAATAAAAAACTGTATATTTTATTTTAAAAAATCTTCCCTTAAGGGTGGTAAAATAGGGGATGAAAGTTTTAATGGGAAGTTTTAATTATGTTATTGTTATTATCAACTTGAAATTTGTAAAGTAGGTTCATTCTAAGGCTTAGATATCAGCCTAGAAAAGATTTCACGAAAATCCTCCCCTAAGGGGGTAAAATGGGGGTAGAAAGTTTGTATGAAAATCCTATGTTTTTAAAGTTACAGACCTGAAAATCGGCATTTCGATTATTAGTTTTAAACAATAAAAAGCTGTATATTTTATTTTGAAAAATCTTCCCTTAAGGGTGGTAAAATAGGGGATGAAAGTTTTAATGGGAATTTTTAATTTATATTATTGTTATTATCAACTTGAAATTTGGTAGGTAGGTTCATTCTAGGGTTTAGATATCAGCCTAGAAAAGATTTCACGAAAATCCTCCCCTAAGGGGGTAAAATGGGGGTAGGAAGGTTATACTTTTGAAGTTATGTTGTGTTTAGTTCAAGTGCTTAGTGAAAGTGTTTAGTGCCAGTATTTAGTGCCAGTGTTTAGTGCAAGTGTTTAGTGAAAGTGTTTAGATTCAGTATTTAGTGCAAGTGATAGCGCAAGTGTTTAGTGCCAGTGTTTAGTGCAAGTGTTTAGTGCAAGTGCTTAGTGCAAGTGTTTAGTGCCAGTGTTTAGTTCAAGTGTTTAGTGCAAGTGATTAGTGCCAGTGTTTAGTGCCAGTGATAGTGCAAGTGTTTAGTGCCAGTGTTTAGTTCAAGTGATTAGTGCCAGTATTTAGTGCAAGTGATAGTGCCAGTGTTTAGTTCAAGTGTTTAGTGCAAGTGATAGTGCAAGTATTTAGTGCCAGTGCTTAGTGTCAGTGTTTAGTGCAAGTGTTTAGTGCCAGTGTTTAGTGCAACTGATAGTGCAAGTGTTTAGTGCCAGTGTTAGTTCAAGTTATTAGTGTCAGTATTTAGTGCAAGTGATAGTGCAAGTATTTAGTGTCAGTGTTTAGTGCAAGTGATAGTGCAAGTATTTAGTGCCAGTGCTTAGTGCCAGTGTTTAGTGCAAGTATTTAGTGCCAGTGTTAGTTCAAGTTATTAGTGTCAGTATTTAGTGCAAGTGATAGTGCAAGTGTTTAGTGCAAGTGATAGTGCAAGTGTTTAGTGCCAGTGTTTAGTGCAATGATAGTGCAAGTGTTTAGTGCCAGTGTTTAGTACAAGTGTTTAGTGCAAGTGATTAGTGCCAGTGTTTAGTGCAAGTGATAGTGCAAGTGTTTAGTGCCGGTGTTTAGTTCAAGTCCAGTATTTAGTGCAAGTGATAGTACCAGTGTTTAGTTCAAGTGTTTAGTGCAAGTGTTTAGTTCAAGTATTTAGTGCAAGTGATTAGTGCCAGTGTTTAGTGACAGTGATAGTGCAAGTGTTTAGCACCAGTGTTTAGTTCAAGTGATTAGTGCCAGTATTTAGTGCAAGTGATAGTGCCAGTGTTAAGTTCAAGTGTTTAGTGCAAGTGATAGGGCAAGTATTTAGTGCCAGTGCTTAGTGTCAGTGTTTAGTGCAAGTGTTTAGTGCCAGTGTTTAGTGCAACTGATAGTGCAAGTGTTTAGTGCCAGTGTTAGTTGAAGTTATTAGTGTCAGTATTTAGTGCAAGTGATAGTGCAAGTGTTTAGTGCAAGTGATAGTGCAAGTGTTTAGTGCCAGTGTTTAGTGCAATGATAGTGCAAGTGTTTAGTGCCAGTGTTTAGTACAAGTGTTTAGTGCAAGTGATTAGTGCCAATGTTTAGTGAAAGTGATAGTGCAAGTGTTTAGTGCCGGTGTTTAGTTCAAGTCCAGTATTTAGTGCAAGTGATAGTACCAGTGTTTAGTGCAAGTGTTTAGTGCAATGTTTAGTTCAAGTGTTTAGTGCAAGTGATTAGTGCCAGTGTTTAGTGCCAGTGATAGTGCAAGTGTTTAGTGCCAGTGTTTAGTTCAAGTGATTAGTGCCAGTATTTAGTGCAAGTGATAGTGCCAGTGTTTCGTTCAAGTGTTTAGTGCAAGTGATAGTGCAAGTATTTAGTGCCAGTGCTTAGTGTCAGTGTTTAGTGCAAGTGTTTAGTGCCAGTGTTTAGTGCAACTGATAGTGCAAGTGTTTAGTGCCAGTGTTAGTTCAAGTTATTAGTGTCAGTATTTAGTGCAAGTGATAGTGCAAGTGTTTAGTACAAGTGATAATGCAAGTATTTAGTGCCAGTGCTTAGTGCCAGTGTTTAGTGCAAGTGTTTAATGCCAGTGTTAGTTCAAGTTATTAGTGTCAGTATTTAGTGCAAGTGATAGTGCAAGTGTTTAGTGCAAGTGATAGTGCAAGTGTTTAGTGCCAGTGTTTAGTGCAATGATAGTGCAAGTGTTTAGTGCCAGTGTTTAGTACAAGTGTTTAGTGCAAGTGATTAGTGCCAGTGTTTAGTGCCAGTGATAGTGCAAGTGTTTAGTGCCAGTGTTTAGTTCAAGTGATTAGTGCCAGTATTTAGTGCAAGTGATAGTGCCAGTGTTTAGTTCAAGTGTTTAGTGCAAGTGATAGTGCAAGTATTTAGTGCCAGTGCTTAGTGTCAGTGTTTAGTGCAAGTGTTTAGTGCCAGTGTTTAGTGCAACTGATAGTGCAAGTGTTTAGTGCCAGTGTTAGTTCAAGTTATTAGTGTCAGTATTTAGTGCAAGTGATAGTGCAAGTATTTAGTGTCAGTGTTTAGTGCAAGTGATAGTGCAAGTATTTAGTGCCAGTGCTTAGTGCCAGTGTTTAGTGCAAGTGTTTAGTGCCAGTGTTTAGTGCAACTGATAGTGCAAGTGTTTAGTGCCAGTGTTAGTTCAAGTTATTAGTGTCAGTATTTAGTGCAAGTGATAGTGCAAGTGTTTAGTGCAAGTGATAGTGCAAGTGTTTAGTGCCAGTGTTTAGTGCAATGATAGTGCAAGTGTTTAGTGCCAGTGTTTAGTACAAGTGTTTAGTGCAAGTGATAGTGCAAGTGCTTAGTGCCAGTGTTTAGTGCAAGTGTTTAGTGAAAGTATTTAGGTTCAGTATTTAGTGCAACTTATTAGTGTAAGTGTTTAGTTCAAGTGTTTAGTGCCAGTGATTAATGCAAGTGTTTAGTGCCATTGTTTAGTGCAAGTGATTAGTGCCAGTGTTTAGTGCAAGTGATAGTGCAAGTGCTTAGTGTAAGTGCAAGTGTTTAGTGTAAGTGTTCAGTTTAAGTGCTTAGTGCAAGTGTTTAGTGCCAGTGTTTAGTGCAAGTGTTTAGGTTCAGTATTTAGTGCATGTGTAAGTGTTAAGTGTCAGTGTTTAGTGCCAGTTTTAAGTTACTTTGCTGTAATAATTCCAGGTACGTTAGCCATTAATGTATCACACTAATATTATAAAGGTGAAAGTTTGTGTGTGTCTGTATGTTGGCTGAAATTTTGAATGGAGCTACATTATGCCCTGGTACACATAGGCTACTTTTTATCCCGGAAAAGTATTCCTGTGGGACTAAAATAGATATAGACTTCCAAAAACGCGATAAATGGCGCTGACTTTTCTTAGGTAAATCACGCTCACATAGCACATTATTACAATAGTTGCATGCAACTCTTGTCATACGCATACAGATGCACTTTTTATCCTGGAAAAATCCACAGTTCCCATGGAATTTTGAAAAACCGAAATTTATAGCTACAGCTATAGGTAGATTAGGCTATAGCAAACTTCCTTGAAAGTAGCGGGAAGGGGAACCGGAAATCCACGATTCCCTCGGGATTTGTGAAAAACCGAAATTCACGCGGGCGAAGCCGCGGGCAGAAGCTAGTATACTATAACTATACTATATACTGTACTATCTATACTAATATAATAAAGCGGAAGAGTTTGTTTGTTTGAACGCGCTAATCTCAGGAACTACTGGAGCGATTTCAAAAATTCTTTCACCATTGGATATGTACGTGATCCCTGAGTGCTGTAGACTATATATTATGTACCACGGGCGAAGCCGGGGCGGACCGCTAGTTGTATTATATAGCGAGGTATAGTAAGGTTAATTTTCAGTGTCTAGAATATATCCTGACCCGAATTTCACGACTCGCTACGAAATATCAACACAGTTAAGACGAAACTTTCCCAACTAATACAGACTGATCTCGAGAGATGAGATCCTGGGAATTTTACAACCAATAGTTTTATTACGGTCATACAATTTTATCGTGGTCTAGCATTGGTCTAACTGCGTAACCTAGATTTCGTGCTACGACCTCGCAGTCGGGGCCAAACCGTTTTACGATCGTTTGTCTTTTATCGCCCAATAGTTTATGTTTAATCCATCTTATTTGGTTCAGTTTCAGTTTACTTTATAAAATTCTTGAGTAAATATCCATAAGTCATAAAAGTCGTTGGTGGTTTAATAGCTAATTTAATAGATTGAATTTTAGTTCTTCCTTTGTAATCGTATCTGGGACGTTTAAGGCTGCTCTCCTCACGCGCTTCTCCATACAAACGCGTTACGCCTATTATTTTAATATTTGTAGCAATAGATCTAAAGTTAAGCCAGATATCAATTTATATCTCCATTATCTATGCCATAAAATAAAAAAAATAGTAAAATTATACTTATTTTGAAAGTTATGACGCTTGAAAAATCACTATTTTTGGAAACATTTGAGGCAATTTCGTGCGTAAATAAACTATATAAGAAACTAGAAAATTGAAAAACGACCGAAGTCTTATCATACGTTACTTCATAATAATTACAAATGTCTTTAGTTCATGTAAAAAAATTGCCAACTAAATTTTGGGAAAACTTACATCTTAATTTTGGGAAAACTTAAAGCAATACATCAGCATTACATATTAAGGGAGTTGTGGAAAAATATGTAATCCACCATTTTGTAGCGGCGGCCATCTTGGACTGATTTTCTTCAAACATAGCTAACAACACTCTCGACTAATTCATCTTTCAAACAAAAAAAAACCGCATTCAAATCGGACCACCCGTTTGATCGCCACAGGGGAACAGACAGACACACACACATATATACACACACACACACACACACACAAACACACACACACACACACACAGACACGTCAAACTTATTAGCACCCCGTCATTTTTGCGTCGGGGGTCAAAAAGAACAGTTTACTAGAATACGTTTTTATAAAACCTAAAGTCGTAAAACGTGTTGCGGCTTACTTTATAGTTACAGACGGAAATCCGAACAGTTACGCACTAAGTTTAGTAAATGGCTTTAGTTAGTCGTTGTAGCTCGTTAAGGAGACAAATACCTCCGAATAAGAGCTTTGGTGTCCACAAAATAGCACATTAAAGCTTGTCTACAATCCATTTTGCACTAATAACGAATAAAGCTCCTTTACGAGCTGTTAGTATCGTTTTCTCTACGCAACTTAGCATTTTGTTATTAGATGTGTAGTGAAATGGTAGTGAAACATCTACTGTAAAAAAGGTAACTGTAAAAAAGTTAATGTAACAACCAAACAAACATACATACATACATAGAATGCTAAAATCATAACCCTTCCTTTTGGCTTTGCCGTAGTCAGGTAAAAAGCAAAACATTCATAATATTAGCATACTTTGTATATTTTACTGTGTGAGTAAAATACGTCTTAATGGGTGGCATTTCAAAATGCCGCATGCAACATGTGTGCATGCCACAAATAAATCTTCTCCGAATTGTATTGGCTATTTTCTCCTTATACCTAAGTATGCTCGTGGTTCCTTGCATATACAATGACGATGATTAATTACCACGTCTTAAATTAGTGCACTCGCTTCAAACACAAATCAAATTCCGAGCTCGTTCATTAAACACGACCTTGTTAACGGCGTGACACCCGTATACTACGACTTTGCACAACTCGACAATGATGATACACTTCGAGCATCGAAACACTATAACGCCAGCGAAAAGTGGACTTAAAGCTCTTTATTTTAGAGTCACAAATTCAGTACTACCAATTTATATTTCGCTAATTTTCCGGTTGGGGCGCCGGCTGTAGATGTGTGGATGAAATGGAGCGCTAAAACAAGCTTACTGCCGTTATTCATTTAGTCCATTTTACTTTGACGTTATGGTGTTTCGATACTTTAAGTTTATCACGAGACGTGCAAAGTCGTACTAAGCCATTTACTAAGCATATGTCTTAATCAACACCCGTCTGTGTGATTAATTTTTTCGATTTACGAGAAACTGAACGTAAGCGTCAGCGGGTGTAAGATAGGTAGGTATAATTGGAGAGTGCTCCGAGACATGAACCTTTGCTGGAAATCGTTTTATGCACGTATCGTAGTCTTCGTCAGCTCAATCGATGTCCACAGCTGGGTCTCTCGTGTCCAGCAATTTGCTTGATATGGACTGACCAATGATCCATAACCTAGTTATGAAATTGTACTTAACTGACCATCAGACAATATGTAACTACCTAGTCAATTTAGTTAAAACACGTTAAAACGATGTCCCGTTTGAACTCTGTCTTCGAGTCTGAGTAGTGTCAGAGTACGCTCTATAGATACCAGCATTAGTGTCTTATGCGTACAGAGTTATCTGAATCTGACGACAGATCTGCATCCTATAAGATAAGAAATTCAATACGAATATATAATTTGATATTAAAACAAATCTCATGAATCTTGTAAAAAAATATATTTGAAATCATTACTTAGTATGCTTGCATATATTTTTCTATGAAAAAACGTGATTCGTTTCTATTTATTTTCTTTACACCCAAGAGTATAATTTATGTAAAATGCAGATCTACGTGTAATGTTTAAAAGATTCTGAAAACTAAATTAAAATCTATAATATAATAAAACTGTAACAGATCCAATTCTGTACATTGAAGATATTTTCAAAATTTTTATCGGAGGGCACTCTATAATCGATACTGAAGCCAAAACTGCAATTTTTTTCATTTTTGTCTGTCTGTCTGTCTGTCTGTCTGTCTGTCTGTCTGTCTGTCTGTCTGTCTGTATCTTGGCCGCGCATCACGCCGAAACTACTGAATGGATTCGAATGAAACTTGGTACGATATGAGTTTATACTCCGAGGTAGGACATAGGATACTTTTTATCCCGAAATTCAGCACGGTTCCCTTGGGAGAGGGGAAGAAAGTTAAAACGTGTATTTAGCTATAATTCAATAACGGGTACTTCGATTTAACTCATTCTTTTTTTGTTAGAAAGGTAGTACTTTAAGTATTGTCCCGTAAATATTTCAAGGTCATAGGTTTTTTAGTTCAGAAATGACAGACATTTATTGGGTTCAAATAATTTGGGACCCGGATCTTTGAACGTACGGCTTATTTTAAACTGGTGTGCGTTTAAATTTATGTTTGACGGTCTGTCTATTTATTCCAGCTAATCTCCGAAACGGCTGGATCGATTTTAATGGAATTTTCAATGTTATAAGGAGTAACTTAGGCTACATTTAGTTTAGGTACATAAAAGGATTATGGGATCCGATCCGATCCTAAATAAAAACCTATATCTACGCGAACGAAGTTGCGGGGTTCAGCTAGTAATTAAATATAATGACTTCTCCTTAATCCTTCTTAAGTTTTTCATTTTAATTTCGTCCCAAGTGTCCTCGACGGAATAAGCAGATCCAATTCGTGTGAAAAAAGCTTAACAAAGTCCTTTTCTAGAAGAAATTTTAAATACTGAGCGTTTGCTGACAGTGCAGTCTTTACGGAGAGCGCTCACGGAGCGGTTTGGAATCGCGCCCGCCGCGGCTGCGGGAGAGAGGTTAGAGAGAGCGCGCTCACGAGCCCGCTTGTTTTTGCGGGAACCGCAGCCGCCGCGGCTGCGGGCGTCGCCCGCCGAGTTGGCGGGCGACGCCCGCAAGACCGGCGGTTTTATTTATATATGAAGAGCTGGCGAACAAAACGTTATAGTTTTTAATCCGATGGTCTTTGGCTTGCTGAATAAGAATATCAACTTAATTTTACTTAAAACGGCCCGCAACTGTATCAAAATTGCATCCATAGGTCGTGGTTTCGATCATAACGGCATAATTACAATAAAGTTTCGAAAGATTTGAATAGTCGAGCACGTTTTCGTTCAAAATGGATTAATTTCCATACTTTGTAAGATGTCAATCAAAATGATTATTTCTTTTTCAGAAGAAAAATTTGTTTTTTTTTACTAAGAATTTTTTTTTAATTAAAAAGTTTATCATTTAAAAACTTTATTCACTAATAAAGTTTTTAAGCAATTTATGTTGAAATTGGCCTAAACTAACTTACAAATGTCAGACTGACTTACAAATGATAAATTATTGTTGAAAATTAATTAGAATTTTTAGAAATGGTTTACGAATTATTAATTTCATAATTGAAATAGGTTAGAATTAACTGACATTTGATTCATTCAGTGGCGCCGAACCGCCATCTTGAATTATTGGTATAAATACGGGTACTTCGAAGCCATGAATTGAGTCTCCTCCAAAGACTCAACCGACTATTAGATGCTTCAGCGTCTAGGTCGTGATATTTGATTGAGGGCTGCGATAGCAATCACACCCTCATCGAATAAATGCTGCCATTTTGGACTTGGCTGAGTGTAATTAATTAATTAGTATAAAATATATTTGAAAATAGATCTCAGTTAAACTAATCTCTGAGTTGATATAAATTGAGTTATGTGCGGGTGATAAACGCAGATATTTTAATAATAGTTTGATTTAGTTTTAATATTAATTGATAGTCTGCTTCTGGAGTTATGTGTTTACACAAACAAGTTATTGCTTGCAATATTAATTAATGATTGCTTCCGTTAACTTATATGAGATAGCAAACTGAATTTAACATATTATTATGTTCAATAAAGTCACAAACTACATATGGGTAAACAAAAATCCACGCCAAAAGCTCACTGTAAGTATGTCATTCAGTTTAATATTAATATTTAATAATTAATATTTAATAGGTTACCTGAATCAATACAGGCCATGCCTCTCCAAACTTTTAAAGTAAAACTAAAGAACTGGCTCATGGAGAAATGTTTTTACAATTTAAAAGAATATATGACATAAATTCTATTTATTGCAATTAATTTTATATTTATATCTTTAGAACGGTGACATGTATGCTACTTACGTCATTTTGTTTAGTCTTAAAATCAATAATTCAATTTGCACACTAATTTATTAGTTAAATGTGTTGGAAGACAATAAGCTTTAAGATCCATAATATTTGTACCACATTTTTGCAAATAAAGACTCTTACTCTTTAGTTTGATGCAACTATACCGTTTTGTTCGCCAGCTCCTCCTATAAGAAAAATGCGATCGCGCCCGCCGACAAACCGCAGAGCTTGCGGGCGACGCCCGCAAAGCTCGCGGGCGCCCGCTGCCCGCCTTCTGCGGGAGCCGCGAGCAACCGCCAACTCTGCGGGAGTAAATCGCGTCGTGAGTTTTGCACTCGACATTTGTATGAATTTCGAGTATTGCGGGCCCGCAACCGCGGCGGGCGCGGGTGCGAACCGCTCCGTGAGCGCTCTCTCTAAGTGTCTGAGGCTATAAAGATAGTGGACACAATATAAAATGAAATTGCTTTCACAGCGAGATAAATAGAACGTTGAAAGGACTTTACAATGTCAAAGCACAGGACAAAGTTTGAGTTATAACTTATAGCATACAAGTGCTTTTTTTCACTAGGTATTTTTTAAGTCGTAGGTAAAATACCTAGTTTAAGGTAGAGTTTAAGTAGATACACAGGGTATGGGAATTGTTTCTAACACATGGTTGCCTATGAACGGTAAAATGTGTGAAATAAAAACTTATTTATTTACTTAAGTGTGTTCAATTTTTAAAACACTAGCGACCCGCTCCCGCTTCCCACGGATAGTAGGCTAGACCTATCCCACTTTACATTGATGTGTTTATACATATCTCAAAGGGATTAGGCAGCGTTTTCGATGAAAGCTCCCAGGCGGCTTGACTTATTCCGTTATTTTCAACAATATTATTGTCGTCATATTTCAACTAATTTTAACAAATTATACACATAAACCTTATTCTAGAATCACTCTGTCTATATTGGTGAAAATTGCATGAAAATCCGTTCAGTAGTTTTTGAGTTTCTCCCGAATAGACAGACAGACGCGGCGGGGGTTTTATACTTTTATTATGTAGTGAAGTTCCGACTCATTCCGGACATAGTAAGGGGAAAACATACAAATATTATTTAAAGATTTGCGCGTAATATGCTGCGAAAAATACATAAATCAGTCAGTTCATCCAAACATGTTTGTACAAAACATTTTCAGGTAAAATAAAAGCAGTTTCCTTCCGTATAAGTCTAATGAGTATAATGGCGTTGTCACACACAATTAGTTCGTTTGGCGAGCTTGTTCTCAGCGAGATTGATAATTTGTGAACGTGTTGTTCCAATGAGTAGCGAACACATCGAGTTTGCGCATATTTTTTTTTTTTTTTTTTATGAAGACAAGTTGTCCTCTGACGTGGTGGTCAGAGACCTTTTTTATCAATTTATATTGTATTTATTCTTGTTATTTTTATTTATTTATATTAATATTAGTATTTTTATTTTTGTAGTTATTTGTATTGTTATTATATTATATTCATGTAATGTTATACATGTAACTTGTTATATTCTTATAATATACACTATACATGCATCTTTTTTTATTTCATATAATATACTAACAATTACTGATATTTTATATTTCAACATTATTTATTTGTTTCTTCTTATAACTTTACTTGCCACTTTTATACAGTATTCTAAAAACGTTTCTCTGCATTTTTTATCTTCTATAATACTGCTTAGGCTATTTTTTGATAAATCTCTATTGATTTTCATTTCTGTTTCGTATCTTTCTTTTCCGTAGATGGGGCATTCGAGCAAGATGTGCATTATGGACTCATCCACTCCCGGTTCGCAGATACACGATGGGTCCTCCTTACACTTGAACCGGTTCAGGTATTCGGAGAACCCACCGTGTCCAGTCAGCACCTGTGTCATCACCATGGTAAGTTCCAGCGATTTTATTATTTTGTAGCAGCATATGGCGTCGGGAAAGAAAATTTTTGTTACTGCCGCTGTCTCACCCGACATGTACCTCCGGTTCCACTCGTCCAGCGATTCCATACGGAGTTGTCGCTTTACGAATGAAACCGGGCACCGGTCATAGTCGGGCTTTCTTTTTAAGGTTAGGGCAGCCTCTTTAGCCAATACATCGGCCCGTTCATTCCCCTCCAGTCCTGCGTGAGCTTTAATCCAGAATAGGGAAACTTCCTTATTCTGGTTTCTACATACCTTCAGGTTGTTTCTAATATTAATCACCAGCGGATGGAGGGATCTCTGGCCTACCACCGACTCAAGTGACGACCTTGAGTCAGTGTATATGCCAAAGGACTTTTCGGTGCTTTCTAGTATTAGAGAGGTTGCCCTATACACTGCCAACAGTTCAGCCTGATAGACTGTGCAGTACGCATCTAGCTTCAACTTGACGGCCCTGGTCTCGGCTTCACCCTTCCACAAGGAAAGGGCTGCCCCCACCTTACCCTCAAGTTTACTCCCGTCGGTAAATATGCGCACTGCCTGGTTATTATGGCTGTTCACTTGCTCTTCATCCAGCAACTCCGTGAAGCACAGTGGCATATACTCCGCCGGGTGTTCCAACTTAACATTTTCCACCTTCCTTTCCACCTTCCTATCCCCCAGCATTGGCTGGGAAACCCCTTTCTTTGCTTCATAAAGCGCGGCCGCCTCACGGACTCTAAGGTCAAGCGGCAACAGCCCGGCCAGCGCCAGTGCTGAGTTCAAAGAGACAGTCCGGTAAGCTCTCGTCATTTTTTGTGCAAATACACGCTGTACTGCATTTAGCTGTTTCTGCACACCCAGCTTCTTTGCGGCCGGCGCCCACGCACTCGCTGCATAGAGAATAACTGGTTCCACCACGGCCCTATAAATTGTTCTTATAACCTCCGGATGCAGGCCCCAGCTGATTTTGGCGGCTCTTGATAGACTTTTATAGATATTTTGCACTTTTTTGCACGTTATTGTAACGTGGCTGTTGAAAGTGAGCTTATGATCTATTGTCAATCCTAAGATCTTTATCTCGTTTGACAGACCAATGCCAACCCCGCCCATGGACAGGAGTGGTGAGTCGTATTTCAATTTGTTGGTTATAACCATGGCCTTGGTTTTGTGTGGCGCGAATCTTAGTTTATTTCGAACTCCCCACTCCTGTACATAGGCGAGGGCGGCATTGGCCCGTGCTTGGACTTCCCCACCGGTATCCCCGTCGAAGACGAGGACGACATCGTCGGCAAAGGCCTGACAATAGTCGCCTCGTCTCTCAAGCCCATTCAGCAGCGGGTCCAGGAGCAAATTCCAAAGAATTGGTCCGCCTATGGAGCCTTGAACGCATCCTTTGGTGGTTTTTCTACAATACTCGACACCTGCGTACCTCACTCTAACCATCCTATCCTCAAGGTAACTGTCAATGACTCTTCTTATGTTGACTGGGCAGCTTTCCTCAGCCAGTCTGACTTTGATGGCTGGCCACCAAGCGCTATCGAAGGCCCCCTCTATGTCCAGAGATATCATTGTTATTAATTTTTTCTGCTTTAATTTATCACGTATATATTGTATCAGGACATAGAGGGAGTCTTCGGTGCTCCTCTGTGGCATGAAGCCATACTGGCGAGTACTGAGCCCAGGTAATATATGCCATTTCATTCTTCTGACAGTCATCTTCTCGAGGATCTTCCCTAAGACTGGCAACAGTCCGATCGGTCGGTAGGCTTTGGGGTTCGTATAGTCGTCTCGACCCGGTTTTTGAAGCACTACCACTGTTGCTTCTTTCCAGACGATCGGAAAATGGCCAGTCTCCAGGCATTTGTTGGCCAGAGTGAGGTACACATCGGGGTCACAGGCTATGGCGTGCTGACAGATGTCAGACGTAAATCCGTCTAAACCCGGAGCCTTTTTCGGGTTGAAGCTTTCGGCTGCATTTTTTACTTCTATAGAGGTAAACGGCGGGTCCAAGGCTTCACCTGGGACCCATTCGTTTACATATTTGGCTGCATCCCTAATTCGCCTATGTGCTTCATTGTCCTCATCTTCTAGGTCATCCGGGTAGAATGTCTGCGCCAACATAGCAGCCGATTCCTTTGGGTTATATGTTTTCCCATCCTTTACCATGGGAAGGTCCTCTTGCCTCTTTTTCGTCCTCCCTATTACTCTGTAAATCCCTTCCCAAAGTCCTTCATTGTCCTGTTTTTCACAAAAACCTTTCCAACTTTCTATTTGTGCTCTTTTAACTTTATATTCATAAGTTTCTTTTATTTGCAGGTACTCTTCTACTACCTTCTTTCTTCTCACCAGGGCAGCGCATCGGATTCGTCGTTTATGAGTGACAACCTCCTTCTTCAGCGTGGCGAGTTCTTCATTCCACCAAGGTAAGTTACCCTCTTCTTTTATTTTCTTTACAGGTATTGTTTCTTCGCATGCTTCTATTATTGCTTTTGTGTACTTTTCTGTTATTTTATCTATTTCTACTTTCTCACTAATTGCTTCTATTTCTGTTTTCTTGATTTTATATTGCTGCATTAATTGTGTGAGTTTCTTACGAAACTCACTCCAATTTGCTTTTCTAGTGTTGAATTTTCGTGTAGTTCTGCTAATGATTATTGCTTTTGCTTTTGTTATTCTAATTTTAAATTTTATTGTATTGTGGTCTGAACTCGTCACGCCTTCATCCACTTCCCAGTTCTCAACTCTGTCTAAAAGGTCTTCGGAGCATGCCGTCACATCAATAAAGCTCATGTAGCGCTTTGTTCCCCTGACCGTGTCGAAAGTAGGTATGTCCCCTTCGTTGAGCACCTGCAAGTCCATTTCCCCAAAGGCACCGACTGCTTCCTGCCCTCTATGGTCATCTTGCCCGCTTCCCCACCAGGTGCTTTTCGCGTTTGCGTCACCCCCTACTAGAACTGCTCCAGGTCCCAACTCTTCAACCACCTTGCCTAGGTGCTCCAGGTATGGCCCTATAGGGCGGTCTGGTTCAAAATAGAAGGATATTATGGTTATATCTCGCGCTCCAGTCCGGATACTTACCACAACTATGTTGTTAGTGGTAAGTTTTGGGCAAAGTGAGGCATCCACATTATTGTCAAAAACCACAATGGCCGCTTTTACTATTCCATCTCCTCGGTTGGTATTTTGGAAGATTCTTGCCCGCCCATAATCCTTCATGTACCCAGCTCCACCCACATAAGGTTCCTGTAACAACGCGACTGCAATGTTTCTCTTTCTCGCCTCCATCATAAGTTCGTCTGTAGCTAGCTGTTTCCGTTGCAGATTTGCTTGGAACATCAGATATGACATTGCTGTGGTTCCGGTCCTGCCCAAGGCAACTTTAGCAATAGGCTATGGTCGCCCTGGCCAGGGCCTCCCACTTTTTTCGCACTGTACACTCCGGGCTGAATGCGTTGTGTCCCACTGAATCTACCCCGACTCGCGTGCAATTGCAGCATGAGGGGGCGGTTCCTTCCAACCAGCTGGCACAGTTCGCCTTTATGTGGGGTCCCCCACAATGACTGCATTTTTCTTGAGATTCTTTACAGAATCTCCTTGAATGCCCATAGCCCAGGCACATTGAACACTGTATGAGTGGCGTTTGATCCTCCACTCTTATTTTCTGCAGGTCAATGTGCACTGCACCGGTCGTGGTCATTATCACCCAGAGTTTAGGGGACACTCTCATAATGATGTGGCAAGTCAGAGGATTCCTTGTCTTCTTCCTAAATCTGATTTCGATTCTATTTTCTTCATCTTGTAGGTCTCTAAACATGCCTTGATTTTGGTTTTTAATGGCCCTAAGGACATCGTCATCGGTATTGTATTGCAAGACGTCCTTTAGTATTACCAGAGGATCCTTATTCTTGATCTCCTCGATCGTAAGGTCTCCAGCCTTTCTTAATCTATCGATAACTTTCTCTCTTTCCACCTTTGAGCTACATCCTACTATCACCTTTCTATCCTTTCCTTTTCTCACTCTATCTACCTGCACTCCATCTTCCTTTGCATTTATTGCAACTCTAATTTTATTCAAGACTTCCTCTCCCGTCTGTTCCTTGTCTTTGGATGTGACTACGACCGAGTGCAGCGCGGCTTGCTCAGTTGAGCGCCTTTTATTTTCACCAGCAACTACGCTCGCATACGTCACTCCTCCTTCCTGTAGCTTTTCCATTTGCTTTTTCAATTTTATCATTTCTTCAGTGTTCTCCTTCATCAATTTAGCATGCTCCTCCAGTCTCTTTTTCAGATCGTCATTCTTTTCGTTTTCTTCCTTTTCAGGTTGTTTCCAATCTTTCTCATTTGTTTGCTTTCCAGCCAGCTGTTTTGTCTTCCCCTCCTCAATAGTTGTGGAATAGTTTGCGCATATTGTGCAATAATGCGCACGCGAGTGCGAGCGAATGAGTGATATTCTCAGTTTAAAACGAGACATCCGTGTCGCAGAGTCGCGGCGAGCTCGCTATGAGTCTTGCGCATAGTAGTTCTCGACCGGGAATTTAGTTTCCAGTTACTTAGTGAACTAGGTCTCTTTTAGTTCACTAGTTCCCGTTTTGAACCACAGTAAGGCAGATTATACTGACAATCCGCTGACCGCTCACCGCAGACCGAGCAACTAAACGAACCACAGAGTCAGAAACGAACGATGTGAACTACGTGCAGCTAGGATGATGCCGCGCTCTCGCTCACTCTCGGTCGCTTCTCTACGAACTGTGTCTACGAACTACGAATTAGCTAGAGAGATATTAGAGCTGCAGACCTGCCAATCTGGGAACTAGGTCGCGTAGTTCGCATAAAGGAGCGGTTTTAAGACCTATGTAGTTCGTTCGCGAACTACACAAGACACAGGTACTACACTACACTACTGTGAGCACATTCAAGAATCGTCTTGCCGAAAGAACGCTCGCTGGTCGTCAGTGTGATAGCGCTCTTATAGAAATAATTAAGTCGGTCGCCCCCGCGTAAACAAAGTCGCTTAATTTGACGGCTTTTAAAGTCTTCGTTAAAATTGACGTGCTAATTTGACCGTCTTTTGCCGGTGATTTTAATGATTCTCATAACTCAAATTCAACTCAAACTCCGTAACAAAGTAATCTATTGATCAAATTAACGTTTGAAAGCTCCATTGAATTTGTTAATCGTTACTCGTTGATATAGATAGAATTCATACCTACCATCAAAACTACCTCAGAATTTCGTACTAGCTTCTTATTGCTTTGATTACACAAGATTGTGTTAAAACACTATAGTTATAAGTACGTAGGTACATATATAAGTACTATTAGAGTTAGATCTACGTATTATTTTAGAGAGATGTCCTGACGTATCTTCTCATATTTTTTTCCCTTAAAAATTTTTTCTTCCTGTAATTAAAAATCCGAATTAGATGGAAAAATATCCTTCCAGATTTCGGTATACAATTTCCGATTATAGGTAATCGGGACAGGAAAAGTTCTCTCTTTTGAAAGGAAACGCCTTTAGAAAGAGAGAATTGGAAAACCATTGAAAAACGAAGTCTTTATGTTGTTTCTCAAAGTGATGGAATTTGACGAACAAAATTTTTAAGTCCTGTAACAACGTACCAAGTTTTGATAAACCGTCGTCGACGCAATTCCACAAAAATAACTTACTTAAGAGCCCTCTCCATGGGAGCGACAAATCGTTGGTGAGTGGAGTCTAAAACAGCGATTTCTGCATTTAGAGAGCGAGACGTCTTCAGTATAGAAGAGTACTAAAAATATATACATAAATAAATAATTAATTAATTAAATAAATAAATAAATTTTGCTTGATTTATCATGATTTTTAGTGAAAAATGGCAAAGTAAAAAGATGCAAATCAAGGTTTGGAATTTCGCCTATTTTAGCAAATATTTGGCAATTTTTTACATGAACTAAAGACATTTGTAATTATGTATTATGAAGTAACCTATGATAAGACTTCGGTCGTTTTTTAATTTTCTAGTTTCTTATATAGTTTATTTACGCACGAAGTTGTCCCAAAATTTGCCCAAAAATAGTGATTTTTCAAAAATAGTCAACTTTGAAAATAAATATAATTTTACTAATATTTTTATTTTATGGCATAGGTAATGGAGATATAAATTGATATCTGGCTTAACTTTAGACCTATTGCGACAAATATTAGAATAATAGGCGTAATACGTTTGTATGGAAAAGCGCATGTAGAGAGCGACCTTAATAATAAATTTTCAGAACTGTGGATGTTCTTTGCGCGTTTTATTGTTTAGCCCGCCAACCCGCATAGGAGCAGCGTGGCGGGTCTAAGCTCCAAATGACTCTCTTCTATGTGAGAGGAGGCCTCTGCCCAGTAGTGGGACGTTAAAAGGATATAGTGGTGGTGGACGCTCTTTGCTAGGATCCTAAACACTTTAGGTTAACTTGCTCGATAAAAATTCAAATATATTGATGTAACATTAAGCAGTGCTTTTCTCTGTATTTTCATCATCATCACGATCTTACCCATTACCGGTCCACTATAGTCTCCTCTCAGAATGAGAAGGGTTTAGGCCGTAATCCACCACGCTGGCCAAGTTCGGATAGGTAGACCTCACACGCCTTTGAGAACATGAGAACTCTCAGACATGCAAGTTTTCACGATGTTTTCCTTCACCGTTAAAGCGAGTGATATTTTAATTGCCGCACCTAATTCGGAAAAGTCGAGGTGCGTGTTTATTCATTACTAGCGGACCCGGCAGACGTCGTCCTGCCCGCTATTAGCGCCACCTACCGGGTCCAATTTTTCAATGTTTCTACTTATAAACCTTCCTCTTGAATCACTCTATCTATTAAAAAAAACCGCATCAAAATCCGTAGCGTAGTTTTAAAGATTTAAGCATACATAGGGACATAGGGACATAGGGATATAATATAGGGACAGAGAAAGCGACTTTGTTTTATACTATGTAGTGATGTAGTGATTCATACAATTATATCGTACTCTAAGTAGTACTATTATATATTCTGTGCTCTAAGTTTAAACCACTACGCAGTTTATACTTATTCATTATTCATACAATTCTATTGTAAACTTACTTCAACATTGCCACGTACTAACTATATTATTGAAGAAGACTCGACTAGGGATTGAATCAACAATGCAACAATGCACTAACGACGGAAAACAAACACGATTTTGCAACACAGATGCAAGAGGTTTTTTTAGTATAAGTATTTATAATATATTTTGCTTCTGCGATAGATATCGCTATCACTATTAATAAGTGCAAATAATATTTTAATCTGTATCAAACACTCGATAGACATTTTATCTATCAAGATTAAAAGTTTAACAAGCAAATTACATTAACGACATTAATTATCTCGTTAAAATATATCCGCGACTCTGCTTAGATTATTGCGGTTATTTTTCTGTTCGAAAAAACTGTATGTCTGTTTGTATCGTCACTTTACATAGCTAAACAAAATTTATATTCGTATAGGTACTTACTATCAAAACAATCTTGATGACTATAGAACAACGCCAGCCTATATCCTAATCCTAACTAATATTATAAATGCGAAAGTGAGTTTGTTACGCTTTCCCGTCTAAACCATTAAACCGATTTTGACGAAAAGTGGTACAGAGATAGACTATAAGACCTTGGAGAAGGACATAGGCTACTTTTTATATCGGAAAATCATAGAGATCCCGCGGAATTTTTAAAAAACCTAAATCCACGCGACGAAGTCCTATAAATAACACACCAAGTATGGGGCATGACAAATAAAATGAATATTAAGTAGGTATACAACGTTAGTTTTACTTTACGCAAAACCTGAAAGTAGTTTGTTCAGAATCAGTAACAAAATCGAATCCAACCATTTTTATATAGTGTTATATTTTTGTCCAAAAATATTTTGAAATCTTACAAGCTTAGACACAATGATTTACCGCGCATCAGCTGACGGTCGGCACACAGCGGCGGTCATTCAACTCGCGTCGATCGCAAGTCGCTGCGGCGACGGCTTGCGGTGACCATTTTTTTCGAGGACAACGACGCAACATAACAAGCTTATAACTTCGTTACTTTTCATTATATTTTGTTGAAATTTTGTATAAATATTCTTAATGTAAAAATATTTGACACATGTTTCGGTTTTTGTGCAAAGTAAAACTAACGTTGTATAACGAATCTCTTCAAAACAACGTATGTATGTACCTTTTTAGGGTATTTTGGTCTTTAAAAATACGCAATTCTGGTGCGCGCTCAATTTTCCTAATTTCATTTGTCCAATATTTTTTGGATGTAGATATTTTGATGAGGGGTCCATTAGATAATTCAGTTTTGTCACAGTCCCTGCCGTGACTGTACCATATAAATTATACAATTAAATTACCTACCAGTAGGTAATTTATTTCTCTATTATTTTATTTCGCTTTCGGCAAGCATTCTTGCTGTGCTGTGATAACCTAGTGGTTAAGACGACCGACTTCTAATCGGAGGTCGTGGGTTCGATCCCGGACCTCTAACTTTTCGGAGTTATGTGCGTTTTAAGTATTTCTAATCTACCTTGCTTTAACGGTGAAGGAAAACATCGTGAGGAAACCTGCATGCTTGAGAGTTCTCCAAAACGTTCTCAAAGGTGTGTGAAGTCTGCCAATCCGCTTGGCCAGTGTGGTAGACTATGGCCAAAACCCTTCTCACTCTGAGAGGAGACCCGTGCTCTGTAGTGAGCCGGTAATGGGTTGATCATGACAAGCATTCTTTTTTAAAGAATATTAGCCATGATGAACATGACTAATATTCCCCGTTCCCCTCCAATTAAGCGAAAACTTGTACTAGGAGTAGGTACGACAATCCTACTTAATATTATAAATGTGAAAGTGTGGATGTTTGGATGTTTGGATGTTTAGATGTTTGGATGTTTGTTACTCAATCACGCCGCAACTACTGAACCGATTTGGCTGAAATTTTGAATGGAGATAGATTATGCCCTGACTTAAAACATAGGCTACTTTTTATCCTGGAAAAAGTATTCCTGTGGGACTAAAATATATATAAACTTCCAAAAACGCCATAGAGGGCGCTGACTGTTCTTAGGTAAATCACGCTCACATAACACAATATTATTGCAATAGTTTGCTGCGTTGCATGCATTGGCAACACATATTATTTTTATCCCGAAAAATCAAAGAGTTCCCACGGGATTTTGAAAAAACCGAAATCTATAGCTACAGCTATAGGTAGATTACTATAGCAAACTTCCTTGAAAGTAGGTATAAAGGTTGGAAAAGGGAGCGGGAACGGGAACCGGAAATCTATGATTCCCTCGGGATTTATGCAAAATCGAAATTCACGCGGGCGAAGCCGCGGGCATTCTCTAGTAGTGTATAACGGGTAGGGTTTGAACCGTCAACGTTACGGTTTCCGATCCGCGTCCAACAACCGTTGCGCTTATTGAGGCTTCATAAATAGTTTTTTGAGGTAATAATTGTTGCTCCACATTAGCTGCATCATATATCTAATATGTTTTCTTGAACTCATTTTCAATTATTATTTGCAATAAGTAACTTATTAGAATAATTTGAAAACTAGCTTGAACACTTCTATGAAAAACAAATGAAAAAAATTATAAAACTTTGCCGATAAAACGTAACTGGAGAAACAAAAAGTCCTGTGGTACCAAAATCGAATTTTGCTCCCGCTATCCCCTGAAGCCAATATTCGTTTTTAGGGTTCCGTACCCGAAGGGTAAAAAACGGAGCCCTATTAATGTCACTCGGCTGTCTGTCCGTCTGTCCGCCGGTCACAGGTCTCTAGCTCGCAGACGAAATGAGTTACAAACCTGAAATTTTGGTATTTAGTGTAAAACGTTAACCCAAAATCAAATATTGAATTAGAAATTGAATTAAATTATTTTTCAGGGGGGCTCCCATACTTGAAAAAGGAGCCGGAAAAAAAAATTTTTTCTTTACCCTAGCTTGTGGGGTATCGTTGTTTAGAGCTCATTAAGTAAACTACAAATATATATTTTTTTAATTTTTATCTCAAAAAATAAGGGAATGAGAGGCCATCAAAGTTGTCAGTTTTAGACCATTTTTGTGACGGGGGCTATCTCAAAAACTAAACTAGTTGGGAATATGATATTTCAGTATATTATGTACTATATGCTCTTTTTAAACAACAAATACTGAAAACAACGATTTATTAAATAGTTTATAAGCTGTGACCAAAATAAACGAACATTTTTTTGGGTTTTTCTTTCACGGTTTGTTGCGATGTCTAGCTCGGAAATTAAATATTTCTTAGACCCAAAATATTATATTGTTCATAATTATGTACGGAACCCTGAAAGAGCGAGGCCCGACTCGCACTTGGCTGATTTTTTGAATAGGTACGATTAAAAATAAATTTATACGAGTAGAGTACAAACGCCAGGAAGTATGAATTGTAAATAGGTACACGTTTCGTTTGAGTATTTGTATTTTTACACTGTGTATTCATTACGAAATAAATTACGGCACATTAGCTTCGCGCGAAGTTTTACTCAGCGCGGTCATTAACTGAGTGGATTCTCACTGAGCTCACTCCGTGAGAATTTCTACAGGGTAAACAGTCGTCCATCTTCGACTGACGTATTTGAAGCTGCGAAAACGGCGCACAGAGGAAACTAATAAAATAAATATTGGCCAAAGTCAACCTCACCTGCGCGCGGTGCACCCTGCCAATATGCTAACGAGGCCCTGACGCTCTCAGTCCCCTTTACGGGTCGTTGTGCTTGATACCACACAAGGTAATCTGGATGGTATCACCGCTTTGTGGTAGGATCCTACCCCGAATCCGCTTGGCTAGCGACCACACTTCAGCCGTAATCTGCCGCAAAGCATCCGTGTGTTCCGGCAGCGAGCTGAAGAGCCAGTCTCCTTCCTCAAAAGCCTGCAACGCATTAGTGGTTCCTCAGGTGCTGCTAAGGTTCATGGGCGGCGGTAATCACTTAACATCAGGTGACCCGCTTGCTCAGTTGCCCGCTCTTCCTATAAAAAAAAATTATATTGTCATAGTACAAATGGAATGGAACGGAACGGAACGAAAACGGAACGGAACGGAAACTAAATAGCGACATAAATGTAAAAGGAAAAGGAACCGGTACAGGAACCTGGTTCAAGACCGGAAATTGAACTTGACTCGGAAGATTAAATGAAAAGGAAACGGAAACAGAAACGTAATTAATGGAAAATTGCAATCTATACTAATAAATAAAATTGAAGTGTCTGTCTGTAATTTCGAAATAACTACCTCATATTAAGCTCATACGGTTATTTGAACTGTACCATAAACGAATCACACGTTTTTAAAATTTTTGTCTGTCTGTCTGTCTGTCTGTCTGTCTGTCTGTCTGTCTGTCTGTCTGTCTGTCTGTTTGAACGGGCTAATCTTCGGAACGGCTGAACCGATTTTGACGGGACTTTCACATACAAGTAGAGAATTAACCAGGGAGTAACATAGGCTACTTTTTTAACCGACTTTCAAAAAAGGAGGAGTTGTGTTTTTCTACCTATGTACACCGATATCTCCGAGATTTCTGAACCGATTTTGGTAATTCTTTTTTTAATCGATAGAAAAACTTTGCGACCCTGTTCTATAAAAAATTTGGATTCCAACTTCTCAATCCTGATGCTGTAGGGGACCTGATCCCCAAAACTAATGGGATTTAGAAACTTTCGGTTATTTAAATTGATATTGCGGTACCAATTAAAGACTTTATCGTTGAATGAACTCGAGTAGGTACATATCCAACTCCTCAACCCTGATGCTGTAAGGAATTGCATTCCGAAATCGTGGGGATCCCACGGGATTTTTCCGTTTTGGGGACGGGTTACTTAACAAATAAGCTACTTTTTGTTCTGGAAAATCAACAGTTCCCACGGGATTTTTAAAAACCTAAATCCACACGGGCGAAGCCGTGGGCATCATCTAGTATGTATATATATATATATATATGCAATATATATATATACATATATATATATTGCAATAAGCCTCTCCCGCTTCCTTTTCGCCTGCATTAATCATTATATATATATGCAATATATATATATACTAGATGATGCCCACGGCTTCGCCCGTGTGGATTTAGGTTTTTAAAAATCCCGTGGGAACTTTTGATTTTCCAGAACAAAAAGTAGCTTATCTGTAGAAACCCGTCCCCAAAACGGAAAAATCCCGTGGGATCCCCACGATTTCGGAATACAATTCCTTACAGCATCAGGGTTGAGGAGTTGGATATGTACCTACTCGAGTTCATTCAACGATAAAGTCTTTAATTGGTACCCCCAATATCAATTTAAATAACCGAAAGTTTCTAAAACCCATTAGTTTTGGGGATTAGGTCCCCTACAGCATCAGGATTGAGGACTTGGAATCCAAATTTTTTATAGAACAGGGTCGCAATGTTTCTCTATCGATTAAAAAAAAATACGCAAATCGGTTCAGAAATCTCGGAGATATCGGTGTACATAGGTAGAAAAACACAACTCCTCCTTTTTTGAAAGTCGGTTAAAAAAGTAGCCTATGTTACTCCCTGATTAATTCTCTACTTGTATGTGAAGGTCCCGTCAAAATCGGTTCAGCCGTTCCGAAGATTAGCCCGTTCAAACAGACAGACAGACAGACAGACAGACAGACAGACAGACAGACAAAAATTTTAAAAACGTGTGATTCGGTTATGGTAGCGTTCAAATAACCATATGAGCTTAATATGAGGTAGTTATTTCGATATTACAGACAGACACTTCAATTTTATTTATTAGTATAGATACATATAATGATTAATGCAGGCGAAAAGGAAGCGGGAGAGGAAATTGAAGATGAATCTAAACGGAAACTATAGAGGATTCGCATGCGTAAACTAAATAGGAAACTGAAGAAGAAACAGAATCTGAAACGGAAACAGAAATGAAACTAAATAAATTTAGCATCAAAAAACAGGGCTCGGAAACCCGAGAAATTTTCCAATCCGGGTTTGAAAAATCGGAAACGGAAATGATTCATCGGAATCGACCGGTAAATCGAATAACAATATTTTTAACCGGTTTATTATCTAATAAAAAAATTCCGCTAAATTAAAATCAGTTCCAGGACCTGTCTACAAAATAATCATTTATTTACGAGTACAATGCTTGTTTGGCGAGGGTGCCTCCCTTTCCAAGTGTTTTTTCAATTAA
Organism: Melanargia galathea; assembly: GCA_920104075.1. Taxonomy (NCBI): domain Eukaryota; kingdom Metazoa; phylum Arthropoda; class Insecta; order Lepidoptera; family Nymphalidae; genus Melanargia; species Melanargia galathea. The sequence goes on along the minus strand of OV049863.1, from coordinate 4,262,869 downwards.
GTTACCTGAATTTGTATTATTAACAACAAGTGGATACCCGCGACTTCGTTCGCGTGGATATTGGTTTTTGAAAATCCCGTAGGAATCATTTTGTTTTTCCTAAGCTCCTTTGAGCTTAACCTTGCTAAAAACTGTTAAAAGTTCACTGGCGAATGTTTAAGTAAATTAAAATGTAAAAATCCACCAGTGAAAGTCCCATCAAAATCGATCCAGTATTTCAGAGATTAGCCGGCAATCTTTAAAGTATCTCCTTTCTAACAAAAAAAGAATGAATGAAATCGGACCACGCGTTAATGAATTACAGCTAAGTACACATTTTGACTTTCATCCCCTCTCCCAACGGAACCGTGCTGAATTTCGGGATAAAAAGTATCCTATATGTTACTCCGTAGTATGAACTTAAATCATGCGAAGATTTATTTCAATTCATTCAGTAGTTTTTGCGTGAATCGCGCACAAGCATACAGGCATACAGGCAAACAGAGAAACAGATACAGAAAAATAGCTTTTTTAAGTTCTATTACTTATCCCTAACATCCCCCAGTTATTATTTTGCAAAAATCTTTAATGTACAGATACGGCTAGTCTACGATTTTATTATATGTATAGATAGATATAGAAGATAATAAATTAATTTCTCTTTCATAGCAGGGGTCGCCCACTCGCATCGTTATCTACTGGGTTATACTCAAATTAGAACAAATATTCAAAATTGTACACTTTTTAAATGTAAATTTTACAAGAAGTAAGGTAATTGGGATAATTACTTACGATAACTTAAAACTAAAACTACTCGTAGTTTTAGTTTTAAGTTATCGTAAGTAATTATCCCAATTAACAAAAAAGGTATCAAACGCGTCCAGGTAAGTCAGTCCTAGTGTAGGTAAGTTTTAAGTTTACGTTAACTGTTAAAGTTATGGGACGCGAATGGGATGAATGTTTAGCTGATCCCGTCCATACTAAAGGACAGATTTACGCACAGGTAACTTTAACTTAGGAACTTACACTAGGCCCTCAGGTCTGAGACTTGGTTAAAGTCTGGTCTGAGAGGTCTGAGAGGTCTGAGAGGTCTGAGAGATCGATCTTCCGTCACACCGATAATTAATATGAAATCATATCTTCCTTTTCCATGTTTTTTTGGGTCACATAACTCTTTGACAGGCATCATAAATAGACGACCTCCTGTGGTCCTGTGCTCTTTGAAGTTGGAGGTCCCGGGTTCGATGCCCAGCTTCTAAATTATCTATGGTCGGCTTCTTCAGCTGTGGCGAGTCACCACCTTACACTATCTTACCACCACCTTGCTGTGTGAGAGTGCATAAAAACACACTCACACAGCAAGCGCTTTCCGCAATAGCACAGAATACCAACTTACTACGTAGGCTGAAATCACATTTATCACAATCAATCACATCACATCACATTCGCATTTTTAGTGTGGTTTTAGACACACTTTGCGCATGCTTTGCGAGAACCACATCACTTGTACGCATTTAAAATAAACAAATGCGAAATATGAATGGACGCTGAAAGGAGAATTGATGCGTAGGTATACGAAATAGCCAATTCCGAGACAAGTATAAATTAAAAATTAAAAAACCCCGACATTCGCCATTTTGTGCCGGCGGCCATCTTGGATTTGCAATAGTGCTATTTTACTAGTCAAGCCCTTTCATTTGATAGTTGATACCCATATTACGGGAGTTGTGAAAAAATATGTAATCCGCCATTTTGTAGCGGCGGCCATCTTGGATCGATTTTCATCAAACATAGCTAACAACACTCTCGACTAATTCACCTTTCAAACAAAAAAAAAACCGCATTCAAATCGGTCCTCCCGTTTGAGCGCTACAGGGGAACAGACACACACACACACACACAGACACGTAAAACTTATAACACCCCGTCGTTTTTGCGTCGGGGGTTAAAAATAAACAAATGCGAAATATGAATGGAGAATTGATGCGTAGGCGTACGAAATAGCCAATTTCGAGATAAAATGCAAATCGATGCTGACAAAACCTCGTCGGTCGTCAACCATTGTTAATGAAATAATTAGGATTGTCACGAGAGTTGGCGCGTCTGCGCTAACAGAGTTATTGGACTTTGTCCAAACTGTGTTAATTTTCGCAATTTAAATTGATATAAATTAGTAACTGCTTGTTGTTGATGTAATTTGCGCTGGTCTCATCAAAAACAAATTAAACACACGGACAAAAATATATTATTAGTATTATATGGAATACAATAATATTCAGGTGTATCTACTCTGTTTATCTGTATAATATGACAACGTGGCTAATTCTGTTGTACACAATCTCTAAACTTAAACTAAATTGACAAGTTTAAAAATATTGCTATTCTTTTCTGTAGGGAGCATTGTGAAGAGATAGGAATATATTTAGCCCTGTCATTTTAGTTTAGATTTAGAGATTGTGTATAACAGAATTAGTCACATTGTGTATACGGTCTATCAAACTGATATCCCTGACTTTGTCCGCGTTGAATTAGGTTTTTGAAAATCCCGTGGGAACACTTTGATTATTTGGAATAAAAAGTACCTAGTTAGGTACCTAGCTTATTTATGGTCTTCTCCAATGTCTACTTAGTCTACCTATCTCTGTACCAAATTTTGGCAAAATCATTTCAGCGGTTTAGGCGTGAAAGCATAACAAACAAACGAACAAACAAAAGAAACTCACTTTCGCATTTATAATATTATTTAGATACCTACCTACATACTACCTTTAGGTATACAGATTACATAGGAATAGATACGGAATCCTCTTTCAATTTGACGTTTTTTCAACCCAGATATAACAACATCCAACACAACTGCCTCTTTGGTCTAGTGGTTATCTAGACCAAGTATTCTACTGCAGATCACGAGGTCCCGGGTTCAATTCCCGGGTCGAGCAAAAATTGGTATTGGGTTTTTCTGTCAAGAAATTCTCAATGTCAGCCCGGAGTTGGTAGTTGGCGGTTTTTCACCCCGTGCCTCAGAGAGCACGTTAAGCAGTCGGTCCTGGTTATTATCACTATCATGTGACAAAAGTCGTTAAAGCCCGCCAACCCGCATTGGAGCAGCGTGGCGGGTCTAAGCTCTAAATCCCTCTCTCCTATGAGAGAGGAGGCCTGTGCCCAGCAGTGGGACGTTAAAAAAGGCTGTAGTGGTGAATAAACAGAAAAAAATCACTACGCACGTTTTTCGCTCGCGGAAATTTGCTACATTTGTCCCTGACCCGGTCTTTGCTACTCCTATCATCTCGCATTTTTCAGACTTTCCGGCCGCCTTGCGGTCGTGCAATTTAACAACCGCTACAAAATTACCTTTTTATAATATTACGGTAATATTACTTAATCCTTGTTACACTTTGGTACGAAAGACATGCGTCACACGCTCTGCATTAAAGAGAGGATCAATTCCAGTCCCGCATAAAAGAAAATCAGTTTAATTAACGTATAAAATCTGTTACGATGACCGCAACACACCACCGGCGCCGCGGCGTGCGGGGTTTAGCCCTCATACGCATTAGCGGTTGCGGTAGCGGTGCGGCTAGCCGCTTTTTATATTTTTATATGCAACCGCTCATTTTGTACGCACTAAGCGCTCGTACGCATTAGCGGTTGCGGTAGCGGTTGCATATAAAAATATAACCGCACCGCTACCGCAACCGCTAATGCGTATGAGGGCTTAGTTTATGTATGTACGTGGAATCAAAATTTAAGCGTGATAAAACGGAAATGCCTGATTTGACATTGACGTATTGTTATCGATCCGCAATATTATCTCCTGCCTTTATAAGTGGAACACTATACCACATGAGTAGATAAGTACAGAGGGAAAGCTTCATACAAACGGCCCGCTGTAGGTACACTCACACAAACACACTCACCAACGGTTCACGGACGCCCGCTCGGTCCCCCAACCAGTTCAGTTGGGTGACAAACGTGCGCATATTATTATGTGTGAGTGTACCTACAGCGGACCGCTTGTAGAAGCTTTCCCTCTGTACTTATCTACTCGTGTGACTTTATCACGTAAGTAGATATCCGTACAAAGAGGAAGCTTTATACAAGTGGCCCGCTGTAGGTACACTCACACATAGCGCCAGTTTGTCATCCAACTGAGCCGGTAGGCGGTCAGACGCGGGCATCCGTGACCCGTTGGTGAGAGCGCATGTGTGAGTGTACCTAAATAGCGTTCTGCTTGTATGAAGCTTCCTCTCTGTACGGATATCTACTCATGTGACTATACCTTGTATAGGTACATTTACTAATGTATCAGCCTTAGAATAAATAGGTAAAGAAAGGCAGTCGTCGACACGGCGATAAGCCGTTTTTAGCAAGCCTAAAAGGCTATCGTCGCGTCAGTGCTCAAGGTACTCATGCGCTTGTGTGCGTGTCGGCAAATGTAATTACAGGGCACACATGGGTTGGTTTATAGCTTACGTTTCGAGCGGTAGAAACTTCCATTCTAAGCGTAATAGTTCGATGGTATCAGCTAATTAAATCGTAGCCCGTTTCATGAAACATTTTCTTTACTTTGTTTTTCGTTGTTTCCTTTAAAAGGGTTGAGTCACTGTGGTTGGTTTGAAAAGTATCCGTCACTTATTGATTGTGTTTTGTTTTCCTTTTTGTAGTTTTTTGGAACAAAGCAAATAGCGATGTGGCGGTGTTCGGCTCTGAACTATTAAATATACCTACTCGTGTACCTAATACCAATCTTTAAGAACTTGGATTCAATTATACTAACTAGTACTAAGTAGAAAATATATTTTGTAACAAATAAGTAATACCTAATTCACTAAAATTCACCCTCCTACCTAAAAAACGCCAACGTATTTTATTGTGTATCAAATCGTGTGATCAAATCTCTGAAAACTAGTTGGAAAAACGTATTGGAACGTGAATTGAATCACAATAAGGCGGCTTCATCGTCAAGTAGCGATTGCTTCCATTCAAACCAACTTTCGGGATTAGGGTGGATTGTTATATAAAAAAAAATACGTACTTTATACTCTGTAGCGATTGTTCTGGAGTGGATGCTCCTAACCTCGACCTCGCTCCAAAAGTCGGCACTCTGTTCTATTTCTGTCGATATTAGCGTTTTGGTGCGTTTAGGAACTATGTGTTTTTTTTAGCTCTAGCTTGCTATAATGGGAAATAGTTTTTAACTCCCGAACAAAAAACGACGGGGTGTTATAAGTTTGACGTGTCTGTGTGTGTGTGTGTGTGTGTGTGTGTGTGCGTGCGTGCGTGCGTGCGTGCGTGCGTGCGTGCGTGCGTGCGTGCGTGCGTGCGTGCGTGCGTGCGTGCGTGCGTGCGTGCGTGCGTGCGTGCGGGCGGGCGGGCGGGCGGGCGGGCGGGCGGGCGGGCGGGCGGGCTCGGGCGGGCGGGCGGGCGGGCGGGCGGGCGGGCGGGCGTGCGTGCGTGCGTGCGTGCGTGCGTGCGTGCGTGCGTGCGTGCGTGCGTGCGTGCGTGCGTGCGTGCGTGCGTGCGTGCGTGCGTGCGTGCGTGCGTGCGTGCGTGCGTGCGTGCGTGCGTGCGTGCGTGCGTGCGTGCGTGCGTGCGTGCGTGCGTGCGTGCGTGCGTGCGTGCGTGCGTGCGTGCGTGCGTGCGTGCGTGCGTGCGTGCGTGCGTGCGTGCGTGCGTGCGTGCGTGCGTGCGTGCGTGCGTGCGTGCGTGCGTGCGTGCGTGCGTGCGTGCGTGCGTGCGTGCGTGCGTGCGTGCGTGCGTGCGTGCGTGCGTGCGTGCGTGCGTGCGTGCGTGCGTGCGTGCGTGCGTGCGTGCGTGCGTGCGTGCGTGCGTGCGTGCGTGCGTGCGTGCGTGCGTGCGTGCGTGCGTGCGTGCGTGCGTGCGTGCGTGCGTGCGTGCGTGCGTGCGTGCGTGCGTGCGTGCGTGCGTGCGTGCGTGCGTGCGTGCGTGCGTGCGTGCGTGCGTGCGTGCGTGCGTGCGTGCGTGCGTGCGTGCGTGCGTGCGTGCGTGCGTGCGTGCGTGCGTGCGTGCGTGCGTGCGTGCGTGCGTGCGTGCGTGCGTGCGTGCGTGCGTGCGTGCGTGCGTGCGTGCGTGCGTGCGTGCGTGCGTGCGTGCGTGCGTGCGTGCGTGCGTGCGTGCGTGCGTGCGTGCGTGCGTGCGTGCGTGCGTGCGTGCGTGCGTGCGTGCGTGCGTGCGTGCGTGCGTGCGTGCGTGCGTGCGTGCGTGCGTGCGTGCGTGCGTGCGTGTGTCTGTTCCCCTGTGGCGCTCAAACGGGTGGACCGATTTGAATGCGGTTTTTTTTGTTTGAAAATTGAGTTAGTCGAGAGTGTTGTTAGCTATGTTTAATGAAAATCGGACCAAGATGGCCGCCGCTACAAAATGGCGGACTACATATTTTATCACAACGCCCTCAATATGGGTATCAAATGAAAGGGCTTGACCAGTAGAATAGCACTATGCAAATCCAAGATGGCCGCCACCACAAAATGGCGAATGTCGGGGGTTTTTTAAATTTTTAATTTATACTTGTAAAATAAAACAACAGCTTAGCACCAAAAAGCTTATATTGACAGAAATAGACGGAGTGCCGACTTTTGGAGCGGGGGCCAGGCTTAGGAGCATCCATCCTAATATGGCCCGGCGCACACCGAGAGCAGAGCATTTTCTGAGATTACTGAATAATTATTCATTAATCTCAGAAAATGCTCTGCTCTTTTTCTGAGATTACATTAATCTCAGAAAATGCTCTGCTCTTGGTGTGCGCCGCGCCGGGCCAAAATCGCCAGTTTCAAAATCAGGCGACTTGGCTTGGTGAACGATGAACGGCGGTGTTTAGACGGTTCATTTTCGATGATTCACCGATGAAGCCTCGAAAATGAAAGCAAATATATCGAAAAATGAACCATCTAATGTGGCCTTTAGGGACTGTCTCATTTCAGATTTTAGGGCTATTATAATCTGTTATAATCTGTATATATCTGTATATATCTGTATAATATAATCTATTATAATCTGTATATAATATATATATTATAATATATATTATTATATTATATACAGACTATATAATCTGCATATTAATATCTGTACGTATATATATGTAACTCTCTCTAACTCAACTTTAACTCAATAATTATAATCTCGGTTCAGGGCATCGGCAATTTAGAGCTGACTTCATATTGATAAACGTGTAAACGTAAATCCACCATTACTTACCATACTTTAGGTAAACTCAATATTAATTACATAATAATTATAAAGTACCTACCAACAGAGTTAGGTAATATTTAATTTTAATTTGTAGATACAATAACTAACTAGATAGTGTTATTAGATACAATCTGTGAGAATATCTTTATTGTTTCCAATCCAATCACGCAATCCTTTTATAGAAAATTACTTTGACATTGGTTCGGACATAATAATGTAAAAGTATTTTCATTACATAATCGAATCTCTTGCTAGGAAATAAATACATTTAGGCCATACATTTAACCCTACCAAGGGAGGTAAGTATACCTCCACGAGTATTTACATAAGTGTGTTTGTCGGTTCAACGGCTCCCTCATAATTGCCAAACTACTTATTAGATTTTGATCGTTGGTTTCGTCTTAGCATTTCACGTATCATAGGTTATAGAATAGAATAGAATAGAATAGAAAAGTTTTTTATTCAAATAAACTTTTACAAGTGCTTTTGAATAGTCAGATGAATCTACCACTGGTTCGGAATGCCATTCCAACCGAGAAGAACCAGCAAGAAACTCGGCGGTTGCTCTTTTCCAAATTTACAATATCAATATAACAATTTTATGTTAAGTACATGATTGAATTGCCGTCTCGCGCATTGCTGGAACGAGTCAAATCCACGCCTTTTTATCATTTATATAAGTAATCATAATTTTATTCAGATAAACTTTCACAAGCGTTTACGAATCGACAAATGAATCTACCACAGGTTCGGAATGGTGCTTACAATTCTACACATGTGAAGAAGGGCAGACAAAAGTAGCCCCATTTCCGACGGTGGCACCCGTTCACGAGCATGACGCATGATCCAGCCATTGCTTCGCTCAACCATATTCGAGGGAACGTAACAACCCGCACCACACGACACCACCACAGAAATGTTTAAAGAGAGCGTGACATACTTAGGCTACCCATGATCAAAGCATCGAATTGAACACCAATAATCTCACCAATAATCACCAAAAAACTCATTTTAAGACATGAGTTAAATTTTCTTAGATTGTTTCCAAGCAACCTGTCATTGAGAAATTGCTCCATGCTTTTTTATCATTTATATAATCTTCAATTGTATAATATGCTTTTTTTATGAGCATATTTTTAATAGAGTTCTTAAACTTGTGTAAAGGCAAGTCTAAGATTGCTTGTGGAATTTTATTATAGAACATTACGCCCATTCCCACAAATGACTTTTGGACCCTCTTGAGGCGTAACTGAGGAATCACGAGCCTATTTCTATTTCTTAATTGCCTGTCGTGTAATTCGCACTTTTTAATGTAACTGTGAATGTTTTGCCTAACAAAAATTATATTGTTATAGATATATTGAGAAGCTACCGTAAGAATACCTATTTCTTTAAATTTCTCTCGAAGGGAATCCCGCGGTTTTAAATTATAAATTGCGCGAATTGCCCTTTTTTGTAAAACGAAAATTTTTTCAATATCAGCCGCTTTACCCCATAGTATGAGTCCATACGACATAATACTATGGAAATATGCAAAATAAACAATTTTTGCAGTTTCTATATCTGTTATCTGTCGAATCTTCCTAACAGCGTAAGCAGCAGAGCTGAGCTTGCCAGCAAGTGTTGCTATATGGGTGCCCCATTGAAGCTTTGCATCTAGGGTTATTCCCAAGAACACAGTTGTGTCCTCAGTTTTCAATGGCTCACCACTTATCTTTAAATTTTTGCTAGTAACCCTTGTATTGGGCAATAGAAACTCGACACACTTGGTTTTTTTTGCATTCAAAAGTAGATTGTTTGTAGTAAACCAGTGTGAAACTTGAGATAATGTATTATTTACATCGTCAAAATTGTCCTTAGTCCTATCGACTTTAAAAATCAAAGACGTATCGTCAGCAAATAGTACAATATCGCAAGCATTTTTGACAAAATGTGGTAAATCATTAATATAAACCAGAAACATGAATGGACCCAGAATAGAGCCTTGGGGAACACCCATTACTGAGGCTGATCCGGACGACTTAACATCATTGATACATACTCTCTGTATACGATCACTGAGATAAGATGCAATAAGACTGAGTGCAGTTTCTTTAATACCATAGTGGCTTAATTTTCGTAAGAGAGTCTCATGAATAAAATTATGTATTACGTTTACGACGTAATGACAAATTCTATATGTCTACTAAACTCTAAAATTGTCTCTTCTAGTGATAGTAAAGTATTTTTGCGAAAAGAACCACCCTGGCTGCTCAGTGCTGAAATGCAATTAGAATTATTTACCCAAAAACTGAAACAGGCTTTGTATGCCGATAAGTTAAAGGCAAGGTTTAGAATATATATATATAATAGAATAGAAGGCTCTATAGATTTTCATCAAGTTGTAATTAAATGGCCATATAGTTCTACAAATCTAATGGAACGATTTCTCACCCGAGCGAATCGAAATGTTTAACACCTGCGCACTCGAGTAACTACCTCCATCGAGAATTTTCATAGACAAAAAACTTGGTCGTCTCGTCGAAACGAACCTAATCACGAAAATTCAGCTTGTTATTAATCACTAAAAAAATTGTTCCAGGACTGCCGGCAGCCGGACTATTTACCCCTTAGGTATTTTTACGGCTAAAGTTTTTTTCTGAAGCAAGACATAGTAAAGTAATTAAAGAAAAACCATAACATTTAACGATCGTTTAGTGGTTTAATATAGCAGCTGTAACCCCCACCGCAGTCCTGACTAGACACTATTAATACTTATTACATATAAGCCGTACAGTGGCGAAGTTCACATCTTAATTGGTAAATTATTGTTTCATTACTTTCAAAGTGTTACTTTGGATATTTCCTGCACATCTGGAACTGGCTTCTTAACACTTTAAGAGGTATGACTGACAAGGTTCAGTGGAGTCAGGGTGACCAGATTCCGTTCTGGACTACATATTATATTTTCGTTAGAACATACATTTTCTGGATTATGATGTGATGACTTTTATTGTTTTCAATTATTCGTAACTTCCTATTTTTACCCGACTACGGAAAAGCCAAAAGGAAGATTTTAACACTCTATGTACATTATGTATGTATGTTTGTATCGGATTCTGTGTGTTCCACCGTAGCGCCTAAACTACTGGACCGATTTTGATGAATGAGGTGTCAATTGATTCTTTTTTATGGTCCGGGTAGTATAGGCTACATTTTTAATACGAGAAAAATCGCGCGGCTAAACCTGAATATTAAATTAGTTTCAGATAGACATAGCAGATGGCGCCACTAGCTGCTTGCCCCGCGCTTTCCTTCAAATTCTACATTAGTACGCAGTTGAATACACGTTTTTCTGCACGTACCTACTCAGGTTTTAGTTTTCGAACTTTATCTCTTGTCATCAATGAAAAGAATAGCTTTAGAATAAATAGGTAAAGAAAGGCAGTCGTCGACGCGGCGATAAGCCGTTTTTAGCAAACCTAAAAGGCTATCGTCGCGTCAGTGCTCAAGGTACTCATGCGCTTGTGTGCGTGTCGGCAAATGTAATTACAGGGCACACATGGGTTGGTTTATAGCTTACGTTTCGAGCGGAAATTTGTTAGAAACTTCCATTCTAAGCGTAATAGTTCGATGAGAATAGCACTATTTTTAATCCTGTCAATTTGGTTTAGTTAAGAGATTGTGTATATCAGAATTAGTACCATCGTCAGTGACATAACATATTTTGAGTGTTATGATACCAGGTACCTTGATGTTATCGCATCCATTTGCTAAAAGCGAAACTGGATTTGTGTTAAAATTACGTCCTTATCGTTATGTAGTCTAACAGTAGATTTTATTCGATAAAAAAAATATATATAAAATATCTACACCAATGTTTTTGTTTATTATTATAACTAGCGACCCGCCCCGACTTCGCACGGGTAGTAATTACCCGCTACTATCCCACCATACATTCTTTTGTTACATCTCAAAGGGATCAGTCAGCGTTTTCTATGAAAGCTCCCACGTGGCTTGATATCTTCCGACATTTTCAACAAATATATTCATATTCGAATTTACGCAAAACCTTAACAATTGATACCTACACCTAAACTTTCCTCATTTATCACTCTATAGGTGGAAATCGCATGAAAATCCTTTCAGTAGGTTTTGAATTTATTGCGAACAAACACAGACAGACGCGGCGGGGACTTTGTTTTATAATATGTAAGTATTAAGGGTTAGCCCTATTACTGCAATCTCACCTCGTGATTCTGGCAGTCTAAGATAGAAATCAGGCTAACTTGGAAGGCGTGGAAGCTTTGCCAATAGGGTAGCAATAAGCCAGGGCTAGCCTCCAATTAGACTAGACCAGAGACTTATGAATTCCCAAATAGCCCCTGCCGGGAATCGAACCCCGGTCCTCCCACTTATAGGACCATAGCGCTCACCACTGCGCCAGGGAGGCTCGTCAAAACCAATCCTCAGGTTTAGAAAATGTAAAGCATAAGATATACCACAAATCGCAATATCCCTGGTAAAACGAAGTCTTCATTACATAGAAAGGGGCCGTAATCCGCTTTAGCTTTGCATGTTTGTAAGAGCTTCGGAGAGGAAAGTCAGATTATAACTTTATACCGCTCCCTTGAAAGTTGCCTCGAGTGTTACAGTAACGAGATACGGGGAACGTCTATACTCGGAGGCCTCCGGATTCCGGAATAGGACCCTGTAGGTTTATTATTGTCATTAAAATGTACTAAGTTCTAAAGTACCTTGCATAAACTTTGACATAATATGTACATTTTGTATTGAAGTGTAACGCCTGACACACACATTTAACTCTGCCAGCGCTTACCGCTGTAAATATACTAGTAAAATGCACATTTTATACAGAGGCGTTTCGACAAATCGTAGAGCACCATTATGGTACTATGCTTTCTTTTCGGAACATTACTTTAGGTTATAGCCCCCGGCACGTAAGTCGAGCGGTGACCTTCAAATGCGCGCAGCGTCGTACGAGTGAGCGGGACACTACGATTGGAGAGCCAATCAGCGCTTACGAGGGATCCGCGAGAGCCAATCAGTGCTTAAGAAATAAGAACAATCCCCACGGCCTCCCCGCGACCCCCTCACACCCTGAGATACGTCATTTTCGACTTCTGCGCATTGAAGGTCAACGCTAGACTTATTTGCCGTGACTTGTACTACTATTAGACACGTAAGCTACTTATATGTCTACACCAGTGCATAGAAGAACAAATGCGTGAAAAATATTATGCTATGCGCCGCGGCAAATGTTTGTTTTTCCGGGGTAAAAAGTAATAGTATATTTTATATTATGACACTTTCCAGCTCTTCAACTATAGCCATGCAAAAATCACCTCGTTCTATACAGCTCTGTTGCGGTGTAATTGAAGGACATCAACAAACAAACACACTTTCGCATTTATATAATTCCTGTCCTGTCCTGATCATCCCATTACCGGCTCACTACAGAGCACGGGTCTCTCCTCTCAGAGTGAGAAGGGTTTTGGCCATAGTATACCACGCTAGCCAAGCGGATTGGCAGACTTCACACACCTTTGAGAACGTTATGGAGAACTCTCAGGCATGCAGGTTTCCTCACGATGTTTTGCTTCACCGTTAAAGCAAGTGATATTTAAATACTTAAAACGCACATAACTCCGAAAAGTTAGAGGTGCGTGCCCGGGATCGAACCCACGACCTCCGATTAGAAGTCGGTCGTCCTAACCACTAGGCTATCACAGCTTTTATTTATATAATTATTAATTACTAATTAGTACCGATGCACGATTACTAATTAGTATACGAATGTAAGTCGCGCTTTCCCTCTCTCGAGTTTATAGCGGCGAGCTTCTCATACATATACATACAAATGAGAATCGAAACAATCTCGACTTTTTTCATCTACCCACATACACATTTACATAACATTTTATGAAGATAAAAATTTAATTTTCTTCTTGGAAACGGCAAATTGCTTTCAACGCTCTGGTATTCTTCAATAACCTAAGGACGCGTGTAGGTTGTTTATTAGAATTCATACACCTCAAAGGAGTCATAAAAAGCTTTGAGTTCAAACACTTAAATCAGACGTAGGTACCACCTACGTAGATACTGGCAACCACGTGATCTAGAACGGTTCCTTAATTTTTGCGTTCCTATATAAATTACTATTGATTTGAATTTGATAATAACAAATTAGCTCTTTAACGCTAAAATTATATAGTTTACAAACTATACTTTGAGAAAAATTAAAAAACTTAAAACGACTTCAATATACCAGAAGAGTTTCCTCGATTTCTCCAGACCTGATGACCATGGGACCACCTTTCAAACAAAATAGGTATTTTCCAAATTGGACCAGGCGTCTTTGAGTATACAGTATGTATAAAAAGATGCCTACGAATTCAGAATCTCCTCCTTTTTTTGAAGTCGGTTAAAAATGGAAATGGACGTAATTTGGCAGCAGTCTCTCATTGTTGAGGGTCGTAACCCCATTAAATTAGCCACAGAATTGTTGGGGGTTTCTTGAGACAATAATGCGATAGGCTCACAGATTCTTCTGTATCTAATCCATGCGGACAAAGTCGCGGGCATCAGCGCTAGTTTATAGAAATACACTTATAATATCAATTTGAAAAAAAGTCATATTAAAAAATTGATGAAAGTTGATAAAATTATCTTGTATTTTGGAATATTATTTCGGGATTTAATTAAATTTTCAATTAAAAATTTCAATGGATACAAATCCATCCATTGAAAAGGACAAAGGCGAATTTATTTATAATCTCCATTAATTAAAATGCGCTTCGTATAAATCATTATCGTGTCCCATAAAACATACATTTCAGCTAAATAATAGACTACCAGAGTTCATTTTTAGTATACTGATATTTTAAAGTTTTATTTAGGCATTATTTCAGCCAAATAATGGACTTCCAGTGATCATTTTTGGTACTCGTATATATCCATTTGTGGACCAATCAACTCCTTGACTACTTACAGCTAATGTATTGTAGTGTTAAGCCTCATTAATTCGGTCTCAGTGAGTCATAGAGTAGGCGTGGAGTAGGCTTAGTACAGGTTTGCATATAATATTATCTCGATCGATCGACAGTCAATCGAGTATCGTGAGCGTGACACTTTACCATAGAAGTAAAATTGACCTCACGTTTATGAATTTAAGGCTCGATTTCGTCTATACATCTACAATCAACCTGCAGCGCATGTGCTTCATACTAAGGGTAGGTAAAGTAGGGTTATGTCGAGTTTCCACATTGCGAGTTGCGACAACATTAATCGATTTCGTGTATTAGAACACAATAACTTCAGCGTAAAATATACCTAAATTGGCTTGTTTTAAGGTTTGAGTTCGTCATAAATCTAGAGCTAGTGCCCTAAACGGAAATTTTGCAAATAGGAAGTACTGAATGTACGATTATATAAATTAAAAATTTAAAAAAACCCCCGACATTCACCATTTTGTGGCGGCGGCCATCTTGGATTTGCAATAATGTTATTCTACTAGTCAAGCCCTTTCATTTGATGCCCATATTAAGGGAGTTGTGAAAAAATATGTAATCCGCCATTTTGTAGTGGCGGCCATCTTAGATCGATTTTCATCAAACATAGCTAACAATATTTCCACTAATTTACCTTTCAAACAAAAAAACCGCATTCAAATCGGTCCACCCGTTTGAGCGCTACAAAGGAACATACAGACACACACACACACAAACACACACACACACACACACAGACACGTCAAACTTATAACACCCCGTCATTTTTGCGTCGGGGGTTAAAAATAAGAGACTAGGTCCTCTGGGTCCTCTCTAGGTAACTCTGATATTATAGTTTTTCGATATTCGAATTCTAGCGAAGTTGTCGAAATGTGCAAACTCAGCATAACTCTACAGATAGTGAATAGGATAGGAAGCTGCAGTCGGTAACAGGGCTGTCACGTTTTGTAAACGGAGACCGCGGAGGCGGTTCACGGGATAATTTTGTTACATAATAATATTACGAATATTGTACTCATCTGAGCCACTGTAAAGTCTGTAGACATGATAACAACTTTGCTTGTTATACAACTCGATAAGCGAAAACTTGTACAAAAAGGATCCGAAATGTTATTCGGCTCGTGAAAATTAGATTTGTTTAGATACGTTTAATAAAAAGTTAAGGCTGGTAGGGGAAAGTCGAAATAACACAATGCTCTACTATTCTGTACTAAGTCTGTACTAGATGAATTGACGATGCAGTCTAGATAGAAGCGGGGTAACTTGGAATATGAATGGCAGTTTCAATTAAATTAAATGGACATATTTTTAGGGTTCCGTAGTAAACAAGGAACCCTTATAGTTTCGCCATGTCCGTCCGTCCGTCCGTCCGTCCGTCCTCGGTTAATCTCAGAGACTATTAGTGCTAGAAATCTGTAATTTGGCATGGGTATAGATATTAATCACGCCGATAAAGTGGTGAAATAAAATTTTGATAAATATTTTTTTTTAGGGTAGCTCCCTTACATGTAAAGTGGGGATGAATATTTTTCTCGTCTACCTCATAGTGCGGGTTAACGTTGATAGGTCTTTTAAAAATACTGTGGGTGTGAGAACATCATTTTTCGATTTCTAGATCCATTTGTAAAATATGATGTTTTAAAGTGCAAATTTTTATTAGAGTCAAGTCTCCCTCTATCAGCCAAACGGCAGTATATAGGAACTTGAAAAAATTCACAGCAGTAGTATATATAATCAATTTTAAAGGAAAACTATCATGGCTAAGTAGGGTTCACAGGTTAAGGAGTTATATCTGTTTTTCGAGGATTGTGACTACGGAACCCTACACTGCGCGTGGCCCGCCACGCACTTGGCCGGTTTTTATTACTCAGATAAGCCGGCGTACTGAAGTGCGGATACACATGTGCTATAAAATAGTATAAGGTACGTAGTCCACGACAAAATAAAATGGCATCACTCATCTTTCCCTCTCGCTCGCAAACTTGAGTACTGGATGCAAAACATACTCATAATCATTATCAGAGTTGCCCGCTGTTGCTCGCATTAGAGCAACGTGGCGGGTCTGAGCTTTAAATCCCTCTCTCCTATGAGAAAGGAGGCCTGTGCCCAGCATTGGGACGTTAAAAGGCTGCAGTGGTAGTGGTAGTTGGCCTCTAAGATGCAACGGATAGAAAAGAACAGGAATCTAAATATTGGTTAAAACATTACGTACTTAATATAATATTTTATTCTAATAATTGCTTTAATTACGCATTATAAACAAGTATAAATTAAAAATTAAAAAAACCCCCGACATTCGCCATTTTTTATTTTTATTTTTATTTATTATTTATTTATTTATTTTGTGGCGGCGGCCATCTTGGATTTGCATAATGCTATTCTACTAGTCAAGCCCTTTCATTTGATACCCATATTGAGGGCCTTGTGATAAAATATGTAATCCGCCATTTTGTAGCGGCGGCCATCTTGAACCGATTTTCATCACACATAGATAACAACACTCTCGACTAATTCACCTTTCAAACAAAACAAACCGCATTCAAATCGGTTCACCCGTTTGAGCGCTACAGGGGAACAGACACACACACACACACAGACACGTCAAACTTATAAAACCCCGTCGTTTTTGCGTCGGGGGTTAAAAATGGCATCACTCATCTTTCCCTCTCGCTCGCAAACTTGAGTACTGAATGCAAAACATACTCATAATCAGTCTTAATTATCAGAGTTGCCCGCCAACCCGCATTAGAGCAGCGTGGCGGGTCTGAGCTCTAAATCCCTCTCTCCTATGAGAAAGGAGGCCTGTGCCCAGCATTAGGACGTTAAAAGGCTGCAGTGGTAGTGGTAGATGGCCTTTAAGATACAACGGATAGAAAAGAACATAGGAATCTAAATATTGGTTAAACTTTACTAACTACTACACAAAAAAACTAACATTACGTAGGTACTTATTATATTTTATTCTAACAATTGAGGTACGCATTATAAACAAGTATAAATTAAAAATTTATAAAAACCCCTGACATTCGCCATTTTGTGGCGGCAGCCATCTTGGATTTGCATAGATTCTACTAGTCAAGCCCTTTCATTTGATACCCATATTAAGGGAGTTGTGAAAAAATATGTAATCCGCCATTTTGTAGCGACGGCCATCTTGGATCGATTTTCATCAAACATAGCTAACAACACTCTCGACTAATTCACCTTTTAAACAAAAAAAACCGCATTCAAATCGGTCCAGCCGTTTGAGCGCCACAGGGGAACAGACAGACACACACACACACACACACACACACACACAGACACGTCAAATTTATAACACCCCGTCGTTATTGCGTCGGGGGTTAAAAAATAATATAGAATTTTTTGTCAGAAAAGCCCAACACATACTTACCTACTCAAAGTCATAATTTTTAGCCCGACCTGGGAATCAAACCCAGGACTTCGCGATCCGTAGTCGACCACGCTTACCTCTAGTCGATGCAGTACAGAGTAAAAATTAATGAATATCAAAAAATAATAATTAAGTAATGAACACTTCTTTGTGACCGTCTTATGTGTAGGTACTTTATATTGCCTTTTATATTGCCTTGGGTATTTGCCTTTAATAAAAACTTTATTATTACTATTATTATTTATTTTAACGGGTTAAGTAATATCATATTTTACATAATTATATAATATGATACTTTAGTATACAGAAAAGTTTTCTTTCCACCTTTCCACATTCATTAAGTTACCTAGGTACTTTATAAAACAATATCTTAAACCTAGGTTTTTACGTGATTCGGCAGTAGAAATAAATCAATAAAGCAACTGAATTTAATAATTTAGGTACGTACCTCTTTATTCAAAACTTGAAACCGTTGTTCCAATCTTCTAATTCGAATTTCCACCACACTCACAGATCCAACACTACGGAGCTTAAATCCTCCACACAATAACAAAATAAAAAAGTTTTCAGGAAAGTTTTCCGAAAAAAAAAATTAAAACGGTTTTTATTTTATTTACGAAATTTTTGATTTATTTTGGACATATACAAATTAATAGTGATTCACATCGAAAGTGTTCCTCATGGTTTTTTTTTATTTGGGTTCAGCGGGAATACACGCGCGTTCACCACGACAAACGCAATACGACTGATCACTGAAGGGAGACTGGATTCAGTATTCACCCCGAACCGCTGAAAGTTCTATGTACACTGTATACGTGCAACAAGTAAATAAATTCATGTACATACTATTATAGTATGGATGGGTAGGTCCTACACTTGATTTGCGGCAGAAACTTTGCGGGGCAATATGGGATTCAGGCATGGAAGCCTGAATACGGGCGCATTTTCGTTAACATCCCTTTTCTTTGAGGTAGAGCGGCTTAAGTTTATTTGTTTTTGCTTTTGTAGTTTAGACTCTGCAATAGAGCTATTTTCTAAAGCTACGTACAAACTATATAGATCCGCTACACCATAAATAGTTCATGCATAGGTAGAGTTTTGAGACAACTATTATAGAGATAGTTTCTTTTAATCTAGGGAATTTTAAGCTGTGATAGCCTAGTGGTTAGGACGACCGACTTCTAATCGGAGGTCGTGGGTTCGATCCCGGGGCAAGCACCTCTAACTTTTCGGAGTTATGTGCGTTTTAAGTATTTAAATATCACTTGCTTTAACGGTGAAGGAAAACATCGTGAGGAAACCTGCATGCCTGAGAGTTCTCCATAACGTTCTCAAAGGTGTGTGAAGTCTGCCAATCCGCTTGGCCAGCGTGGTAGACTATGACCAAAACCCTTCTCACTCTGAGAGGAGACCCGTGCTCTGTAGTGAGCCCTTAATGGGTTGATCATGATGATGATGCTGGGAATTTAGAATTCCCGTGGGCCGTGGAAACTCTTTGGCTTTGATGAATTATTCATCAAAGCTCTTTGGTTTTATGGAACGAAAATACCTTGAGCAAGTATAAGCTTTTTCTGTATATTTCCACATTCCTCAAGATAGGTTGAGTCGTGAAAAGTAAACAGATAGACAGCTAGCTAATCACAGAGTAGATTTTAGGCGATAATACTATATTTAGGTAGATATAACAAAATGTGAGGCAAATCTATTTTCTAATTTATCCCCGGGGGGCAATTATTGACAATTGATTTTGATTATTGGCAATATCATATTTCAGTTAGGTACGTCTTTTGACCAGCTTGCATCGCGACTAGCGACATAAATACTAGTCAAGTAAGATGTACATGTAACGAATAGGTAATACCATAATACATGCAATTTCGCAGCAACGCAACGCAACGGTTTAATTTATCACAATTTAGCAGGCTAATGGGGAAAAGCCGGGTCGATCCTTCATCATCTACGTCGTTGGGACACTTTGACACAATTAGCTGCACCCGCTTCTCGCTTGGAAATACGAGCGCAAACACAGAATACGAGATTAACCTAAAGTGTTATAAATTATATACCCAAACAATCCGTCCATCCATCCTTTTAACGTTATAAAAAAATATGAGGCATTGGGTTTTTCTGCCAAGAAAATTCTCAGTGCTAGCTCGGAGTTGGAAGCTCGGTGTCTCGGAGCTCGGTGTTAGTTGTGGCGTGCTTCGGAAAATTTTAAGTTTAAGTTATAAAGTTAATTATTCAGTGTTCTCAGAAAATGCTCTGCTCTTCGCTGGGCTCGGCGTGCTCTACGAGGTCCGGGGGTGAAACGCCGCCAACTAGGTACCAATTGCGGGCTAGCATTGCAAATTAACGATATTTTATTGAAAACGTGCTACTACTCAATCAAGAAATTTTTAGCTGATACTTTGGTAGATGTGCAATTGACATTATGGAATATTATGTTAGACATTAAGCATGACATGATGAAGCAAGCATGATGTATAATATGCACATCAACAATGTCTAGGGATATTTTGTATAAAGTTCTGAAACTCGAAAAATATTAATCGGTTTTAAATTATTTTAATGAAAGCTTATTAACCCCCGACGCAAAAACGACGGGGTGTTATAAGTTTGACGTGTCTGTGTGTGTGTGTGTGTGTGTGTGTGTGTGTGTGTGTGTGTGTGTGTGTGTGTGTGTGTGTGTCTGTCTGTTCCCCTGTGGCGCTCAAACGGGTGGACCGATTTGAATGCGGTTTTTTTTGTTTGAAAGGTGAATTAGTCGAGAGTGTTCTTAGCTATGTTTGATGAAAATCGGTCCAAGATGGCCGCCGCTACACAATGGCGGATGATATATTTTTTCACAACTCCCTTGATATGGGTATCAAATGAAAGGGCTTGACTAGTAGAATAGCACTATTGCAAATTCAAGATGGCCGCCGCCACTAAATGGCGAATGTCGGGGGTTTTTTAAATTTTCAATTTAGACTTGTTTTGTAGACCATATTAAATTATTCTAAATTTGAATTTGAAAAAATAAATTGAAAACAAATGATTTGTGCGGCATAATTGTAGCGAAGTTCGAAAGTTTCAATTGACCTAACCCAGTTTTTGGTATATTTTTGTATCAAATGAAAGTTTCAATGAAAATTATTGGTTAATTTCTAATTTATGCAACTGTATGCATCATGCAGAGGCGCCATTTAACAAGAGACGAAATGTTAAGGGCAGTAGGTACGCTCCAAACTGGGGCTCCTCAACGAATTATTGCCGAGGCGATTGAAACAAGAAAAAACGTGATATCAAGGTTGTGGTCACGTTATTGCACCACTGGTGAAGTGGCTGAACGGCACCCAGGCGAGAAGCGCATAACCGCCCGAAGACAGGACCGATTTTCGCAAATGACCGCGAGAAGATAACCAAATGCTACAGCCATGCAGTTGGTTTAAAGGCTCCAGTCAGACCACCATTTGCTTGTCAGTGACGAAACTGTGAGGAGAAGACTGCACGAGGCTAACCTTCATGCTCGCAGGCCGCTTCGTACTCCAGCACTACGCAGAGGAAATCGTGGATGAAAATTACAGTGGGCTCGCGAATATTTGCTCTAGGAAGATAACTAGTGGTCTGTAGTGCTGTTTACCGATGAGTCCCGATTCGGATTTCATCCTGATTTACGAAGAGTACGTGTATGGCGAGCTCCTGGTCGTGACAACCGTCTGCGACACCGTCAGGAAGTCCAGCCATACCACGGCAAAACAATTATGGTTTGGGCGGGAATTCGTATCGATGGAAGAACAGATCTCGTTTGGATCAGAAACACCATGACTTCTGAAAAATACCGTAATCAGGTGCTAGCACCAATAATCTATCCCCATCAACTGCAAATGGACCAAGTTTTCACGCTCATGCACGACAAAGCCCGTTCGCACACTGCGCGAGTGGTGACCAGCTGGCTACAAGAGCACGATGTGTCGATCTTAGACTGGCCCGCTGAATCACCAGACCTAAACCCCATAGAGCACGCATGGGACATGCTCCAAAGAAGGGCTTTGAGGAGTTTTCCTCCGAACATTGCGACTGCAAAGCAACTTTTTTTGCATCTTAGCAGGACCTGGGACAATATCCCACAGCAAGACTTTGCTAACTTGATTCAAAGCATGAAAAGCCGTTGTAGGACCGTGGTTAACATCCATGGGTGGTTTACTGACTACTAATTTTAAATAATTTTTCACGTAACTGCAAAAATCCTGATAATTTTACTAAAATTATATTTTTTCTTAAAAAGACATCTATCCTTAAGTTTACCATCATTTCACTTTTTGTCTTTATTTCAATAAAAAATTATTTACACAAAAAAACTAATTCTGTTTTATTCTAAAAGATAGTCTGATAAATAGGCTTTACAAAAATATATACATATTGTATGTTAGTTATAACCAATTTTGAATAAATTGAGAAAATCAGAATATCCCTAGACAGTGTTGATGTGTGTATATTATTTAAAGTTTTATTGGTTTTATTATAATTTATTTCTTTTTCTTTTGCATGCTACTCAGTGGCAGATTGAAATGCTAGTAATAATTATTTAAGATCTTGTTATTACTCAATCTGGGCAAATAAATAAATGATTATGATTATGATTATAAAAATTCCTTGACAGAAAAACACAGTACCTACGTACGTAACTATTCTTGGCGCAATCAGGGAACCGTACCCAGGGGAGCTCGTGTGATCCTCGATCGAACATGGCTAACCGCAAGACCAACGGGGCAGTACCCAAACAATGGCTAAACTATTTCATTAACTAGTTTTATATTCTCAAAGAAGAGAGACGTTTGGTAAACTTGGGCATAGTCTTGGAAGAGGTAAGGCTAATAAGATACTTTGTACTAGGTAGGTATACGTATTGGGGATTTTTAAAAAGCTAACTTCATGCGAACGAAGTCGCGGGAAAAAGCTATTTTTGCATTATTTGAATTCCACTAAAGCGGTAAAATACGGGAAGACTTCAAACTTTTTGAGCCTTTGGCAGTCCATTCATCCGGAAGTTCCCGGTCAGCTTTTAAAACGGCGAGACAAAAGAAACGATCAATCCTTATTATTGTCCAAAATGACTTTTTTAAAATATTCAACGTTCATTTCCAACGCGTCCGTATAAAAATTAGGTTAGGTATGAGTTTGAACATTTCGACAGATTTCGAATATCGAAAAACTATAATGTCAGAGTAAAATGCTTTCTGGTTTTAAAGTTGTAGTATTCACTAATTTTGGTTTTTATATTTAAGCAAAGTTTCCACTAATTGCGTTGCTGAATATGTATGGACAAACTCACGCCTTAAAACAAGCAAGTTTAGGTACATTTCACTTTGAAGTTATGTCGTTTGATACACGAAATCGTTCAACGTTATCACAATATGCAAACTCGTACTAGGTACTAACCCTACAGATCAGTCAAACGAAAATACGCTATGAGAAAACACCCCACGAATAAAACATAAAACATTAATGAACAGGCTGTTTACACACGAAAATATTTCCATTTTCGTGTATGGAATAATAGTTTTGTCTCTTTTGCTCCTATGTTATATAATACTAGCTTCTGCCCGCGGCTTCTCCCGCGTGAATATCGGTTTTTCACAAATCCCGATGGAATCGTGGATTTCCGGTCCCGTTCCCGCTCCCTTTTCCAACCTTTATACCTACTTTCAAGGAAGTTTGCTATCGTCATCTACCTATAGCTCTAGCTATAGATTTCGGTTTTTTCAAATTCCCGTGGGAACTGTGGATTTTTCCAGGATAAAAAGGGCATATTCTATCTCCATTCAAAATTTCAGCCAAATCGGTTCAGTAGTTGCGGCGTTAAAGAATAACAAACACACACACACACACAAACTTTCGCCTTAATAATATTAGTGTGATGATAGGTTTGTTTCCGTCTCGTTTCAAAGGCGATCTCGCTCGAATGCACAGACAGGTGCGATGTTTCCAACTGATGTAGGTAGGTACTTATACGGATGGTGTGTCGGGATTAATACAGACAGCAAAAAACATAATTCATTAGTCAAATTATATATTTTTTTGCTAAGTAAGTATTAAAAAATATTTACAAATTCCGCATCCTGTAAGAATTTATTCAGCGATTAAAAATACACAAACAAAAATTAGAAAGCGTTTATTTATTATTATTAAACCACAAAATATTATAGGTCTTCAGTGAAAAGCTGTCTTTTCGAACAAAAGGAAGAGAAAGTCTAGAAACCTTTTGTTTGTTTAACGGGGTAGCAAATATTTTCTTATCTTTACTTAAAAACACAGTTGTAGAAATTCATTCATGAAAAAAATGATGGATAAAATTTGTGTTTTTCTGTTCAAGTCAGGGCATAATCTGTCTTCATTCAAAATTTCAGCCAAATCGGTTCAGTAGTTGCGGCGTTAAAGAGTAACAAATATACACACAAACTTTCGCCTTTATAATATTAGTGTGATAGTAATGATAGTGTGACTAGTGTGATATAATAAGTATTTTAACATTTATTAAATAAGCATGTATTTTTCTTTTGCAGACCGTACTAACAATGCCAGGCTTTTCATGAAACAAACACTCGTATCTGGTTTGCTTTTGGGGTAAACACGTTTGATTTACGGAACGCCTACAACCATTTCACAATGTGCCATGTCTCCATAGCGAATGAATACGAAAATTTCTCGTGTGAACTGTGAATGTGAAATAAACCCTCTGTGGAATGTCATGCCTACCTCCAGTACGAAGTAGTTTAGAAGGTAAATACAATGGTAAATAGAAGCAGTTTAAAAGAATTATTTACATAAACTGTCCCGCATTGGCGCGCTTGGTAGTGACCCTGCCGCTCCGGGGTTACGGGTTCAATTCCCTGTCGGGGTGTATTTATAACATTGTACATTTATTAAATATTATGTAATGTTGTGTATTATGTTTATATATGTAAACATGTCTATCAGTCGGTTTTTAGGGTTCCGTACCCAAAGGGTAAAAATGGAGCCCTATTAATGTCACTCTGCTGTCTGTCTGTCCGTCCGCCGGTCACAGGTCTCTAGATCACAGACGAAATTAGTTACAAACCTGAAATTTTGGTATTTGGTGTAGAACGTTGACTCAAAACCAAATAATGAATTAGAAATTGAATTAAGTTATATTTCAGGGGGGCTCCCATACATGAAAAAGGAGCCGGAAAAAAATACAGAAAACAACAATTTATAAAGTGGTTTGTAAGCTGTGAAGAAAACAAACGAACATTTTTTGGGATTTTCTTTCACCGTTTGTTGCGATGTCTAGCTCGGAAATGAAATATTTTTTACACCCAAAATATTATGGTGTTCATAATTATGTACGGAACCCAAAAATAGCGAGGCCCGACTCGCACTTGGCCGGCTTTTTATCTATAACACAGGCAAGTTGCCTACTTTAGGAACAGACGACGGTGTGTGTGTGAGTATTTAATTATACTTCGCATGTCTCCCAAAGATAATTATGCTTGTTTACGAGCAGCAGACGCTAGTCTGTGCTATCCTTGTCACACTTTTAGAGTTATTTTATAATAAATTAATTGTTTTTTTGATGTGGGTACCCCACATCCCCACCCGGCCCCGCCACGCTGAGCAGATCTATCGTCATTACGTTATTTTGTGTTGTCCGAGTCACAACAAAATTTAAAAAAAGAAAACGTGATTTAGTTGAAAAAGTTAGAAGTGTATCACCCGCGGGTTTTAATCATCAGTACCAGGAATCGCTAGCGAGTATCAATGCAATCAATCATCATCGAACGAGCGAAAAAATTCAAGGTAAGACTAGATTTATCTATTAGTAAGAAGTTATATAAATTAACATTTTTACCCAGTGAATAAAATAATTATTGTTAACTGTTCATTGTTTTTATCTGCGTACCGTGATACCGTCTTCTGTTTATGTTGACGGTTCAATTGGAAATCTCAATGAGTTTCC
Source organism: Melanargia galathea (assembly GCA_920104075.1). NCBI lineage: Eukaryota > Metazoa > Arthropoda > Insecta > Lepidoptera > Nymphalidae > Melanargia > Melanargia galathea. Next base: position 4,237,317 of record OV049863.1, on the reverse strand, counting down.
TGTTAGACAGATATAACCTGTGAAATTTGCGCTCCAAACAAAAAGTTGAACAAATAAATTTTTCCCTTGTAAAGGGCTGGAAGTTGCTTTGTCTCGTTCTCACCTACATAAATAGTGTGTGAGGTATATAAAAACTAAAGAGAAAGAATAACCTAGGTGAATGACCTTGTCTTCACTAAAATATTTAAGGCGCCAGCTTCAGTGGCATATGGAATATATACTTATAACCTTGGTTTCCTGTATTATTGACATGTACCTTATCCCGACATAAAATGTGTGTGGAAAATATATATCCCGACCTATATGGTGTGTGGATAAAAATATAGTGATACCTGTCAAATAAATTTATCAATCCCGACGTAAAACGTTTGTGGAAAATATATGTATATCCCAACCTATATGGTGTGTGCAAAATATATGTATATCCCGACCTTTATGGTGTGTGGATAAAATATAGGTATACCTACCACCTAGTCAACTACTCCGACGTATAGCGTGTGTGAGATTTCTTTGTAGGGTCAAAAAATAAATACCTACCTACATTTTCATCTTACTTTATTCTTATTGACATCTGATTCATAAGAATGACGAATTAGATCTTGACATTTTACAATTATTATTCGGCTCAGATCCAACAAGAAAAACTATTCGGAAATTTGGCCATAAAGATTTGGCCACACGATGGAAACATTATACCCATCTATATATTATTTTTGACTAACGGGTTGTTTATGGAAGATCGATATTCTAAAATAATATTTACCAAAAAGATCAGCGACAAAAGACGGTTGCTATGCGATACTCATTACAGAAACAAACAAAAGCGAGATATATTAAAAAATATGAAAATTGACACCTTTGGTTCGGTTTAAATCTGTCGAAGTATCTGAAATCATCTAAGGCCACTTCAACCTCCGCTTCAAAGTTGGTATCTAACCAATTCCGCTCACAACCGAGTACTTCTGTACCGAAAAACTCTAAACGTACGGGGGGCATCATTTGTGCATACCCGCATACCCGGGCTGACATCAGCATTCGCTACCGCCGCCGCACCAACAAGCGGCCGTGTCATGCAACTCTGAGCGCACGCACTTAAGCTTACGACTCAATGCTAAATGCTGTGGCTAAATGTCACACGCGCAACCGTGACAAATTGACAATGCTACATAAAGCTAATACATGCTATGACATGCTTCGTCGCCGGTACATAACACCGATACGTTTTTTTGCGTATCATTGGCAGACCAATTTTTATTCACGAGTGGCTTCATATTTTTGGGCCAAAGAAAAACAATTCGTCTCACCAATTTTTTGCAGTCCCTCAGCCTAAAGGAAAATATCGTTTTATTTTGAATTTATATGATTCAAACTTTATTTGTGTCAATAACTTCAAACACATGGAAGATATGAAAGTACCGCATTAATAATAATTAATATGTACTGTACTGTATGACAACCGGTCTGTTTTTTGATTCGGTGAAATTCTGAAAAAAGTTATTTTAAAAATACAAATAGTTGTTTGTATGAATAACAGAGTTAACACATAAAGTTAGATTTTACACCAAAATTGATTATCTTTTTTGTGGGAACTGTCTTATGTCTGTAAATTGTCATTTTATGTCTGTATAACATTAAGAAACGTTAGTTTCGCGGAATTAGAAATCCTTAGTAGGAATCAGACTGTAAAAAATGCATATATTTTTTTTTTCTTTTTACTGCCAGTGGCCGAAAGTGATATGCAGAAGCAAGTAAATAGAACGGTAAATTTTCTGAAGTTAACGTTTTACCATTTGGACTTTGCAACGTCTATGCCTGTACAAAGGTTTTAAAAACCGGTCCTTCACATTTATGTATGTTCATCAGTTTATTTATCAGTTAATTTTCTTGACGATTTATTATGCATCAGAAATTCGGTTACAACTGTTTGGATAATGTAGAAGCGATCAACAATTTACTTTTGAAATTAAGATTTTTGATCAAGAATCACTCTTTACCCACAAAAAAAGGATTTATCTTTTATTCGTCTAAAAGTGAACCTTACCTTACCAAAAAAAAAAAATAAATAAATAAATAAATAAATTAAAAAAAAAATAATAATAAAAAAAATAAAAAAAAAATATATAAATATATAAATATTTAAATAAATATATAATACATATAGTTATTTACAAACAAATACAGAAAAATGTATGGAAATCAGGAAACTAGCTAGTTATGTTGGTTTGTCGATGTCAGCGTGCCCGCCCGGCCTTCAACGACGGATTGGTTTATACGAAAATGTATAGATTTTCGAAGTTCTTGAAATTCTTGGCAATTCACTACTTTGATAATCGTAAGAAATATATGATCTGTATTGTTAACAACGATTTCATATGCTGGAAGAAGTGGAGAAATTATATTGATCCTGCAAATTGTTCATTTAAAATATGAAGAATATTCACTAGTACTAGTGTATAGTGATGCGTCACGTTCGGGCTGTGGTGCAACCTGTAACGATGCAATAGCTTACGGATCACTCGCAACTGTCATTGCTCCACTCAAGCACCTTGGGACTCCAACGTCCATCGGTTCTTCAATTTACTTGCAGCCTTTTATAAACTCAGTCTTTCACGACTTAGAAATTATAATATTTTATCAAAAATAAACAGCTATTGCCTATATCAATGTTTATAAAATTTTGCATCATATATTTAAATAAATACGAACATAAGTTGCAGATTTGGAATCTCGTCAAAAGTTCAACATGGACACAGAAAGGGAACTTACTGTTTATGCGTATCAACAGTTAAAGGTTTATTTCGGCAGATCTGACTTTGGTTTATTTGCCAGTAATCAAAATAACAAATGTCAGAGGTACGCATCATGGAAGTTCTGAGATTTGTTGATGCATTTACATCCAAAAAAAAAAAAAAAACCTAAATTTTATAAGCCTTTCCATACTTAAGCCTTATTTCAAAATTTGACACAATTAAATGTTATATGGCAAAGGGCGTTTTCTCCAACTCCAACGCATCGCTTAACAGAGCAATGGTTTTTTTTTTCTCTAATAATTCCAAGAATCAATATAACACATAATTAAAGTCAAAATGACTGTTCTGCAAGAAAAAAGGTTATAATGATTGTGATTCCAATATTATACAGCTAATTGAATTTTTCACACAAAAATTCAGATGCAAGTTAAAGGAGAATGATCACCCCTGACCCAAACATTTACACAAAATGTAATTTATTAAAAATTATCTTACGAATATATGACAATTTGAAAATTAATAATTATTAATGCTACACTTCACGATAAAAAAATGTAATAAAAAAGGAATTAAACCGTCTTTTTAACTTCCCGTTTAAGTCTGACCGCCATTTGCATTACATTCTACGCATAGGTACATGCCCAAATAAAAAGAGGTTTGTTATTTTTTTAAAAATAATTTCATTTAAAATAGAACGGATATTAATTATTTAAATACATTATTTTATTTGTTATTTGTTGTAAATCGTACAATATATGCTTAAAGTAAATAAGTAATAATTAATATTATTATTTTTTTATAATATTGTTTTAACTTCGTTGCGTTTTGTGCAATGGAATATAATAAAACTACAACCTTTTTGATTATGTGTAAAGAAACTTATTTCAAGATGTCAATATGACATGTCATTGTTTTAGTTGTGTGTGACGCTAGTGACGTCTACTCTATTTACATTTTGAATGTTTATTGTAGCACACCGGAGACCAATATTATTTTGGTTTATTGTGTTTGTATTGGATATCGTTGGACAGGTATGTTAAGTATAGTGCGCGCCAAACAATTAATAGTTCAAATCGGCAGGAAAGATACACGGCTTTCCTTACTACTTTAACAATTATAAACTACACATAACCTAGAATCATTTTCAAACTTAAACTTAGATTTATTTAAAACTACAAGTCCTAGAGGTATTAAAATGGTGTGTTTGGTTATCAGGTATAAATCTGCAATAAATGCTGCATACAACACGTTTGTAAACGACTGGGTTACACGCCCATAGATTTTTGGGCATTCTCCTTTCTATAATTCTCACTATCCACCATAATTTAGTATTAAATTCAGTATCACCAATGATTTCATCCCACAAAAAGATCTATCTTTAAAAACTCACTTTTTTGGCATTAACATCTCCATTAAGAAATACAGACACTTGGTCAATAAATACTTTATTGGAATCCGATAAAACTAAAATAGATGATCAGAACTTCAAGATCAAATAATGTTTTTTCAACCAATTATTGTGTTGCTATATATTAAAGAAAATCCTTAAACTCTGTCCAAGCTTATTTCAAAAGATATTTAGAAAGAATTGATCCCTTACGTGCCCAATGAGATTTTTTCAAAATCAAATCAAAATCAATTTATTTGTTGAAATAGGTTAGTACAATGATAGTAAAGTTGTTAAATATAGTGTTACTATTTCATGCCTTTGTTTTAGGGCATACACATATTCTTGTTATTTAATAACCTACTTATTTACTTAATATCTTTGTTCATCAATTTCCAAAAACCACTCTTTATATCCCATTGAGTTACATCAATTCAATGGCAAACATAGCACGCGACACGCGTTGACATCAGCTGCTCACAATGTAGGGCTAAAACTTAGAAATTATTTGAGAAAAAAAAAAATAGTTTGGTCTGAATCTTCAAAATATGTATTTTTAAAGAATCTTTTATTATAAAGATTTATTAAAATCAGATAAAAATTGTGGATATATTATTTTGAAGCTAAAATTTTTTTTTATGCCTATAAAAATCTATATTCTATTCTATACAAGTACGATTAGCATATCTGACATGCTACTTAACAAATTAATTAATTAAAAATAAATAATAAATCACCTTTAAATTATGGTTTATGAAGAAATATTGACTTTGTTTAATCACATATTGCAAATGATTATTTTCCTTTTTCCCTGTTATGTTTTGCCTTCATTTTAGTTTTAAATATTTTTATTGTACACAATAAATAATATTGTAGTATTTTTTCGATGCTCTAAACATCTGCTCGTAAACAAGCATAATTATCTTTGGGAGACATGCGAAGTATAATTAAGAATCAAACGAACTTACCTTGTGAAGTTTGATATCTAATTATACGAGCGTCTCGACCAAAGATAATTACAAACCCACCCACCCTGTTTTTATCAAAATCCCGAAACATATCGAAAAAATAAAGCTCTGAAAAATGACGATAGATCTGCTCAGCGTGGCGGGGCCGGGTGGGGATGTGGGGTACCCACATCAAAAAAACAATTAATTTATTAAGTGTGACAAGGATAGCACAGACTAGCGTCTGCTGCTCGTAAACAAGCATAATTATCTTTGGTCGAGACGCTCGTATAATTAGATATCAAACTTCACAAGGTAAGTTCGTTTGATTCTTAATTATTATTTATTTACACTACATAAAAACTTGCGATCTCTCAGACCAATTCAGTACTTAAATGAATTCACTACTATTTTATTGTGAGTAGACGTACATACATAAACTCAGTTAAAAAGCCAGTGTAGACAGTAGGTACTTATGTAAGTATTAAAATAATAGGCAAATACAGTTACAAAAACAATGTCCAAAACATTCACGTCAAAATAGATAAGTACAAATGATTTACTGTATCCAAGAAAACGAGGTAGATATCTCTCGTAATTCATATTATTTCTAGGAATAGAAAATATGAAACGTTAGATATAACTTTCAATCCCTATTACTCCATGTTATTGTTCGTCAGGGCTTCAGTTTGAAAAGCTGATCTGAACGTCACTTTCAGGTTTACGTAAACGTTATCATGTTACAAACGTTTGCGTCTTCAATAGGTACTCGGATAAGATAAGAAAATATAAGTATTATCTACTTTCAAAGCTTTTATTTTTCTCCAACATCTCGGTAGTTAGAACTTAGACGTGTGGTTAGACAGTTTTATCTACTTACGGGAAAACGCAATATAGGTAGGTATACTATGTATATATACATATATCTGTTTTATGTTAATAACTTAGGTATTACTTATCAATTATTATCGGCAAAAATATATTATTATGTAGGTAATAATAGTACATAATATTATTATATTGAACATGCAACACGTAGCGCCTATTTCAATTTAATAACAAAAATTGCCTTACATAAAACTGCTAACCGCCTGAACAGCACAGTAAATTAAAAATACTAGACGATTTGTGGCACTTTGGTTTCTTGTTTATAGGCTCTAATAGGATTTTGAGGATTTTGAGGATTATGTGCCCCGCCCAAATGCTCATTCAGTTTCGCTACTCAATGAGCTAGTAGGTAATTTACACAATTGTACTTTGGTATGATAGCATAATTAATTACTGCAATGTACTCGTATGATTGTGGAAATACTGTATAATATACACACACACACACACACACACACACACACACACGCACACACACACACACACAAACACACACACACACACACACACACATACACACACACACACACACAGAGAGAGAGAGAGAGAGAGAGAGAGAGAGAGAGAGAGACGTCAAACTTATAACACCGCGTCGTTAAAAATTAATCCGCGAGAGCCGTTATCAACTTTGTCCCGGCGCGGCAGTTCAACCGTGGAATTGGACCCGGCAATCGATCTTTCAGCAAGCCCCCTAAATTAATACCATCAGAAAAAAAAATCCCCTCGTTGATTTAGGTGTATATGCGTAATTCTTCTTCCCGAGCGCGTGCAAATTTTGCCATAAATACTAATAAAAAATCTGATGATACAGTATAGACTACTACCTACCTATGAGCCCAGTGATATTACATTTTATCAAGCAATTTTTTGACGTGACAACGTCTTATAAATCGATGAACACCAGCTATGCACGAAAAAGCATGACTCATTGACACGTACCGGGTGCAAACAAGAGCGCGGAACCAGCGATAGAGAAGGCACGATCGGCCTAAGCGTTCAGCTTGTGGCGCATCTTTCTTTGTTTTCTTATGACGTTATCACGTAAAATAATCTTCCGTAAACCGACTTTACAGACAGTCAATTTTTTTTTCAATATTTTTAATCAAAATATTTTTTAATTAAATTAATCCATACATAAAACGTTATAGATAGTCTTTTCTAATTAACAAATCCTCAGATGTCTAAGCCATCATCTCGACTAATCCCTGCTGGCTCAATGAGTGCAGGAGTGAACTGGGATGGTGGCAACTGGCAACAGTCTTTTTGATTAGTAGATATCATTAAAAGAGCTATGTCAAAATAGCCTACCAGCACGCCTTTGGTAAGAGATCATCGAATTTTTCACATGGACATCTGTGCCATGTCTGTGCCCGTGCGTTGTCACTAACTTAGCTAATATTTTTAACCTACAGCTCTTAGGCTATAGCTGATGCATAGACTATACTATATAAAATATTAAGTATTGATTGTAATCAAAAAATCGGTAAAAAGTATAAAAAGTACAATAGGTATTACAATGTGAATATGTTTTCAGAAAGACGTACCTTGGTAAAAAATAATTCGTGATTAAATGCTGAGGCAAATATTTTATTTTAACATAGGTTCATATACCAGGTACTTACGAGTACATTTTCCCGGAGAACAGTTTAATATCAGCCCAATTTTAATGATAACTAGTGTTGCGCTCGGTGCGCGAGCTGCAAGCAGCTCGCGTGCCTTGTAGTCTCTTCAATATTCGTAAAATAAAGAAATGGGAGGCCATACCGTATACCAGAATATTCTGGTGAGTCTTTTGAAAGATAGGAAGAAATATTGGTATCACGTTTCGTATCTTTTCTGAAAACAGTTCTATGCATGCGTTTAGTGGAAAAAAAGGATCTATACAAAAATGTTCTGGAGAGCCACTTGAAAATTAAAAAGAAATTTTGTATGGACACGAATTTTTTTGTTCCGTAGCTATCTTTTTTTTACTGGCTCACCAAAGGGCCTAAGGTCTTGAACATTTTTAGTTTCAGGACCATGCCTCTATGACTGATAGTTTTTGAGGGCCGTAAGGGTACTCTGGTAATTTTTCCACATTCACTACGTTTTGTGATTTTTGTGAAAAAAAATCTTTAAGTTCTATTTATAAGTGTAGTAGGGGGAAAATTTTTCATATAAAAATGTCTAAGAGAGCCTCTTGAAAAGAACCCAAAAAACTTGTATGGAGAGAATTTTTTTTGTTCGGCGGCCATCTTTTTATACCGGTTCACCCAATGGCCCAAGGTCTTTAGCAACATTTGTTTGGGACCATGCCTGTATGACTGGTAGTTTTGGAGGACCCATGAGGTACTCTGGTAAATTTTCCACATTCATGACGTTTCATAATTTTCCTGAAGGAAGACCCATAAGTTCTACGCACATAAATAGTGAAGGGAAAAAGTTTCATACAAAATTGTTCTGGAGAGCCTCTTGAAAAGAACCCAAAAAATTTGTATGGAGAAATTTTTTTTTTGTTCGGCGGCCATCTTTTTTTACCGGTTCACCCAATGGCCCAAGGTCTTTAATAACATTTGTTTGGGACCATGTCTGTATGATTGGTAGTTTTCGAAGACCCATAGGGTACTCTGGTAAATTTTCCACATTCATGACGTTTCATAATTTTCCTGAAGGAAGACCCATAAGTTCTACGCACATAAATATTGAAAGGAGAAAGTTCCAAACAAAATTGTTCTGGAGAGCCTCTTGAAAAGAACCCAAAATATTTGTATGGAGAAAATTTTTTTTTGTTCGGCGGCCATCTTTTTTTTACCGGTTCACCCAATGGCCCAAGGTCTTTAATAACATTTGTTTGGGACCATGTCTGTATGACTGGTAGTTTTGGAGGACCCATGAGGTACTCTGGTAAATATTCCACATTCATAACGTTTCGTATTTTTCCTGAAAGGACACTCATGAGCTTTATGCATGCGTTTAGTGAGGTAAAAAAAGTTCTATACAAAAATGTTCTGGAGAGCCTCTTGAAAATTAAAAAAAAAAATTGTATGGACGCGAAAATTTTTTTTGTTTGGTGCCTATCTTTTTTTTACTGGCTCACCAAAGGGCCCAAGGTTTTAAACATTTTCAGTTTCAGGACCATGTCTCTATGACTGATAGTTTTTGAGAGCCTTTGGGGTACTCTGGTAAATTTTCCACATTCATGACGTTTCATATTTTTCCTGAAGGAAGACCCATAAGTTCTACGCACATAAATAGTGAGGCGAAAAAAGTTCCATACAAAATTGTTCTGGAGAGCCTCTTGAAAATTAGCAAAATTTTTGTATGGAGACGAAATTTTTTTTTGTTTGGTGGCCATATTTTTTTCACCGGTTCACCCAATGGCCCAAGGTTTTGAACATTTTTTGTTTCGGGACGGTACCTTTCCGACTGATAGTTTTCGAGATCCCTTAGGGCACCCTAGTCAGTTTTCCACGTTCAGCTCTCTCTATAATTTTGTAGACCTTATATTTTTGAATTTTACACACATGAAAATTATGGTGAAAAAGTCCCATACAAAATTGTTCAGGAGAGGTGATCAGTACCTGACTTCAAGTAGCTTTATATATATAATGTACTGTTATTGCCTAGCATTTTTCCCGTTTTCCGCGTAGGTAGACATCAGCCTTTTTTGTATTATTTTTAACCCCCCACGCAAAAACGACGGGGTGTTATAAGTTTGACGTGTCTGTGCGTGTGCGTGTGCATGTGCGTGTGCGTGCGTGTGTGTGTGTGTGTGTGAAAATGTGTGTGTGTGTGTGTGTGTGTGTGTGTGTCTGTGCGTGTGTGTGTGTGTGTGTGTGTTCCACCGTAGCTTGGCGCTCAAACGGGTGAACTGATTTGAATGCGGTTTTTTTATTTGAAAGGTGAATGTGTCGGGAGTATTATTAGCTACGTAGCTATGTTTGATGAAAATCGGCCCAAGATGGCCGGCACCGCAAAATGGCGAATTACATATTTTTTCACAACTCCCTCAATATGGGTATCAAATGAAAGGTCACGTCACTAGTAAAATAGCAATATGCAAATCCAACATGGCCGCCACCACAAAATGGCGAATGTCGGGGGTTTTTTAAATTTTTATACTTGTCAGTATTGAAAAATGCGTTTCGGCTCTTGCGGTTTCTGCGAGTCTTGTGCAAGCAACGCCTCGTGATATTAGAATCGCATGTGAATAAAACTCGGGTGATATTTATTCAAGACAAGCGGACACCCGCGACTTCGTTCGCGTGGATATTGGTTTTTAAAAATCCCATTTGAATCATTTTGTTTTTCCTAAGCTCCTTTGAGCTCACACCTTGCTAAAAACTGTTAAAAGTTTACTGGCGGATGTTTAGGTAGATCAAAATGTAAACATCCGCCAGTGAAAGTCCCATCAAAATCGGTCCAGCCTTTCAGAGGATAGCCAGTAGTCTTTAAAGTATTTCCTTCCTAACAAAAAGAATGAATGAAATCGGACTACCCGTTAACGAATTACAGCTAAGTACACATTTTGACTTTCATCCCCTCTCCCAAGGAAACAGTGCTGAATTTCGGGATAAAAAGTATCCTATATGTTACTCCATAGTATGAACTTAAATCATGCCGAGTTTCATTTCAATCCATTCAGTAGTTTTTACGTGATGCGCGCACAAACATACAGACAAACAGACAACAATTTCAAAAATAGCATTTTTACGTTCTATTACTTATCCCTAACATCCCCCAGTTATTATTATGCAAAAATCTTCAATGTACAGATACGGCAAGTCTACGATTTTATTATATGTATAGATGTATAGATTGTTTACGTATACCTACTTTACGAGCTTGCAATGCTTTTAATGCCTTGAAGTGTGCCTACATCGCCTCATAATAGGGTTCCTGTACAAACAATTGTTAGAACCACAATTTCATCCACATTACAGATTATCCGTTGTCATAGTAAACCGCCGAGTTTATTGCTGGTGCTTTCGGTAGGAACTGTATTCCAAATCAAATTTTCAAAATTTTGAGTGTCAATCGATTTTACAAGTACGTGTATAGAAATGGGGGTAAATATTTTTCGTAACTTAAAACTGAAGTTACGAGGATTCTAAACAGTGGCGGGGCAAGGCTTAAATTTTATGTGGGCAAGATATATTTTGCGAGGCCCTCTGCCCGCACAAGAAGATTATATAAAATGAAAAAAGGGGACGCGAGGCCCTCCGGAGCGCGAGGCCGTGGGCCTGGGCCCACGTCACCCACGCCTTCCACCGCCTCTGATTCTAAACGTGGCCTGGTTATGTAAAAGATGGTGGTGGACGTTTTGTGTCAATCGAAAACAAAGCACAACAGGGGACGCAAAATAAATCTCGCAATCAAACCAAACTATAATCAAATCTTGCTAAAAGTACATTTTACCCTTTCATCGGGATGTTTTAAAGAAAATGAACTACAGTTAGCACTGTTACTATAAATCGAGTCCCTGCGGTGAAGGCAGAGGTGAGGATTAAACGTTATAACTTTCAATTTAACGCATTAATTTTTTTTAATTTTTAACGTTGTTAATAAATATTGAGATGATCGTTAAAATTATAACAACATCAACAGTCACTCACTAACTAGGTACTAAAGCCAAATGTTTATTTTAATGCTCTCAAATATGTAGCCTCTTGTTATTAGTAATTGTTATCGTGTATGAGTTTAATGATACAATACAAGAAATTATGAGCTCTATTTTAATAGTATTAGCATTGATTATAGAATGTAGGTATAGAAAAATTAAAAACTGTTTACGATACAATACAAGGAATTGTGAGCCTTATTTTAATAGTTTTAGCATTTATTATAGAATGTAGGTAAAAAAAAGTTAATTTTAACAGTATAACAAGTTACGATACAATACGAGGAAATGTGAACCTTGTATTAGTAGTTTTATCATTTATTATAGAATGTAGGTAGGAAACAATAATTTTAACGGTTTAACAATTTACGATACAATACAAGGAAATGTGAGCCCTATTTTAAATAGATTAAGCATTTATTATACAATGTAGGTAAAAAAATAACATCAATTTTATTTTAATCAAACAATTATTATCATTCTTCAGTTGTGAGTGAATATTGTAAAAGTTATATCTAATACTTTAATGGAAGTTAAGTTAAAAATTTAGTTAAATAAGATTGTTTTATCGATTTCAAGTACTTGAATGTAAATTAATAGTAGTGTGAACTAATATAATAAACTTTAGTTGTGAATTTTAAATATCTATCAACCTCTACCTATGTGTTATAATTTTAACTTTTAATTTAACATGTTAATTATTTTTAACATTAACGGTTTAACTACTAATCTTTTTTAACATTTAATCACACCTCTGGGTGAAGGTGATAAAAGCATCATAAATCATAGTTATATATCGAGCAGCACTCTTCTGAGTTGACATAGAGCTTTGGCTTGATACAAACAATAGATCTGTTATTTCTTGCGGGGAATTGCAATTCGCCATTTACCAATTAATTTCAACCTCCCACTTTGATTAGGTATATACTTCAACGAAAGTTGTTTGTGCAATGGGTTCGATAAAACAGGATAGATTAGATAATAATATTATGTTACTCTTCAATAGATTTCAGATTGCTTCGTTGATGAGAGTGAAGTACGATTAAACTTTACTTCGCTATGGCCGCTTGTTGAAGTACGATTTGAGATACACCTGTCAAACCTGTGAAGAAAACTAACCACCCGTACCTAATTTCATGGCGCCTTCTATACCCAAAATTTTTGACCCATTGGTTTAGTATATATGCAGACGAGGAAACCCGAGTTGCGTGCAGAGCCGCACGGAGTGCGTCAGGGCATTTGTATTTAACATAAATAGGATCCAAAATACTTATCAAGGCAGCTTCACAAAGGCTCGTCATGGTGATAACTGATGATCTAGGCGTTTGGGTACCTTATTTTACAAGTCAAGATATTTTAGACCTAATGGTCCGGTACTTTGACAGAGAGTTATATTTGGCGTATCTCCTCTCCTTCAAGGGAATGAACAGCGTTGCTTTCTGTAGTTATCACAATATAAGTTGTACAAAATTTGGGTCAAGGTAGCTTTACAATGGCGAATAGATATAACGTAATGGTGGGAAGCTCCCAGGCGTTTGGGTAATTTTACAAATGGCTAACGGAAGACGGTGCCAAATTACGACTAAGAAATCGGGGAATCACTTGTGTTTATCAATCTACGTATTTTGTTAATTAAAGTTAAAAACAGAGGTTTTCAATTTGATACTTTTTTTATTACTTACGTAGTCCGCCTACCTTAGTATTCAATGGTTAGTATTCTGGTAAAGTATATTAAGGTAGACCTTGAGTTGCGCGACCGCGACGCGCGACTCCTAGTCGCGACTCTTGGGAGACGATACTTGCATACAACTTTGTAAACAAAATGTTTGGGGAGCATTTCGACGCGCGATATTTAGCCATAGATGCAGGCGATGGCGCGACACAGAGTGACACGGAGTCGAGTCTCGCGGTCGCGTACCTCAAAGTCTACCTTTAAAAAGGTTAAAGACTTGCACATCTATCAATATATTATTGTAATCGTATGTTTCTATTGGTTTTTGATTTAGGTCTTCTTAGATCTTTCTCTAACACAATGTAAACATAATAAAGTCAAGTATTTTTAGACTCTGACAATATTTTAACTGAGATCGTTTGGATTGTCGCCAAAGGGTAAAACTTTATATGGATTGTATTTACTTATTTCGTTCTAACATAATATAAAGTTAATGTAGGTACGTTACGAAGTAACTACTAGGTAGGCAATAATACCTAATCTGTGTAGTACTACACTCATCTATTTTATTGCAAGCTTTTCTATGTATGGGTTCGTCCAGCCAGTCATCCATAAAACTAATCTCGGATATGTTGTTATTGATAAGTTTTTCTCGTAAATCGACGCAATCGTGCGGGATTGGCGTGGCCCATACGACTTAGCTAGGAAAATTGATCAAGGGATCAATATTCGAATATGCTTAAATTAAATCGATTTACGAGTAGATTGATGATATTTTATATTCACTGTCTTTTATTTTTCTTTAGTGACCTCAAATTATGGCAAAATTTTTCTTTTGTCACAGGTCCCATGGGACCTCCAGCATCTATGAAGCCGCCATATTACTACTAGGTACACATGTGTAGTTAGTACGATAGTCGAATAACATGATAGATGGAAGTCGAATAACATGCAATGATCAACAAAAGCACAAATGATCAAAAATAAACCTGGCTGCGTTTGTCGTGGGCTCTTCTCAGACCAGGGGCGCGTTTAGAACCGTCGTAGTTTTAGTTTTAAATTTTAGTAAGTAATTATGACCGCATTACCTCAATTGATGTTCAAAAAGTGTAAAGTGTACCAATTTTGAAAAAAGTTTATTTGACTTTGACTTTAACAGGAAGTGTCTGTCAGGCACAAATGCCTGAAATACAAAGTGTATACCATGCTAAGAGATAGTATAAGTACCTACCTCCTCTAGATACCATGCATTTGTGCCTGACAGATACTTCCTGTTTACATGAGGCAATTGATTTTTATTTATATGGATATTGGTTTTTGATATGATATCGCGTGGATATTGGTTTTTGAAAATCCCGTTGGAATCATTTTATTTTTCCTAAGCTCCTTTGAGCTCATACTTTGCTAAAAACTATTAAAAGTTCACTGACGGATGCTTAGGTAGATCAAAATATAAACATCCGCCAATGAAAGTCCCATCAAAATCGATCCAGCCTTTCAGAGATTAGCCTGTAATCTACAAAGTATCTCCTTTCTAAAAAAAAAGAATGATTGAAATCGGACCACGCATTAATGAATTACAGCTAAGTACACATTTTAACATTCATCCCCTCTCTCAAGGGAACCGTGCTGAATTTCGGGATAAAAAGTATCCTATATGAACTTAAATTTCATGCCAAGTTTAATTTCAATGCATTCAGTAGTTTTTGCGTGATGCGCGCACAAACATACAGACAAAAATTTCAAAAATTGGTTTTTTAGGTTCTATTACGTATCCCTAACATCCCCCAGTTATTATTTTGCAAAAATCTTTAATGTACAGATTCGGCAAGTCTACGATTTTATTATATGTATAGATATAGATAGAAGATAGATAATATAGAAGATAGAATAGATAAGTTTAGAGTTTATTATCTTTTTTGTGGGAACTGTTTTATGGTATACCACTAAGAAACGTCAGAATTCCACGGAATGAAAAATGAGACTATAGAGATTGTGCACCTTCAACAGAATTAGCACCCAGTGTCTTCTCGCCCGTACGAAGGCCACGCCACAGCTTACAAGCTCACATTTTCCCATTACTACTTGTATACATACAAGAGCATCGAATGGCGAGCTACACTGAGGTGACCTTGCGATGGGCCCGAGCATTTAGAAAGGGAGAAACGGACCTTGTTTGGTGACCCGTCTCCGAAAGGTGTGAGCAAGTTGCATTGCGCATCACTTTAGTACATACATTTCGTAACATTTTATTTATCTAGGACTTGTAACTGTTAGTTACCTACTGTAATTTACAACGTCGTCCTAGAGGAGCTATTTTTTTAATTCACTATTTAAACATACCTACGCTTGACCACAAGCTTACTGACAAAGACTTGAGCCCCAGGTGGGTATCTGGGGCTCAAGTCTGCTATTTTACATGATTTGTCAATCCGATTTAATACAATTCAATTCCTACCATTTCCAGACGGTTTGACTTTTTCCGATATTTTCAACAATTAGCGTCATATTTCAACCAACGTACAAAAGACCTTAGCAAATTATACACCTAAACCTTCTTCATGAATCACTCTGTCTATTGATGAAAACCGCATGAAAATACGTTCAGTGTGCTTAGTCTAAGATCGGAGCACTCGAAAACGAACTCGAAAACTATTGATCGAATCACAAGTGAATTCAGAGCAAAATGAACTCAAATACTCGTATTTTAAAGTCGTAATTCCATAGTTCGAATATGTATTTTACAACATTTCTGCTTGGGGCGCTCGTTGTGTTCGAATGCTGAATGTATTGGCGAACTCAAACCTTAATACAAGCCATTTTAGGTCTATTTTACTCTGAAATCGATCAATAGTTTTCGAGTTCGTTTTCGAGTGCTCCGATCTTAGACTAAGCACTCAGTAGTTTTGTGTTTATATAGCGAACAGACAGACAGAGAGACGCGGCGCGGGCGAGGGACTTTGTTTGCTTTCACGTACCTAGTCCAATTTATACCTAGCTCTTATGTAAAGTTAAGATTCTACTACCGGTTCGGTATGCAGATTGGTGCAGTCAAGACCAAGGCGGTGACATAAGTTCCCTACATTCCATTCGACGTAATTACGTTCTGACCTTATACCCTTTGTCACAAATGCCGTCCGTGTAACCTTTAACACTAACAGCCCCCGCACACTGGGCCACTAGTGGCGACGACTAGTGGCCGCCACAGGTCGCGGAAGAGATTTTTCATACATTTTCTTGTGGCTCGAACGCGGCCATTCGAGCGCTCAGTGTGCGGTGGTACCATATAAAATGTATGAACAATCTCTTCCACGACTTGTGGCCGGCCACTAGTCGTCGCCACTAGTGGCCCAGTATGCGGGCGCTGTAGAGCAAGTCCCACGACACCAATGTCATCACGACCAGCGAACATGACCAATGCAGACAAATGACAAGTTTTTCCCATGCTTTTTTTTTTGCGATCCCACATGGTAAGTGACGATGCAGTCTAAGATGAAAGTGGGCTAACCAGCTATGCGATTCCCTAAGGAAAAATAAAATTTACCGCAGTTGCACCATCGGCTGTTTGGTTGACGAAGTAAATTTGGTATTCTCTTGTGTAACTGCGACTCGCCTTTGCGACACTAGCGCTTCATGAGCGAATGTGCTAGATGTGGGAAACTTGATTTTGACATTTATGTATGAAAATTGGTATTCCGCAAGCAATTTTACCGCGGCTGCGACTACATCGTACGCCTTCGCCTTCGATTTTAAGTGTCAAAATGAAAAGCGTTTTGATTTTAGCTTTTTCCTACGATGTAAATACGATCACGAGTAAAAATTGGTTCATAAACTTAAAGAAATCTTTGAATAAATTAAAAAATGTGAGTTTTCTTTTACCACAAAAAGTTATAGCTGAGATGGAAATGAGTTGAAATGTAAAAAAGGTAAGCAACTCCGTGGTAACATGCCTGTTTCTTAATCACGTAGATTAATTGAAACCTTTTCATATCTTAGAACAAACTTGGTTTTTTTCTCTCAGATTTACCTAAAAAGTTTCAAAACTTAACAGTGTTGATGGATTATAATCATTTTAGAAACCCACATTAGAAATGTAACATTTACTTACTAATTAGGTAGATTTAAATCTAATCAACAAGGGTATAATTTAATCATTTGAATGTCATAGTACAATAAGGTTAATAAGAGGTACCTAAGTAAATAGTCTTGCGTTAAGGCTGTAGGTAGGTATGTTAGATTGTTTAATATACCTACCCTAAGTTGATAAGCACATATAGATCTTGACTGTCACATAACCATACCTTACCTTCTTAGTTTTTTATGGTTCTTGTTAGATTTAACTTACTTAGGTAGTTTTAATATTCTCTGCACTATTTTTAATATATTATTATTTAAATGCTTAAATCAATTTTCAGATATATTCACATAGAGTCCACCTCACTTACAACTAAGTACCTAAGTACATATCTATTTCATGAAGCAATTCAGCAGATTCATCAAAAGAACTTGATAATGTTACTTTTACAAAAGGGATGGTAACATAAGGAATAGTATACTGTATAAATTAGCAGCTAAAAGAATATTTGGCACAATTCTACATAGCATATTTTTTGCCAACTATTTAATTAGCCAACACCAAAGAAAATAATTATGAGTGAGAAAAAATAAAAATATTTTTCAAGAAAACTGATTTTTATTTTTCAATTTCACATTTGTTAGCATTGCAACGAGTTAGCTAGGTTAGCGATTATTCTTACACATTGTTATGTTTTGTATTAAATAATAACAGTATTTATTTACATTCATAGAAATTACCATTACCACAGGTATCTTACATATTGAAATTGACTTATTTTTCTCTGAGATTTAAAAAGTTTCAAAACTTATAAGATTTACTGTATTGAGGGGACTATTCATAGTCTTAATAACTATGTAAGTACCTATAGTATCATAGATATTAGAAATAAAACATTTGCAGATGACACAAATTAGGAACAATCATAAATGCCTCGTTGGTCTAGTGGTTAGCATATTTGACTGCAGATCACGAGGTCCCGAGTTTGATTTCCAGGTTGGGCAAATAATTGTTAGGTATTGGGTTTTTCTGTCAAGAAATTCTCAGTGCCAGCCCGAAGTTGGTAGTTGGCGGTGGTTCACTCCCGTGCCTCGGAGAGCACGTTAAGCAGTCGGTCACGGTTATTATCACTATTATGTGGCAATATTCGTTAAAGCCCGCTAATCCGTATTGGAGCAGCGTGGCGGGTCTAAGGTCTAAATCCCTCTCTCCTAAATCCTAGAAGAGAGGAGGTCTGTGCCCAGCAGTGGGACGTCAATAGGCTGTAGTGGTGTCATACAATATGGTTATTGAGGGATAGATAAATGAGGCCTTGGGTTATCACTATGTATGTGTAGTAGCTGATGCCACGACTTCGTCCGCGTGGATTTGAGTGAATTTAGATTTTTCACAAATCCCGAGGGAATCGTGGATTTTCCTTTCCCGTTTCCGCTCCCTTTTCCAACCTTTATACCTACTTTCAAGGAAGTTTAGTAATCTGCCTATAGCTGTAGCTGTAGATTGCTATAGCAAATTTCGGTTTTTTCGAAATCCAGCGGGAACTGTAGATGTTTCCAGGATAATAATAATAGCCTATGTGTTATTCCAGGTTTATAAGCTATGTATGTTTTAAATTTCAAATCGGTTCTGTAGTTGCGGCGTGAAAGAGTAACAAACATACACACAAACTTTCGCCTTTATAATATTAGAAGTGTGATAAGTTAAGAATAGGATCATACAATATTTAGGTAGGTATAGGCTGAGTTATTATGCACTTCCAATCTTTGTCTCATTAAGGTCTAATTACGAGGAAGTTTTAAGAGGTTTTACAGTAGATTTGCTACTTATAACTTTGCCCCTATCAATTTTCTGATAATTTATTGTAAACTGGATGATGCCCGCGACTTCATCCGCGTGGATTTAGGTTTTTGAAATCCTGTGAGAACCACTTGCTTTTCCGGGATAAAATTTGCCTATATCCGTCCCCAGGATGTAAGCTACCTCTGTACAAAATTTCATCAAAATCGGTTAAACTGTTGGGCCGTGAAAAGCTAGCAGATAGACAGACAGACAGACAGACTTTCGCATTTTTAATATTGTAATATGAATTCTTGAAGGAATTCTGCAGATTATATTTTTCATACCTTCTTCTAAAAAATGGATATAAGTTGTATAATAAATAGTGGTAGATTTAATTGACGATTCAAAAGTACCTACTTGTAAAAATTAATTTGCATAAAAAAACTTTTCTATTCTATTCTATAGCAATAAATAAAAGAAAGTAAGTTAATCTAATAGATTGAAAGTTAAACCGACTTCACCACTTAACAGTTCATATCTTGACAATTACTGAACCAATTTTGATAAAACTTACACCGTTCCCTAAATTGAAGTTTTAAGCTAATAAAAATAAATAAAGAGAAAGAAGAATGGTCAGAATACGATCAATAGTTTCTGAGAAATGCGTGAACAAACATACATACATTGATGAAATGTATATATTTTTGTTTAGAAGCCCTTATAGATATGAATTATCATATGTGAATATTTTGCAGTTTCAATAACATTAACATCAATTCGAACGTATAATATGTATGTAACATATTATACGTTCGAATTGATAACCTCCTTTATCTCAAGTTGGTTAGTAAAAGTACATTTTTCTAGCCAACTATGATACTATAGTATACCAATCTCATAGACAGACTAGGTAGTAAAAAAATAAGAGATTTAAAAAGTGATTTTTATTTTACGATTTTCATGTTGCTATTATAATGTGTTGTGTAATACATTAAATAATATTATAGGGGCTTGAATCATGATTCATCATGTGCCCTACGCGCTGCTGATCGATACATTTTGATTCCTTCAAAATCCTTCCTGAAAGTTACGTCCATCTCTTCCATCCATTCCAGCTGAAACATTTAAATTTAATATTAAATACTAATAAATAAAATTGAAGTGTCTGTCTGTAATATCGAAATAACTACCTCATATTAAGCTCATATGGTTATTTGAACGCTACCATAACCGAATCACACGTTTTTAAAATTTTTGTCTGTCTGTCTGTCTGTCTGTCTGTCTGTCTGTCTGTCTGTCTGTCTGTCTGTCTGTCTGTCTGTCTGTTTGAACGGGCTAATCTTCGGAACGGCTGAACCGATTTTGACGGGACCTTCACATACAAGTAGAGAATTAACCAGGGAGTAACATAGGCTACTTTTTTAACCGACTTTCAAAAAAGGAGGAGTTGTGTTTTTCTACCTATGTACACCGATATCTCCGAGATTTCTGAACCGATTTGCGTAATTTTTTTTTTTAATTGATAGAGAAACATTGCGACTCTGTTCTGTAAAAAATTTGGATTCCAACTCCTCAATCCTAATGCTGTAGGGGACCTAATCCCCAAAACTAATGGGTTTTAGAAACTTTCGGTTATTTAAATTGATATTGGGGGTACCAATTAAAGACTTTATCGTTGAATGAACTCGAGTAGGTACATATCCAACTCCTCAACCCTGATGCTGTAAGGAATTGTATTCTGAAATCGTGGGGATCCCACGGGATTTTTCCGTTTTGGGGACGGGTTTCTACAGATAAGCTACTTTATGTTCTGGAAAATCAAAAGTTCCCACGGGATTTTTAAAAACCTAAATCCACACGGGCGAAGCCGTGGGCATCATCTAGTATTAAATAAAACATTAAGTACAGCAAACTTAAAATATATGTAAGTAGTATAATTAGACAAAATAAATAAACAAGACAGACACTTCAAACTTCCACATTATCAAGCTGCTATAGTTATTTGAAGGATAACTAAAACAATATGAAAATTTTTAGAATAGGTACCTACTCTGACTAGAATAGAATGTCTGTCAGGCTAATCTTTTGAATGAACCGATTTTGATATGATTTTTACAGACTTAAAGAGGACTAATAATAGTACAAAGAATGATGTAGGCTAGGTACTCTTTAACCCAGGAATATTTAAAAAATTAAAATTCTTTACATGCAACAATATAATATAGATTTTTAAAACTAAATCCTTGCAAATGAAGTCGTGGAAATCAATTAGTATTTGATGAAATAACACTGTCCTAATTCCGGCTATAGAATTCAACTGATTTATACTGAGCGAGCATATAGTACTAGGTTATAAGTAATGAGTAAGTATCATCTTGTTACGAACCTTTTGCGGATATCTTCTGTCGATGCTCATAACTGTAGAATTTCAACTTCCTCATCATTATATTATTGTCTTGTGTCCATTATTCAAGTTTGACTGGTCACCAATATCGCCACTGAACTCCTATAGTTTCTACCAACTTTAAAGCATTTAGTGCATGTAGTATTATTCCCAGGGACTGAAATGATTGTCGGTCTCACGAAATTTAGCACAATAATTCATTTTACATTTACGAGTAAGTTTAAATTTGTTTAAAGTAATTATTGCTGAGGTCTGACTTGTCACCAACACAGAACACCAACTTATGGTACTCAGAAGTAGTCCGAACACTATAACTGTAGGTCGCCATAGCACTGCAGTATTGCGAGAATTAAAGTGGAATTTTAAGTGTTTCGCTTTGTTTCTCTTTTTTATAGTTTCTCAAGAGTTCCTTCCCAAGTTTCAAGTGTTTACATACATGATGTCATCCTGCCGGTACCCCAACGTTATTTTTTATATCGTGACGGCAAAGGTCAACAAGCATTCTGCCTGAGTCGAAGATAAAAGTCCTAAACAATGTTCATTTTCATAGTATTTTGTATTTCTTTATGTAATTTTGTCATAAAACAATAAAATGTATCATAAAATAATTTAAAAGCCATTAAAAAGGCTGAATTTCTAAATCGTAAACTTTTTCCGATACTAAAATGAAAATAGCATGACATCACTGGGTCGCCCGGTTGAACATCGTAGGGTTCGTCTCGACAATAAGATCGCCGGATATGTTAATGCTACTCCAGAATACCAAATTTAACAACCGCTGTAGGTCTAGTCGATGTGTACGATGTTACATCGTAGACTACATCGATTCTAGCAACGTATAAACGTTTTTAAGAGAATCACACTGCTGAAAGGAGTACGGCAGTTATTATATTATTAAACCCATACCTCTGATCGTTTTCTACGCGGCATTGTACCGGTCGCTAAATCGCTTGGCGGCACGGCTTTTGTTGTTAGGTTGGTAACTAGTTACGGCTGTAACCTCCCACCAGACCAGGGGGGTTATTCTGTAACTTAGTTAGCAACTGAAAATAGTTACCAACGAATTAGTTCGATATACATTGCTGCTTTACTGTATAAAATTATGAAAACACTTTATATTTCCCACAGTAAAGCAGCAATGTATATCAAACTAATTCGTTGGCAACTATTTTCAGTTGCTTACTAAGTTACAGAATAACCCAGCAGACCAGGGGGGTTATTCTGTAACTTAGTTAGCAACTGAAAATAGTTGCCAACGAATTAGTTCGATATACATTGCTGCTTTAGTGTGTGAAATTATGAAAACACTTTATATTTCCCACAGTAAAACAGCAATGTAAAACAACCCACCAGACCAGAGACAGTTTAGAAGTAATAATAAATCGAATCGAAATTTGGTACAGAGACCTTGGAGAACGACATACGCTACTTTTATCCCGGAAAATTATAGAATTCCCAAGGGAAGGGATTTTTAAAAACCTAACTCCATACGAACGAAGTCGCGGGAATCAGCACGTATATTTCGTTGGGTAAAAATGAAAAGCATAGAATCCAATATATCGTTTATCTCCTCTTTACATAGGTAAGTACTATATCTTTATTAGATGGAAGGCATAAAAAAACACGTCGAGTTAAATTATATTTATACGGAGAATTTAAGCAAAAATGATTTCAAATGGATTGTAATAAGAGGTGCTTTGTGTTATTAACGAAAATCTATGTAACTCTACTCGTCCGTAAATCTTTTATGATATCAAATTTTTAACTGAAATAATATAACAAGTAAGTATACAATTTCAAAATGTTTTTGTTATGTTAGGGAGGTATAATATCACTTACAAGATAGGTACGTTTTAGGTCTATTTATTCCTATTTTTAACCCCCGACGCAAAAACGACGGGGTGTTATAAGTTTGACGTGTCTGTGTGTGTGTGTGTCTGTCTGTCTGTTCCCCTGTGGCGCTCAAACGGGTGGACCGATTTAAATGCGGTTTTTTTTTGTTTGAAAGGTAAATTAGTCGAGAGTTAGCTAGTTATTAGCTATGTTCCATGAAAATCGGCCCAAGATGGCCGCCGCTACAAAATGGCGGATTACATATTTTTTCACAACTCACTTAATATGGGTATCAAATGAAAGGGCTTGACTAGTAAAATAGCAATATTGCAAATCCAAGATGGCCGCCGCCACAAAATGGCGAATGTCGGGGGGTTTGAAATTTTTAATTTATACTTGTATTACAAACTAATGTAATACCTTCTAAATAAAATAAAATCTATAATATAATAAAACTGTAACAGATCCAATTCTGTACATTGAAGATATTTTGAAAATTTTTATCGGAGGGCACTCTATAATCGATACTGAATCCAAAACTGCAATTTTTTTCATTTTTGTCTGTCTGTCTGTCTGTCTGTCTGTCTGTCTGTCTGTCTGTCTGTCTGTCTGTCTGTATCTTGGCCGCGCATCACGCCGAAACTACTGAATGGATTCGAATGAAACTTGGTACGATTTGAGTTTATACTCCGAGGTAGGTTATAGGATACTTTTTATCCCGAAGTTCAGCACGGTTCCCTTGGGAGAGGGGATGAAAGTTAAAACGTGTATATAGCTGTAATTCATTAACGCGTTATTCGATTTCACTCATTCTTTTTTTGTTAGAAAGGTAGTACTTTAAGTATTGTCCCGTAAATATTTCAAGGTCATACGTTTTTTAGTTTAGAAATGACAGGCATTTATTGGGTTCCAATAACTTGGGTCCCGGATCTTTGTACGTACGGCTTATTTTAAACTGGCGTGCGTTTAAATTTATGTTTGTCGTTCTGTCTATTTGTTCCAGCTAATCTCCGAAACGGCTGGATCGATTTTAATGGAACTTTCAATGTTATAAGGAGTAACAGGCTACATTTAGTTTAGGTACATAAAAGAATTATGGGATCCGATCCGATCCTATATAAAACCTAAAAACACGCGAACGAAGTCGCGGGGGTCAGCTAGTAATAATAATAATAATATAATAATAAAATATAATAATAAAAATAAAAAACTAAATGTATTGCCTTCGTCTTCACCCCTGTAAATACCTATATACAGATACATATGCAGGTAAGTTATTAGTCAGCCATCAGAACAATAAATACGGTTTTTATTCATAACAAGCGGACACCCGCGACTTCGTTCTCGTTGATATATATTAGTTTTCAAAAATCCCGTGGGAATCATTTTGTTTTTCCTAAGCTCCTTTGAGCTCATATCACGCTACAAAGTTAAACGTTCTATTACTTATTCCTAACATCCCCCAGTTATTATTTTGCAAAAA